>CM064529.1:24279072-24615733 GCA_032716605.1 Paralithodes platypus | reverse complement strand
CTTCCGTGGCCGGGGACCCTTGGAGAGTGCTGAACGCATTATCGGGCATGGAGGCATACATTCCATTTTCTTTCTCTCAGACTAATGCAAAAAAATCTTGGTTCTACTGCTGTCCGCAATAAGGAGGAAGCATTTAAACGGTACCGACGCCTTCAAACTCAAGAATCTCATTCTTCCTATGTTTCTGCCCGGAATCAAGCCAAATCTGTTCTTAGACTCGCCAACACTCTTCCATCAATAATAAATGCACTGAAATATCCAATGCTAGCTCTTTCCAAGCTTTCTGGCATCTAGCCAAAAACTTTCTCCAACTTATTTTTCTTCCTCGTCTTTCCCTTTCCTTTGCCACTCTGGTGGCACAACCATAATTTCTTTCTCTGACAAAGCTGAACTCTTTACTCAAACTTTTGCTAGAAACTCCACCTTGGATGATTCCGGTGCTATTCCTCCTTCTCCACCCCCCTCTCTCCTACTTATGCCTAATATTCTAATCTCTTCTAAAGATGTACTTGCTACACTCTCTGGGCTTAATACTAAGAAAGCTCACGGTCCGGATGGTGTTCCTCCTGTTGTACTAAACATCTGTGCGGACTTCCTGCCAAGGCAAACTTTTCCGTCTCTGTCTTTCCTGTAACATCTTCCCTTCTTGCTGGAAGTTTGCTCTCATTCAGCCTGTCCCAAAGAAGGGTGACCGCTCTCAACCCTCCAACTATCGTCCAATTGCTCTCATCTCTTGCATCTCTATATTTTGTTTAACTATTCTTACTTCCAAATTTCTAAAGCATTTCTCTTCTCATAATCTACTCTCAGATCGCCAGTATGGCTTCCTTAACCCACTGGACCCCAAGCGATTTAATAAAAAAGTACACTCCAGGACCAGCCACTTGTCATATTTGTTATATTTTCCCAAAACATATGGGATGGGGTAGTAATGTAGGAAAAACAACATAAAACTGCTCACTTAGGTCATTTGGGGGTCCTGGGGAGTGGGGGAAAGTCACAATTAACATAGGGTAATGGGTAGGCAATATACTGGAAAATCACTCCTGCGCGCGCCCACACGCACGCGGCTAGACTTGGAGGTTTGGCAACCATCAGTATTGTTTTGTGGGATCCTAAAGTAGTTCCCATACAAATTCGAACCCTCTAGGTGCCATATGACATGAGTAATTAAGGCAGACGCAACCGTTGCGTCGCTGGAGCTGAGCGTTACATACATAGGCGACGCATAACTTGCGTCGCTGGGGTCCATTGGCTTAAGGGTTACTCTATTGGTGATCTTCTTTCATATCTTACTATCTCTTGGTCATCCTACTTTCTGGACTTCAGTGAGACATTTTCCATTGTGCTAGACATATCGAAGTCCTTCGATTGAGTCTGGCACAAATCTCTAATTTCTAAACTACCCTCCTTCGGTTTCTATCCCTCCATCTGTGCCTTTATCTCTAATTTCCTTTCCGGCTGTTCCATAGATGCGGTTGTGGATGGCCATCGTTCACTTCCTCATCCTATCAACTCCGGTGTTCCTCAGGGTTCGGTCCTATCTCCAATTGTCTTTCTAATATTCATAAATGATCTTCTCAACTGTACCTCCAGTCCTATCCATTCATATACCGACGACTCTACCTTACACTATTAAACTAGTTTTCCAGAATGCCCCAGTAAACATTCCCTCAAAAATGAACTTAATGAACCCATACAACATTTCTCTTCGGATCTAAGTACCATTTCCAATTGGGGCAGAGAAGACCTTTTTGCATTTAATGCTTCCAAAACCCAATTTCCCGATCTATCTACCAGTAGTGAGCTCCCAGAGTACTATCCCTTATACTTCAACAATACAAAAATCAACCCTTCATCTTCTCTCCGTATTCTCGGTGTCTCTTTTCTTTTGTGGTCTCTTCTTGGAAGGACCATATTACCACTCTTGGCTAAAACGGCTTATCAGAAGCTGGGTGTGCTCAACCGTCTCAGGGGGTTCTTTACACCTGCACAGCTTCTTGTTCTGTACAGGGGCACAGTGCATCCTTGTATTGAGTATTGTTCACATGTGTGGGGAGGATCCTCTCACACAGCACTTCTAGACAAAGTAGAAAAAATCTTCCGTGTCATTAACTCCCATCCACTCACCGATTCTCTGCAATCTGTCTCTCTTCGCCGCAATGTTGCATCTCTCTCGCTATGCTATTGGTACTACAATAATCAGTGTTCCTCAGAGCTCTCTCAGTGTATAACCCCTCCTTTACGTACAGTACGTAGTACCCGTCTTGCAACACAATCCCACCCCTACTCTGTGCAACTCTCCATCTCGGGAGTGAAAAGATACTCCCAATCTTTCTTCTATTCAACAGCTGAGCTCTGGAACTCTCTCCCTGAATCCATCTTTCCCTCATTCTATACTTAAATTGCTTCAAACTCCGTGTGTCCAGAAATTTTGTCTCGAACATTCCTTGATTTTGGCCCTGTCACTCTTTCAACTCTAAGGGAAACACTCGTCATAGGCAGTTTTGCATTTTGTCTCCCTCATCCACATGTTGGGTGCTTCATATGTCGCTCTAGATGGTCACAGTGGAGTATCAAGGTGTTGGTTGCTTCCTTTTCTGCCACACCAGATTATGACACCCTATGTATGCATGTCACTTGATTGGTGAGAGCAGCTATAAGGTCGCTCACATCATCTTCGAATATGGTCGGGCATCTTCTATGCTATGAATTGCTGATAAATATTTAATATATTTGTGGTCCCCCTATGTTTTTCTTTATGTAATTATAACTATCTGGATTAATTTTTGGATGGAGCTTGCTTTTCAATATATTGTATATATAGATTTGTGTATTTTTGAAGTACAAGGGATAGACGTGAGGAAGATCAATCTTTCCTTCATCTTATTACTTAAACTGCTTTAAACTTTGTGTGTCCAGGCATTTCGACCCCAACGTCCCTTGAATTCGGCCCTGTCGCTCTTTCGGGTTTGGGGAAGACACTCACTACAGACAACCTGCATTTAGTTTCCTTCATACACATAGAAAACATAAGGTAGATAAATGGAGAAATTAGATTTTGGGTGCATTGAAAGAAACAAACATTGATCTGCTCCAATCGGAAATAGTTGATAAGTTAGAAGATAGCTGTTCTATGGCCTCATCGTGTGAATTTGTTAGTGACTGCATGCTAGGTCGTTGTGGAAAACTAGTTGAATAGTGTGAGGTAGAGTCATCAGCATAAGAGTGGACATGGCTGGAGGTACAGTTGAGAAGATCAAATGAATATTACAAAGAACTGGAGACAAGATAGAACCCTTAGGAACACCGGAGTTGATAGGTTGAGGAAGAGAGCGATGGCCGTTCATAACCGCAGCTATTGAACGGCCAGAAAGGAAATAAGAGACAAAGGCACACAAGGGGTGATAGAAACTGAAGGAGGGCAGTTTAGAAATTAGAGATTTATGCCAGACTCTATCGAAGGCTTTCGATGTCTAGCGCAATCAAAAAGGTCTCACCGAAGTCCTGAAAGTAGGATGACCATGAGTTAATATGATAAGAAAGATCACCAAAAGAGAGGCCCTTAAGGAAAACATACTGGCGATCTGAAAGTAGATTATAGGAAGACAAATGTTTAAGATATTTTTAATTCAGAATAGTTTTAGAAAATTTAGAGATTCAAAAAATGAGTGAATTGGATGATAGTTGAGAGCGGTCACCCTTCTTTGGGACAGGTTGAATGGGAGCAAACTTCCAGCAAGAACGAAATATGTTAGAGGAAAAAGAGAGGCAAGGAGTCAGTGACTTGAGGACGAGAGAGACTGAGAGTGAGAGTGAGTGAGTGAGACAGAGAGAGTGAAATTGAGAGAAAGAGGAATGCCTAGGGATTTTTTTTTACTTTCTTACGCTCCATGGTAGAAGGACTGAGAGCTGAGCTAAACATTGCAGACAGTGACTTTTGAACTCATAATTTTATCAGAATGTGAATCAGATACATCAACTGAAGACGACCTGGCAAATAAGACAATAGAGGAATTAATAGAAGAGATAATATGACTTCGCCAAGAACTCCATTAATTAAAGCCTCTCGGTAACCTGAGACCAGACTGTACAGATATTTAGAAGAGAGGTATGCTATGGTCAGCATATCATGGATTGATGTCATTACAGCAGTCGCAAATACTGTCATTAACTCTTGATCATTTGTGGCAGAAAAACCCCAGAGTATAGTCAGCAACAAAAACAAACCACCCAAACCATACCACTGTCACTACTACTACTATCCTCCATCTCCTGTTCCTATCTATCCTCCATCTATCTGTCCAACCCCTGAGGCTGATCCCATTTTAACCTTCACTAGCAGGGGTACCCGGGGTTGCCCGGGTTTAAATTCTACCATCACCACCACCACTACTACTACCATAATCAATCACTACTACCACAACCATCACAATAATACTACTACCATAATCACCGGCCTCGACCTCCCTGTGCCTCATTAAACGGCGACCTCAATTTCGGCCGCTAAATTACCTCCGATTTTGGATCTGACTTTATCGGTACCCCCATTTTGTGGGGCTGCGAACAACTTTCGTTCCATACAACTTTTCGATCGAAGGCCTCCTGCCCCAAACGGCAATTTCTTTCATGTTTTTTCAATTTCGGCCTCGAAACGACCTCCGATAGTGGCCTCGCCCCCTCTATGACCTGACCCAGGTCAATTGACACCCACATGCAAAGTTTCAGCTCCCCAGGTCCAACTCTGCGGCCGCCTATTAAGAACACACTGACAAACAGACACACGAACTGATTTAATAATATAAGATCACTTTCTTCTTCTACTTATTCTTGAGTATGGGGTCGTGGGAGCCTAGGGAAGGAGGGGGGGGAGGGGGGTGCTAACTGGAGATTGGGAGTGGGAGAGGGAGCTAACTGGGGAGTGGGAGTGGAAGGGGGGGGGAGGGGGAGGGGGCCTAACTGGGGGGGGGGGGGGGGGGGTGGGAAGAGGTAGGAGGAGGGGGCAGCAAGCAGTATAAATACACCTGTCTGTCGCCTTCAACTTCAATTGCAAGCCTATCCGTCGGTAACCAGCTACACTTACACTTCCTTCCTCCAATAAAGGTGAGCATACTGGTGATCAAGCAATTATCCGATATATATTTTTAAAATAATGTTATCATTCAATATTTAACTATAGTTCATGTTTTTAAGTTTGCAAGAAATTGGCTTCTTCCTTCTTGATTATTAGGCTAGTACGACATTAGTGAAGCCAACTATGCCGTTAATTCGTTAACTTCGCAATAATATGATATAGAGACCTAGTTGTTATTATATATGTCCATTAGTTATCGAGTAATTAGATGCTAAGGGACTCGAGTTTAGAAGAAATGGATTATAGTTATAAGTAATCATTATCAATTGATCTTTATTTCGTCGTAGAGCCTTTATAAACCTACAACATATCAGTATAAAATGCAAGTTTAAGGAAAAACAGTATCGCAAAGCCACTAAATAGCATAGCCAGTCATTTACATTCACTCCAAGTCTGAGAGGATTTATATATTATGTATACGGTATATTTCTGTAAGTTGTATACTGTTTCCATACTTCTTTAACCCGTTCACCACCATTAAGTATTTTACATCATATTCTGGTTACCATTTGACGATTTTCTTTAGCTTGTAATCTACATATACGACTGAAATTGGTAAATACGATCTCAATAAACCCTCTGAGTATCATATAGGTTCTTCTTAAGCAGCATTAAATTGGCTAACTTTAGCCAAAATCAAAGGTAAAAAGGCGTTACGCAGCTGAAGGGATTAATAACTATTTAGTTTGTCAGCATTGATGATAACATATGTATCAAGAATACACAACATTGATATAATTTTTTTGAGAATATCCTTGTATTTTTGTATTTTTGTTAATAAATGGGGTTCTCCATTTAAAATAAATTGATATAACAATCATGCTCTGTACAATTTATAGAAATATTCCTAATACATTATATTTCGAATAAAAAATAATAGAACATAGACCAATTAGGGTTTACCACATTTCTGGCGTCACCTGTATGCACATATTAATTAGTTCAAGCATTACTGTATAGGCTACTCAGATTGATTTCACATAGTTATATATTGCATCGTATACCTCAAAATATTATAATAATTAACAAGAATCTTTGAAATTAGCAAGTGCACACTTCTAGTGTTTCTTCTGGGCAATGGTCGGTAGAATGCTAGTGGTTGATTACTTTTACTCGCCATTGAGCGGACTCCACATAATCATCACTATCCCTCCTGAAGTTTTACCCATGCATACATATTAGAAATATTAGTATTTCGGTTGTACGAAACAGTGCTTTCTATAGTTATGCGTAGCTGACTTCTAAGTGTGCATCAGGATGCTTTAGAGGTTAAAGAGTTCGGATCAATGTTTCAAAATCCAGTTTTGCAGTTTTGAAGTAAAAATATTATTTTCTGATATATATGCAAGACACCTGAACACATGTAAACCATCTGATTAATTATCTTATCTTTCTAGATAGTAATGAATGTGTTGGTGGTCCTGTGGCTGGTGGTGGGGGCCCTGTCTCACCCACCTCATGTTCCAGGGAAATTACCTGTCAACCTTGAGGACACTGCCGCTGTGGAGAAACAGGAACTGCCGACGGGTGATGGCATTTCTCCAGCAAAGGTGGTTCGCAACCTTGCCAACATGCATCAAATCCTTAAAGAACCGTCAGCTAAAAGCCAAGAAATCTCTTTGAATTCACCCAACAAACCAGGCCTCAAGACCAAGCCCATCTCGATGGACGCCAATATATCAGCTGGGAAAACCGTAATGCTGCCTATGGTTCCAAGAAAACCAACTTCAGGATCCAACGTCCACCCCAACAAACCTCATCCTCCCCCACTCGCCAGACCCCACAAGCCCTCAGACAAGGAGGGGCAGACGACTGTGGACACCGGCGGAGAGGTCACCACCCTGGACCCTCTCACAGAGTTCTGCAAGGAGGCCTGTGCAATGGGAATAGGAGGACCAGAGTGTGATTGTCCAGACCATCCCATTGGATAGATTACCGCAAATGTTCCTCTTATAGTCACTCACAGAATTAGATTTGACCTTCCTCTCTCGTTATTTTGATTAATTGTAGAATACATATGTTAAGGACTAATGTATCAGAGATCATGTTATTTTATTGGAAGAGGAAATTATCTTCATTAATATTGAATATATTTGTTTGTATGCAGAAGTTACTAGAAAAGGAAATTGGGTTGGATTATTTCCTCCACTTGCCACATAAAAAAAAAAAAAATTGTATATATACACTTCTGTCTATATACAGTATATGTGGACAGTAGACATAGGCCTGATGATCCGTCTTGGATATCCTTTTACAATTGTAATTTAACTGTAAAGATTATTGAAACTAAGATCACATCTGGTATTCCTGTTGTTGGCAGTCATAATAAGTCGGAATTGTGCTCATTTTTCAATTAGCATTTAGGACACACACAACCTATGTAAGTGAATGCGTTATCAGAGAATACGTATTGTTTTCTACACCAATTATCAGAATAATTGAAGTTATACCTAGATATCGATATTTTTTTCGAAGCATAATAACTAGTGGGTTTCATGCATCATTATTAAAGATACATAATTAATATATATTCGATTAATTTGATACATTACGTTTTATATGATTTGTTGATTTTGTAACAAATAATTTTTTGTCTTCACTATGACATTACAAAAGTCTTCTAATTACTTAGAATACATCAACATAGATCGAATTATACAAATATAATATATCTGGAATAATATTAGTTGACTACTATGAGTTGAATATTACATTAGTTGTAATTAAATGTCATTTGTATATAATACAGGCATGCGAGCAATGTATAGTTTACAAACAGATTACATAAACTTCTTTCAAGCAAAAACTCTATTTACCTATCCCTTAGTCATAGTTTACCTTATATAGTTGTACTTTATATAGTTGTACTTTATGTTAATGTAATTATCATGCGAAATGCTCATTTGCAACTATAGTAGCCAATTTATTCTGGCTACAACTGATTAATTAAATAATCTGTGAAAATATAAATATACTGTACAGTATATAATATATATATATATATATATATATATATATATATATATATATATATATATATATATATACACAATTTAAAACCCGTTGTAATAATTAAGATAGGACGTATAGTAACTTAAAAGGTAAAGGGTCCAATATCATTGTGAGGTTTAAGATATATTACAGAATATATCTTAACCCTCACAATGATATTGCATCAGTTAACTTTTAAGCTACTATCACCTACATCTATGTTATATATATATATATATATATATATATATATATATATATATATATAATGTGTGTGTGTGTGTGTGTATATATAAGGATATCGTCGGAAAGTATGGGATAGAGGAATCCTTTCATCGATTTGAGTTGTCCCAAACTGAATAGAATATTCACATTAATGTTTTGCCTAATATTTACATTTTAGAGGTTCGTTTTGGTGTTCGACAATTCATATTGGGCCAGGATTATTGTCTTAGAGTGTACATATATTTGATGGGCATCGTCTAACCCTTTGAAGATTTAGGCGCACATGACAGTTTATGCTGGCTATGATTAAACATTTTTTTCAAGATTAGAAGAAATCTGTGTGAGTAAAAAAGGATAAATACAGCCTCAACTAACTCGGATTTTCATATATAAGTCCTAAACTGAATAAAATCGTCTAATAATAGCCAGAAAATAAATGGGTCCCCATATAATGAAAACGCTAACCCCCTGAGGATTATGACGCGTTTTGACAGTTTATTCTGGCCAATATTAGACTATTTTATTTAGCTAAGGAAGAAGCTATGAGAGTTAAAAGAGTTATGATTTTTTTTTTTTTTTTTTTGGCGGATATTTTACTCCATTCGCAAATAATCTATCGAAACTAACGGAAAAATAATAATGATACTACTGTCTCTGCATCATGTTATTGCCAAGTCTTCGTAAGTAACAACATATATGGCTATAAAATCTTTGAAAAAGCAGAGTGGTAAAGATAGGAACAAGCCAATTTCTCGCCAGCTTAAAAAAAAATAGATAAATAAATAGGTGAGATTGTTCCTACATCTTTGAGTATTCGCGATTTTTCCTAATAGGCCTATGCATAAATTCGCCAGGAAATAGAAGAAACCCCGTCCTCCAATTCTGAAAGGGTTAAGTTGTACATATTTATCGTAAGTGTGTGTAAATGTATGTGAATGATGTACATAAATGAGACTCGAGTGTTGTAGACAACGAGTGGTCAATAAATAATATAGTTGATGTTAAACCCCCATTTTCTTCATCAAACTAAGCCATAGAAAACCTTATTGACAGGGTAACTAAAATATATTGCACACCTGCTATGTGTTGCTACAACATTCAATTTATCTTTTCTTTATATTATTAGACATGTATTTGTTGAATGAACATAACAAACAATTATTTAAGCATTATTTCATAAATAATAAAGTAAAGTCAGTTATTTTTTTGTTATAACCAGAGAAGATGCTACAAATTCTCACTAACTTTTCGTCATAATTATTCTTGCGGTGGTAGCGATCAGTCACGTTAGGTAAGTGCACGTTTTATGCATTAATTGACAGTTGTTATACAATATTATTGTTGACTCATTCAAATAGTATGGACTTCCACGGAAAAGCTAACATTGTTTCTGATAACATATAACACTGTACCAAGGCAAAACCGCAATATTACTATCAGATAGCAAAAAGTTAAACTCTAAAAGCCATATAGGGACTGTACGGCAAGTCCTTGTCGCATTGCTTGGCTTTTTTACTTTTGTATTTTGGGTTGTAAATCTTAGTGGCAGCACCTACCTCCATGTGTCTTTTGTCCGCAAGGTACCCGAGGACATCACCCCTGGGGGGGGGGGGGGGGGGGGGGGGTTCTTCCTATGATATTGTGTTTAATTATTATTGAGGATTTTGGTTGCTTATGGCAATATTGAGAACAGTATTTTAGCTTGTCCTATAGGCTAACAACCATGCTTGCCAGACTTATGTCAGACTAAAAAAAGTTCCACCCAGACCCCTTCGTGTTAGATTTGTACTTCTGTCCATAGAAAAACATCTCAGCCGAAGGCTGGTGAATCATCCTAATATCGCAAAGTTAGAGGAATGAAACCTTTAAAATCTCCAAACTAATGGAGCGAAACAGGAGAGGTCCAAAAAGATCCCCTTCGGACCAAATCGGGATAAAAGGGTGTCTTATTATGAACACTTCAATTACCCTTTTCATACCCATAATTTTTGGCCTAGGTACGGTACAGTTGCCAACCCGTGAACCTGTGACAAATGCTGGGTATGACATGATATAACCCTATTTGGTCCTAGGGGGTTCTTTTTGGACCTTCCCTGTTTTGCTCCATTAGTTTATAAACTTTAAGAGGTTTCACCCCATTAATTTGGCGATAATAATACGCTTCACCCCATTCAGGTGTCAAATGTTTTTGGTCGAGCAATAGGAGACTGTAACTTTGAAAATATTGGCCTTCAGCCGGGACAATTTTCTATTAAAAAAATTAACAAATTTAGCTAATGGTCTGGGTGTGCATTTTATAGTTCGAAGGTAGTCTGGGAAAGCGTGTTTGTTAGCCACGGGGACAAGCTAAAATACATTGCTTGAAAATGGCAAAAGCAAGGAAATTCTTCAATAATAATTAAATATAATCCCATGAAAATCCACAAAATGTCGGACCAGGTAGTGTTAAAGCGTACACTAAAATGTCTTATAGTGTACACTATAATGTCTTATAGTGTACGCTATAATATCTGATAGTGTACACTATAATGTTTCATAGAGTACACTCTAATGTCTGATAGTGTACACTCTAATGTCTGATAGTGTACACTCTAATGTCTTATAGTATACACTCTAATGTCTTATAGTGTACACTATAATGTCTTATAGTGTACAATCTAATGTCTGATAGTGTACACTCTAATGTTTCATAGAGTACACTCCATTGTCTGATAGTGTACAACTGTACACTCTAATGTCTGGTAGTGTACACTCTAATGTTTCATAGTGTACACTATAATGTCTGATGTAGTCCTCGGTAGTGATAGAGACAGCTTAGGGAGGATCTGTGGACATTTAAAGGCTAAATACTATTTCAATTAACCCTCTGACTTCCAAATACCCTTCCTAATCTGAATAAATCTTCTAATAATAGCCAGAACACAGAACAGAAATGTGTCATCGATCCTCAGAGGGTTAATGTGAAGCTTCGATTTTTTTCGGGATAGATTCGAAAGCTTAATCCTTTCAAGATACGATGAAGCATTGCTGTTCTGCTCTCTGGTTATTACCAAAAGTTTTTATTCAGATTAGGAAGGGTATATGGAAGTCAGAGGGTTAATTGAGATAGTCTTGACCCATATAATTCCCACAGACCCTTCCTAAGATGTGTGAAATCGTCTTATGATATCCAATATAAATTGTCAAGATGCGTAGACATCTTGATTTATGTCCTAGAGTGTACAGTTGCCCACATAATTTGTTTCATATGCCATGACAATATACATGGAAAGAACAACAACTTACAAGAATAATTGCTATAAAACCAGTAACTCATTATATTATTTACCCTATTAGTATCAGGACGCATTTCTTAATTATAATCTAGCTACCATTGTACAATAATTACATGCAGTTTAGAGAGAGTTTATAGTAATCAAACTAAAAACTATCTCAATTAAGCTTCTAACTCCCACAAATTATTCCTAAACTAGATCAAATAGTCTAACAGCCAGAAACAATATATAAATGCATGCGTTCTCAAATACCAAAGGAATTAATGAAGTACTGCACAATAAAATACACAGCTAATTCAAACACACATTTTTTCCATACATAAAATCTTAAAGTTTGTACAAAATTCATGTGGGCAACTGTACAAATATACAGTATACATATCATTTGACTCTCGCGGGTGTTTCACTACATCTGTTTTATG
Organism: Paralithodes platypus; assembly: GCA_032716605.1. Classification (NCBI taxonomy): domain Eukaryota; kingdom Metazoa; phylum Arthropoda; class Malacostraca; order Decapoda; family Lithodidae; genus Paralithodes; species Paralithodes platypus. Next base: position 24,603,686 of record CM064529.1, on the reverse strand, counting down.
GCAAGATTGATATCGATTCCAGTGTTTCATTTGTTTAAATTATATATGTTTGCATCCTATATTCTATATGCAGCTCACAACAAATTCCAATTATCCAAGATAAAGCAGACTATGTGCTGACAACATTCGAATCCTAAAGCAAATGCGGTAACTATCTTGAAATACGAACAGGACTCGTGGATTGTGTGTGTGTGTGTGTGTGTTGGGGGGGGGGGCTTGAATGTGACGTCATTATCTAGTGCAGGCATTGGACTGGAAGCAGGAGGATGTAGGGGCGTTGGCTCTTCGTGTGTTTTTAAGGTATGTGATATTTGTTATGTATATATGGGTGTGTTTTGACATTCTAGAAATGCTAAGGCCGTCATACATGTAAAATATTTGATTAATTTTAGAATATTGAGGACCCAATGACTGATTGAGCCGGTTCCCGTATGTTGTGTCGTCTGCATAATTATATTCTAACCATTAGTAATTACGGAATTATCGTTGACCTCCACGACCTCCCTTTCAGGTCCGGGGGTTACCGTCTAGTATTCATAAATATAATTTTCTTGTTCTCATAACTACCTCTCCAAAAAATAGTTTTCTTGGTAAGATCCTGTGTAGCGGGAGGAACTGATTTTCAAATGCCTATTTACTAAGAAACATTAAACAATATATTTAACCTAACCTAACCGAACCTAGTATATTAGTGGACTATTTATTAATGTAAAATTTAAACAAATATGGTTATATTCAACGACACTAGTGCAGCGTTATGAGAAACAATTTATTAGGGAAAATAGGCACCAATAGATTCGCCATATTTTTCTCCATATAGTCCGCATGGAGGATTTTCGTTATCAGCAAATTGAAAAATACCCACTAAACAGGCAAATACACCAAAAATCTAAGTCAAAGCGGGGGTGTGGGGGCAGCAGCCCCCACCTATAATACTAGGATAGGTTAGGTAAGGTTGTTAGGTTAGGCTAATGTCCTTTCAAAGGGGTATAGACTAGTAAACACTAGGATAGCCTATACCCGGTCAGAGGTAAGAAGAAGAAGAAGAAGAGTCCTGCAGTAGTCTCCTTGAATGCTACCCAAGAATGTAGTTACCGGGTGTACCGCCCGTCTTGTTTACACTACGCATCATGTTCCCGTCTATTTTGGCGGGATCCCGTCATCAGTGGCCCGAGGTTGCCACTGTTGCTAGAATTAGGTGTGGCTGGGGGAAGTTCAGAGAACTGATGCCAATCCTGACCATGAAAAGAATGCCTCGCCCCCTGAAGGGAAAGGTGTATGCCTCATGTCACAGTCATGTGTTAGAAGTGCAATGACGTATGCCTCAGAAACATGGGCCGTTAAAGTAGAGGATGCCAACAGAATGGAGCGTAATGAGATGAGAATGGTGAGATGGATGTGTGGGGCCAGGCTACAGGATAGAATAACAAATGTTGAGCTGAGGAGACATTTAGGTATAAAGAGTATTAGCGAGGTGATGCGTACAAGTAGACTGGGATGGTATGGACATGTGGAGAGAATGGATGAACAAAATTGGGTGAAAAAATGCAGGTCTGTGATTGTGGAGGGAGCTGCACCAAGGGGTGGACCGAGGAAGACCTGGGATCGGACTATACGTGCCGATCTCAAATCCAAGAACTTGACAAGTGAAGCAGCCCTTAACAGGGTTGCCTGGAACGCCGCCATTAGGACAAAAGAGTGAAACTGCACTTATGTGTGGAACACTCCGTCTTAAAATGTTATGTATGTATGGATTTATAGATGATTTATGTTGTATGTAGGTAGTGGTACACCCGGTAACTACATCCATCCCAAAAATAGGGACCAATAGACTCGCCATATTTTTCTCATTATAGTCCGCATGGAGGAATTTCGGGGATGGATGTAGTTACCGGGTGTACCACTACCGACATACAACATAAATCATCCATAAATACTTATAACTAGCAGGGGTACCCGGCGTTGCCCGGGTAATCACCATAATCACCATCACTACTACTACCATAATCATCATCATCAATCACTACTACCACAATCATCACAATACTACTACTACCATAATCACCGGCATCGACCTCCCTGTGCCTCATTAAACGGCGACCTCGATTTCGGCCGCTAAATAACCTCCGATTTTGGATCTGACCTCATCCGTACCCCCATTTTGGGGGGCTGCGAACAACTTTCGTTCCATACACCTTTTCGATCGGAGGCCTCCTTCTGCCCCAAACGGTCATTTTTCCGTTTCCTAACCTAATCTAACAGCCCCCAAATACATTTAGGTTAGGTTAAGTTTTTTGGTTAGGTTAATGAAAAAAAAAAATCTCAAGAAAAAAATGAAAATCCCAAGATTTTTTTTTTTCCCCCCAGAGATAAAAGTATATAGAAATGAAGAATATGATGATAGGAACCCAAAACTACCATTATAAATTTGTTACCTATATTGTTGCGTCTCTTAAATATTTACCGAAACTTGCTAACGAGGTGTTATCCCTATTATTGGGGGTAGGTTGTAGGCACCAATAGAACAGGGCTATACCCAGATGAGGCTGTGGGCATTTGATAAGGAATTGCTGGAACTCCTGTTTCATTTGCTTGGCCTCTCCTACTGATTCCCTTTGTGCCTCACTTACACTGAGAGTAGTCCAGCATGCTCTCACAAACCCCTCCTCCTCCTATCTACTTCACTACACTTAACATGCACACCACACTTCCTCTTTCATAATTATTAAAAATTATGATGTATACAGGCCCAGCCTCGGAGTCCCCAGGGGGGGGGGGACCATAAAAAACCCCACACATGCCCGACCTTCCCCTGACGACCCCTCTAAAGTCTCTGGACCATGGCCTGTCACTCTTACTATCAACTTCTGCAATATTCGCGGCCTTTCCTCTAATTTTCACTCTATTGAACACCATCTCTCCTCCTCCAAACCTGATCTTCTTTTCCTCACCGAAACTCAGGTGTCTGAAGCAACTGCCAGCAGCCCCTTCTCTGTATCCTCCTACTTTCTCTATCCTAGTTCCAAAGCCAAAGGCGGATGTTGTGCATACGTGCACAACAAACTCTCAACTTGCTCTCGTGTTCCCGATTTCGACTCCTCTGAATTCTCAACTTTATGGCTCAAACTATCCTGTCATTCTCATACTAAATATTTCTGTGCTGTCTATCTTTCCCCTAACTCTACCGACTTTCCCAAATTCTTCGACTATCTAAACTCTAAAGTGGAACACATTCTATCTATCTCTCCCTTCTCTGAAATCTCTATCTTAGGAGATTTCAACGTTCACCACCACCAATGGCTCTCCTCTCACTTTACTGACCCACCTGGTGAACAAGCCTACGTCTTTTCTATCATAAATGACCTAGAGCAGCTGGTCCAGCAACCCACCCTTTCCCCATATATATAGGAAAGTAAAAATCCTAATTGGGTCCTAGGACCCATGTTTCAGAGTACACGATATGGGATTTTACAATTAGCCCCTCGCAGCTCAGGATAGATTGATTATAGTTAATTCTCCTCCTGGCAAGCACAGAAATATTATGTTCCCTCCACCAACCGACATTACTCCTAAGCTCAATTAGGCCTAATGAAATCAACAAATACATGTGGCAGTCCAGGGATTCGAACCTAGGATGCTCACACCGAAATTCAGTGCATTTATCCATTGCGCTACGAAGACAGAAAACAGAAAACCCACCTTTACAGGACCAACTACCAAATTTACGCCAAATATTTGCTTTGCATTTACAAGAAGAACACCTTAGAAGCATACTACATCTTAACGGTTTCCCCAGCGATTTCATTAATACATTCATTGGCAATCACATCAATAAAATATGTTCATCACCTAAAGAAGTTCTAATAGTTCAGAAAGAAGTTATATATTTTACATTCACGGTCATTGGCAAAAAAAAAAATATATATATATATAATGTTCCATATAAATAGAGTAACTCATTCATTTCGAGATTTCTATATATAATTAAAATTGAGAGTTGCATTTAAATCACAAAGTTCTTAGATAATTGTATCAAGTTTTAAGGGAGCCCACCTCGATTTCCTTCTATCTCTCCCTCTCTCGTTGGCTTGTATTCATTCGGCCCCATTCAGCCTACTGTTTTAAGACGTTTCCCCCCATCCAGATGTCAATATTTTCCTGGCGAGCCGTGGCGAGCCAGCATATATATATTGATGTTTTGACAGCAAGCTAAATTTGTACATTTTTCGATACAGTGCTGGCTCGCTATCACTCGCCAGGAAGAAATCGACACTTGGATGGGGATACAAGTCTTAAAACAGTTGGCTGAATGGGGCCGAATGGATACAAGCCAGGGAAAGAGAGAAAAGGGGAGAAACGTAAAAAAAAGCAGGTGACCCCCTTAATAATCCATAAGGGTTGATAGCCTCTGAAGTCCTATTATAACTACTAACCTCATTATCTTATAATTTCATATCTAGTGGCTGTAATTCCACTTATATTGGGCAACCAAAGCGCCATCTCACTGCTATGATTTTGGAGCATCAGGGTAGGTAACTTAGAACGGATTTTCCTCTACCAAAACCACCTCATTCAGCCACAAGAGAACACTTTGAGCCTTCAGACCACCCAATACACACTACAGATTTCACCATTATGTACCCATCCTTAGACAACACCACACGCCTTCATCAGTCTCTCTTAAGGGGAGATGGGCCGGTTTTCTGGACCACTTTCTCCCTCATGTTTAGCCCCATTAGTTTTCAGATGTTAAGAAGTTTGACCCATTAGTTAGTCGATTTTAAGACCTTTTGCCCCATTCTTTCGTCAATATTTAGACCTTTCATGCTATTTAGGTCTCGACTTTTTTCCCTAGCGAACGATAGTGAGCCTTGTAAATTTTGGAAGAACCGGCCTTTGGCCGGGAAATTTTTCTACCTAAGAATGTACAAATTAATCTAGAAGGGGGATCTAATGTATGTTTTTTTTAATTGTGATGGAGGTCTAGGGAGGAAACTAGACAAATAATGAATACAGGCAAAAATCGCCAAAAAAGTGAACCATCTCCCCTTAACCCCTGCTGTACCGGCGACGTCTTTTTAATTGTAATCTTGATATATTTAGACGACTTTGTGTAACTCAAAAAAAGGTTGAGCGAGATAGATCGAAGCCTTTTTAATTGCTGAAGACCCATTTTAAACTGAATACAATCGTTTAATAGTAGCTAGAATAAAGGACTTTTCCGGTACAGAAGGGGTTAATCCCAAAACTACGCCCGACCTGCTACGCCCGACCTGCTACGCCCAACCTGCCTGGGCACACACGATTTCTCCACCCTCTTACTTGCTTCTAAGTATCATACGGTATGTCTTTCAAGTTTCATCTATGTACACATTCTGTCATTAGTTTTATACATTATTTATGTATTTTTATCAATGTTTTGGTATTTCCCTAGATAAATCTACACCTTCACTACCCCTGTTTTGTCGTTATTCTGTTGGTCCTAATAGGTTAATATTATTATTAGTAGACTTGGTATGGTTCGATGATGCTCGGAAATGCATATTTGACTTGAAATAGATACATTCAAGTATTAAAAACCTTCACTAAAAGTGAGACTCGTCCGCCGCGGTTTGACGACTGTACCCCCGAAACTCCATTTTCTGTTGACCTATTTTCGGCAAGAATGTTAATTGCGGGCGTACCGCCAGCCTTGTTTACACTACGCGTAGTGGCGTCGGACCTTTGCCATCATGTTCCCGTCTATTTTGACTTGCCTTTGGATATAATAATATGTTCCTCACCCCCCACCCCCAAGACATATTGTCATCATCATATATATTGCCAGCAGGGGGCAAATTAGCTAAACAAATCGGCTTAAAAATAGACGCAAACTTAACCACGGCGATCGACAAATGTAAACATGACGGCGGCGAGGGAGGCGTCGGACCTTTGCAATCATGTTCCCGTCTATTTTGAATGCCATTGGATACAATATGTTGAGGGGGAGCTTTGCCTCCCTCACCCCCCCATGACAATACGGTCATCATCATATATATTGCCAGCAGGGGGCAAATAACCGAAAAAATAGCCGTCAAAATAGACGCGAAGTTACCCGTGGCGATCGCCCTATGTAAACATGACGACCGTATGCCCGAACTCTACATCCATCCCCTATTTTCTTATGACGCACGATCTCGGACGGTGTTTTTCGCTCTTCCGCAGTACTTTTTAGTGATTTTATGTCTTCTACTTCATTATTTATAGCAGCGGGGGTCTGTGAGCGGCAGCCCCCAGGTTAGGTTAGGTTGTTAGGTTAAGTTAATGCCTATATTGTCATCAGAGGAGGCGGGTGATTGGTTTGTTTACGTTACGCGGTGTCCGCCACTGTCCGCGAGTGTCTACCTCGGCGACTCTCATTTTCAATGGAAGCTTTAATCTAACATGACAACCTAACTTAACTTGGGGGCTGCTTTCCCCAGACTCCCACAATTCGAACATCAGTAGGGCTTCCTGAATATAGTAAGACTAAAAAAGACTCGGTTTCAAAAGGAAAATAATGAAAAAAATAGGGGTAGTATAACTGTAGATTTACCGTTGGTGATGAACTTGCATAGTGTTGCTGGAGTACCGTGTGGCCACGTGTTGGTCAAGGCGGCTATCGTAGTTTCCCCTCCGAGCTACATTTTCTCCCTTTGGTCTTCTCTTGTTGTTGTTGTTGTTGCTTACTCGGTCCCTCTGGTTGCCATTGCAGGTTCTTATGCTAGCAACGCGGATGGTTTGGTCTGGTATGCTAGTCATGGGTGGTAAATGGTTGGCAGGTACGTCGGGTAGTCAAAGGGGTTGTTGTTGTTGCTGTTCCCCAGGCTATATGGCCGAGCAGCCCCAAGGTCCTGAGCAAGGCCATGGCCATAACAGAGCGCCCCCATAGAACCCTCCCCGCTTACCATTAATAAAGCCAGGTGACCGAAGCCACTCTAAGGCAAGGAGCTGAAGAGGGTGCGGAAACACCTAGAAAACGAAGTCCCATCCAAGGCCCTGTGCCCCTCAGCAATTATGAAGGGAATGTTGAGGGGCAAAGGAAAAATGTGACGCTTTGGCTCCCAGTCTGCCAACCTCTAGGTTTGCAGTAGGGAGATCAATCCACGGAAAAGATGCCGTCACTTGAGATCTAGAAAATATATAAGTAAAAGGAACAGTCAGAGTAAGCTATGGGTATGGCAGCTTTCACTCTGATAGACCAGCCCATCACCACATGAGTAGAACCCAATCTTCTCAGCATCAGCTAGGAAAGGCCCTAGAAAGCCGCCTTTGGCGGGGGGATAGCTCCCCTATTTCAACCCCTTTCGGGGTTGGGCACCCGCCTAGTCAAAGGGGTTGAGTGAGATAGTTCGAAGTCTGATCATTGCCGAATAATGCCGTCTAATAGTAGCCATCCCGAAAGTAAGCCAAATCAGTTCTTCACCTTGCCAAAAATTCTTTCATCAATAATAAATGTTCTGAACTTGTCTGTGTAATGCCTCTCTCTCTCTCTCTCTCTCTCTCTCTGTTGACGTCAGTAGCCACAGTGTCGACAAAGAAGATGAGTGATCCATTGTCTGTCCCCTGCCTCTCACGTCATTCCCTCACGTCAAGGATGGGCAAGATAGGGATGTCATATCGGTTTGACTTGAGTGTCTATGCAGCCACTCTCTTAAGGGGGGGGGGGGGAGTATTTATTGGTTGATATATACAGTATATATATATGTATATATATATTATTGTTATTAGTGTTAGTATTATTAGTATTAGTATTAATTTATTTTATTTTTGTCCTCTTTGGACCTTCATCAAGCTTAAAAAACATCCCCAAGATCCCTCTTCTTGATAATTTTGAACATTTTTGGGTAGAAAAATGTCCCGCCGATGGCTGGTTCCTCCTAAATTACAGGCTCGCTATCGCTCACCAGGAAAAAATCGACACCTATATGGCAAAACTTATTAAAATCGTCAAACTAATGGGTCAAACGTCTTAAAATCTAATGACTAATGAGGAAGAAGGGGGTCCAAAAAAATCAACCTTCTCCCCTTAAACGACCATTATCCCAAACAGACTACACGTATTATTATTTATTTGTTTTTTCTGTCTCGACCTCGGGCCTGTAGGCTGATCAGTAGCTTGTAAATCATGGGGAGATTTTAGTCACCAATCGAACAGGGCTAGACCCAGAAGAGGCTATAGGCATTCGATAAGGAGTCGCTGGAACTCCCTTTTCATTTGCTTGGCCTCTCTTACTGATTTTCTTTGTGCCTCACTTACATTGAGAGTTATCCAACTTGCTCTCACAAACACCACCTCTTCCTATCTACTTCACTACACTAAACATGCACACCACACTTCCTTTTTCCACAAAAATAGGTTGCTAACGAAATGCTGAACAATATCCCAGCCTCGGAGTCCCCGAGGGGGGGGAGGGGGGGTGGAGACCATGAATGCCCCTACACCCGCCCGACCTTCCCCTGACGAACCCGCAAAATTTACTGGACCTCTTCCTGTCACTTTTACAACATTTGCGGCCTTTCCTCTAATTTTCCCTCTGTTGAACACCATCTCTCCTTCTACAAACCTGATCTTCTTTTCCTCATTGAAACTCAGGTGTCTGAAGCAACTGCCAGCTCTTTCTCTATCCTAGTTTCAAAGCCAAAGGTGGATGTTGTGCATATGTGCACAACAAACTCACTTGCTCTCGTGTTCCCAATTTCAACTCCTCTGCATTCTCAACTATATGGCTCATACTATCTGTGTTGTCTATCTTTCCCCTAACTCTACCGACTCTCCCAAATTCTTTGACTAATTAAACTCTAAAGTGGAACACCATTCTATCCATTTCTCCTATCTCAGAAATCTGCATCTTAGGCGATTTCAACGTTCACCACCGCCAATGGCTCTTCTCTCATTCTACTGACCATTCTGGTGAACAAGCCTACATCTTTTCTATCCTAAATGACCTAGAGCAGCTGGGTCAGCAACCCACCCGTATCCAGGATCGCTTCGGAGATTGGCCCAACATTCTTGACTTGTTTCTAACTTCTAACCCTTCTTCCTATACTGTCGATCTTTTCTCTCCTTTGGGGCTCCTTCACCCATAAACTTATTTCTGTCACCTGTCCTATCTCTCCAGTATGGCCACCCAATCCTCCCAGCCTGCGGTGCTTGTGGAACTTTGGCGCTGTCGACTAGAAGGCTCTCCGGCATTACTTCTTTGATTTCCCATGGAATTATTTGTCTTCCGTGGCCGGGGACCCTTGGAGAGTGCTGAACGCATTATCGGGCATGGAGGCATACATTCCATTTTCTTTCTCTCAGACTAATGCAAAAAAATCTTGGTTCTACTGCTGTCCGCAATAAGGAGGAAGCATTTAAACGGTACCGACGCCTTCAAACTCAAGAATCTCATTCTTCCTATGTTTCTGCCCGGAATCAAGCCAAATCTGTTGTTAGACTCGCCAACACTCTTTGATCAATAATAAATGCACTGAAATATCCAATGCTAGCTTCTAAAGATGTACTTGCTACACTCTCTGGGCTTAATACTAAGAAAGCTCACGGTCCGGATGGTGTTCCTCCTGTTGTACTAAACATCTGTGCTGTCTCCCTGCCTAGGCAAACTTTTCCGTCTCTGTCTTTCCTCTAACGTCTTGCCTTCTTGCTGGAAGTTTGCTCTCATTCAGCCTGTCCCAAAGAAGGGTGACCGCTCTCAACCCTCCAACTATCGTCCAATTGCTCTCATCTCTTGCATCTCTATATTTTGTTTAACTATTCTTACTTCCTAATTTCTTAAGCATTTCTCTTCTCATAATCTACTCTCAGATCGCCAGTATGGCTTCCTTAACCCACTGGACTCCAAGCGATGTAATAAAAAAGTACACTCCAGGACCAGCCACTTGTCATATTTGTTTTATTTTCCCAAAACATATGGGATGGGGTAGTAATGTAGGAGAAACAACATAAAACTGCTCACTTAGGTCACTTGGGGGTCCTGGGGAGTGGGGGAAAGTCACAATTAACATAGGGTAATGGGTAGGCAATATACTGGAAAATCACTCCCGCGCGAGCCCACATGCATGCGGCTAGACTTGGAGGTTTGGCAACCATCAGTATTGTTTTGTGGGATCCTAAAGTAGTACCCATACAAATTTGAACCCTCTAGGTGCCATATGACATGAGTAATTAAGGCAGACGCAACCGTTGCGTCGCTGGAGCTGAGCGTTACATACATAGGCGACGCATAACTTGCGTCGCTGGGGTCCATTGGCTTAAGGGTTACTCTATTGGTGATCTTCTTTCATATCTTACTATCTCTTGGTCATCCTACTTTCTGGACTTCAGTGAGACATTTTCCATTGTGCTAGACATATCGAAGTCCTTCGATTGAGTCTGGCACAAATCTCTAATTTCTAAACTACCCTCCTTCGGTTTCTATCCCTCCATCTGTGCCTTTATCTCTAATTTCCTTTCCGGCTGTTCCATAGATGCGGTTGTGGATGGCCATCGTTCACTTCCTCATCCTATCAACTCCGGTGTTCCTCTGGGTTCGGTCCTATCTCCAATTGTCTTTCTAATATTCATAAATGATCTTCTCAACTGTACCTCCAGTCCTATCCATTCATATACCGACGACTCTACCTTACACTATTAAACTAGTTTTCCAGAATGCCCCAGTAAACATTCCGTCAAAAATGAACTTAATGAACCCATACAACATTTCTCTTCGGATCTAAGTACCATTTCCAATTGGGGCAGAGAAGACCTTTTTGCATTTAATGCTTCCAAAACCCAATTTCCCTATCTATCTACCAGTAGTGAGCTCCCAGAGTACTATCCCTTATACTTCAACAATACAAAAATCAACCCTTCATCTTCTCTCGGTATTCTCGGTGTCTCTTTTCTTTTCGTCTCTCTTGGAAGGACCATATTACCACTCTTGCTAAAACGGCTTATCAGAAGCTGGGTGTGCTCAACCGTCTCAGGGGGTTCTTTACACCTGCACAGCTTCTTGTTCTGTACAGGGGCACAGTGCATCCTTGTATTGAGTATTGTTCACATGTGTGGGGAGGATCCTCTCACACAGCACTTCTAGACAAAGTAGAAAAAATCTTCCGTGTCATTAACTCCCATCCACTCACCGATTCTCTGCAATCTGTCTCTCTTCGCCGCAATGTTGCATCTCTCTTGCTATGCTATTGGTACTACAATAATCAGTGTTCCTCAGAGCTCTCTCAGTGTATAACCCCTCCTTTACGTACAGTATGTAGTACCCGTCTTGCAACACAATCCCACCCCTACTCTGTGATATTTTTAATTCAGAATTGTTTTAGAAAATTTAGAGATTCAAGAAATGAGTGAATTGGATGATAGTTGAGAGCGGTCACCCTTCTTTGGGACAGGTTGAATGGGAGCAAACTTCCAGCAAGAACGAAAGATGTTAGAGGAAAAAGAGAGGCAAGGAGTCAGTGACTTGAGGACGAGAGAGACTGAGAGTGAGAGTGAGTGAGTGAGACAGAGAGAGTGAAAGTGAGAGAAAGAGGAATGCCTAGGGATTTTTTTTTACTTTCTTACGCTCCATGGTAGAAGGACTGAGAGCTGAGCTAAACATTGCAGACAGTGACTTTTGAACTCATAATTTTATCAGAATGTGAATCAGATACATCAACTGAAGACGACCTGGCAAATAAGACAATAGAGGAATTAATAGAAGAGATAATATGACTTCGCCAAGAACTCCATTAATTAAAGCCTCTCGGTAACCTGAGACCAGACTGTACAGATATTTAGAAGAGAGGTATGCTATGGTCAGCATATCATGGATTGATGTCATTACAGCAGTCGCAAATACTGTCATTAACTCTTGATAATTTGTGGCAGAAAACCCCCAGAGTATAGTCAGCAACAAAAACAAACCACCCAAACCATACCACTGTCACTACTACTACTATCCTTCATCTCCTGTTCCTATCTATCGTCCATCTATCTGTCCAACCCCTGAGGCTGATCCCATTTTAACCTTCACTAGCAGGGGTACCCGGCATTGCCCGGGTTTAAATTCTACCATCACCACCACTACTACTACCATTATCAATCACTACTACCACAACCATCACAATAATACTACTACCATAATCACCGGCCTCGACCTCCCTGTGCCTCATTAAACGGCGACCTCAATTTCGGCCGCTAAATTACCTCCGATTTTGGATCTGACCTTATCGGTACCCCCATTTTGTGGGGCTGCGAACAACTTTCGTTCCATACAACTTTTCGATCGAAGGCCTCCTGCCCCAAACGGCAATTTCTTTCATGTTTTTTTCAATTTCGGCCTCGAAACGACCTCCGATAGTGGCCTCGCCCCCTCTATGACCTGACCCAGGTCAATTGACACCCACATGCAAAGTTTCAGCTCCCCAGGTCCAAAACTGCGGCCGCCTATTAAGAACACACTGACAAACAGACACACGAACTGATTTAATAATATAAGATCACTTTCTTCTTCTACTTATTCTTGAGTATGGGGTCGTGGGAGCCTCGGGAAGGAGGGGGGGGGGTGCTAATTGGAGATTAGGAGTGGGAGAGGGAGCTAACTGGGGAGTGGGAGCGGAAGGGGGGGGGGGGGGGGGCCTAAGGGGGGGGGGGGGGGGGGGGGGAGTGGGAAGAGGTAGGAGGAGGGGGCAGCAAGCAGTATAAATACACCTGTCTGTCGCCTTCAACTTCAATTGCAAGCCTATCCGTCGGTAACCAGCTACACTTACACTTCCTTCCTCCAATAAAGGTGAGCATACTGGTGATCAAGCAATTATCCGATATATATTTATAAAATAATGTTATCATTCAATATTTAACTATAGTTCATGTTTTTAAGTTTGCAAGAAATTGGCTTCTTCCTTCTTGATTATTAGGCTAGTACGACATTAGTGAAGCCAACTATGCCGTTAATTTTGACAACTTTGCAATAATATGATATAGAGACATAGTTGTTATTATATATGTCCATTAGTTATCGAGTAATTTGATGCTAAGGGCCTCGAATTTCCGTCAAGTTAGAAGAAATGGATTATAGTTATAAGTAATCATTATCAATTGATCTTTATTTCGTCGTAGAGCCTTTATTTACCTACAACATATCAGTATAAAATGCAAGTTTAAGGAAAAACAGTATCGCAAAGCCACTAAATAGCATAGCCAGTCATTTACATTCACTCCAAGTCTGAGAGGGTTTATATTATTATGTATACGGTATATTTCTGTAAGTTGTTTACTGTTTCCATACTTCTTTAACCCGTTCACCACCATTAAGTATTTTACATCATATTCTGGTTACCATTTGACGATTTTCTTTAGCTTGTAATCTACATATACGACTGAAATGGGTAAATACGATCTCAATAAACCCTCTGAGTATCATATAGGTTCTTCTTAAGCAGCATTAAATCGGCTAACTTTAGCCAAAATCAAAGGTAAAAAGGCGTTACGCAGCTGAAGGGATTAATTACTATTTAGTTTGTCAGCATTGATGATAACATATGTATCAAGAATACACAACATTGATATAATTTTTTTGAGAATATCCTTGTATTTTTGTATTTTTGTTAATAAATGGGGTTCTCCATTTAAAATAAATTGATATAACAATCATACTCTATACAATTTATAGAAATATTCCTAATACATTATATTTCGAATAGAAAATAATAGATCATAGACCAATTAGGGTTTACCACATTTCTGGCGTCACCTGTATGCACATATTAATTAGTTCAAGCATTACTGTATAGGCTACTCAGATTGATTTCACATATTTATATATTGCATCGTATACCTCAAAATATAATAATTAACACGAATCTTTGAAATTAGCAAGTGCACACTTCTAATGTTTCTTCTGGGCAATGGTCGGTAGAATGCTAGTGGTTGATTACTTTTACTCGCCATTGAGCGGACTCCACATAATCATCACTATCCCTCCTGAAGTTTTACTCATGCATACATATCAGAAATATTAGTATTTCGGTTGTGCGAAACAGTGCTTTCTATAGTTATGCGTAGCTGACTTCTAAGTGTGCATCAGGATGCTTTAGAGGTTAAAGACTTCGGATCAATGTTTCAAAATCCAGTTTTGCAGTTTTGAAGAAAAAATATTATTTTCTGATATATATGCAAGACACCTGAACACATGTAAACCATCTGATTAATTATCTTATCTTTCTAGATAGTAATGAAGGTGTTGGTGGTCCTGTGGCTGGTGGTGGGGGCCCTGTCTCACCCACTTCATGTTCCAGGGAAATTACCTGTCAACCATGAGGACACTGCCGCTGTGGAGAAACAGGAACTGCCGACGGGTGATGGCATTTCTCCAGCAAAGGTGGTTCGCAACCTTGCCAACATGCATCAAATCCTTAAAGAACCGTCAGCTAAAAGCCAAGAAATCTCTTTGAATTCACCCAACAAACCAGGCCTCAAGACCAAGCCCATCTCGATGGACGCCAATATATCAGCTGGGAAAACCGTAATGCTGCCTATGGTTCCAAGAAAACCAACTTCAGGATCCAACGTCCACCCCAACAAACCTCATCCTCCCCCACTTGCAAGACCCCACAAGCCCTCAGACAAGGAGGGGCAGACGACTGTGGACACCGGCGGAGAGGTCACCACCCTCGACCCTCTCACAGAGTTCTGCAAGGAGGCCTGTGCAATGGGAATAGGAGGACCAGAGTGTGATTGTCCAGACCATCCCATTGGATAGATTACCGCAAATGTTCCTCTTATAGTCACTCACAGAATTAGATTTGACCTTCCTCTCTCGTTATTTTGATTAATTGTAGAATACATATGTTAAGGACTAATGTATCAGAGATCATGTTATTTTATTGGAAGAGGAAATTATCTTCATTAATATTGAATATATTTGTTTGTATGCAGAAGTTACTAGAAAAGGAAATTGGGTTGGATTATTTCCTCCACTTGCCACATAAAAAAAAAAAAATTGTATATATACACTTCTGTCTATATACAGTATATGTGGACAGTAGACATAATCCTGATGATCCGTCTCGGATATCCTTTTACAATTGTAATTTAACTGTAAAGATTATTAAAACTAATATCACATCTGGTATTCCTGTTGTTGGCAGTCATAATAAGTCGGAATTGTGCTCATTTTTCAATTAGCATTTAGGACACACACAATATATGTAAGTGAATGCGTTATCAGAGAATACGTATTGTTTTCTACACCAATTATCAGAATAATTGAAGTTATACCTAGATATCGATATTATTTTCGAAGCATAATAACTAGTGAGTTTCATGCATCATTATTAAAGATACATAATTAATATATATTCGATTAATTTGATACAATTACGTTTTATATGATTTGTTGATTTTGTAACAAATTATTTTTTGTCTTCAATATGACATTACAAAAGTCTTCTAATTACTTAGAATACATCAACATAGATCGAATTATACAAATATAATATATCTGGAATAATATTAGTTGACTACTATGAGTTGAATATTACATTAGTTGTAATTAAATGTCATTTGTATATAATACAGGCATGCGAGCAAAGTATAGTTTACAAACAGATTACATAAACTTCTTTCAAGCAAAAACTCTATTTACCTATCCCTTAGTCATAGTTTAACTTATATAGTTGTACTTTATGTTAATGTAATTATCATGCGAAATGCTCATTTGCAACTATAGTAGCCAATTTATTCTGGCTACAACTGATTAATTAAATAATCTGTGAAAATATAAATATACTGTACAGTATATAATATATATATATATATATATATATATATATATATATATATATATATATACACAATTTAAAACACGTTGTAATAATTAAGATAGGACGTATAGTAACTTAAAAGGTAAAGGGTCCAATATCATTGTGAGGTTTAAGATATATTACAGAATATATCTTAATCCTCACAATGATATTGCATCAGTTAACTTTTAAGCTACTATCACCTACATCTATGTTATATATATATATATATATATATATATATATATATATAAATACGTATATATATATATATATATATATATATATATATATATATATATATATATATATATATATATATATATATATATATATATATATATATATATATATATATATATATATATATATATATATAATGTGTGTGTGTGTGTGTATATATAAGGATATCGTCGGAAAGTATGGAATAGAGGAATCCTTTCATCGATTTGAGTTGTCCCGAACTGAATAGAATATTCACATTAATGTTTTGCCTAATAGTTACATTTTAGAGGTTCGTTTTGGTGTTCGACAATTCATATTGGGCCAGGATTATTGTCTTAGAGTGTACATATATTTGATGGGCATCGTCTAACCCTTTGAAGATTTAGGCGCACATGACAGTTTATGCTGGCTATGATTAAACAATTTTTTCAAGATTAGATGAAATCTGTGTGAGTAAAAAAGGATAAATACAGCCTCAACTAACTCGGATTTTCATATATAAGTCCTAAACTGAATAAAATCGTCTAATAATAGCCAGAACATAAATGGGTCCCCATATAATGAAAACGCTAACCCCCTGAGGATTATGACGCGTTTTGACAGTTTATTCTGGCCAATATTAGACGATTTTATTTAGCTAAGGAAGAAGCTATGAGAGTTAAAAGAGTTTTGATATTTATTTTTTTATTTTTTTGGTCGGATATTTTACTCCATTCGCAAATAATTTATCGAAAACTAACGGAAAAATAATAATGATACTACTGTCTCTGCATCATGTTATTGCCAAGTCTTCGTAAGTAACAACATATATGGCTATAAAATCTTTGAAAAAGCAGAGTGGTAAAGATAGGAACAAGCCAATTTCTCGCCAGCTTAAACATAAATAGATAAATAAATAGGTGAGATTGTTCCTACATCTTTGAGTATTCGAGATTTTTCCTAATAGGCCTATGCATAAATTCGCCAGGAAATAGAAGAAACCCCGTCCTCCAATTCTGAAAGGGTTAAGTTGTACATATTTATCGTAAGTGTGTGTGTAAATGTATGTGAATGATGTACATAAATGAGACTCGAGTGTTGTAGACAACGAGTGGTCAATAAATAATATAGTTGATGTTAAACCCCCATTTTCTTCATCAAACTAAGCCATAGAAAACCTTATTGACAGGGTAACTAAAATATATTGCACACCTGCTATGTGTTGCTACAACATTCAATTAATCTTTTCTTTATATTATTAGACATGTATTTGTTGAATGAACATAACAAAGCATTATTTCATAAATAATAAAGTAAAGTCAGTTATTTTTTTATTTTTTTGTTATAACCAGAGAAGATGCTACAAATTCTCACTAACTTTTCGTCATAGTTATTCTTGCGGTGGTAGCGATCAGTCACGTTAGGTAAGTGCACGTTTTATGCATTACTATGCGGTGTTAATTGACAGTTGTTATACAATATTATTGTTGACTCATTCAAATAGTATGGACTTCCACGGAAAAGCTAACATTGTTTCTGATAACATATAACACTGTACCAAGGCAAAACCGCAATATTACTATCAGATAGCGAAAAGTTAAACTCTAAAAGCCATATAGGGACTATACGGCAAGTCCTTGTCGCATTGCTTGGCTTTTTTACTTTTGTATTTTGGGTTGTAAATCTTAGTGGCAGCACCTACCTCCATGTGTCTTTTGTCCGCAAGGTACCCGAGGACATCACCCCTAGGGGGGGGGGTACTTGCTATGATATTGTGTTTAATTATTATTGAGGATTTTGGTTGCTTATGGCAATTTTGAGAACAGTATTTTAGCTTGTCCTATAGGCTAACAACCACGCTTGCCAGACTTATGTCAGACTAAAAAAAGTTCCACCCAGTCCCCTTCGTGTTAGATTTGTACTTCTGTCCATAGTAAAACATCTCAGCCGAAGGCTGGTGAATCATCCTAATATCGCAAAGTTAGAGGAATGAAACCTTTAAAATCTCCAAACTAATGGAGCGAAACAGGAGAGGTCCAAAAAGATCCCCTTCGGACCAAATCGGGATAAAAGGGTGTCTTATTATGAACACTTCAATTACCCTTTTCATACCCATAATTTTTGGCCTAGGTACGGTACAGTTGCCAACCCGTGAACCTGTGACAAATGCTGGGTATGACATGATATAACCCTATTTGGTCCTAGGGGGTTCTTTTTGGAGCTTCCCTGTTTTGCTCCATTAGTTTATAAACTTTAAGAGGTTTCACCCCATTAATTTGGCGATAATAATACGCTTCACCCCATTCAGGTGTCAAATGTTTTTGGTCGAGCAATAGGAGACTGTAACTTTGAAAATATTGGCCTTCAGCCGGGACAATTTTCTATTAAAAAAATTAACAAATTTAGCTAATGGTCTGGGTGTGCATTTTATAGTTCGAAGGTAGTCTGGGAAAGCGTGTTTGTTAGCCAAGGGGACAAGCTAAAATACATTGCTCGAAAATGGCAAAAGCAAGGAAATTCTTCAATAATAATTAATATAATCTCATGAAAACCCACAAAATGTCGGACCAGGTAGTGTTAAAGGGCTTGGATTTGTGTGTTAGAGCGTACACTCTAATGTCTTATAGTGTACACTATAATGTCTTATAGTGTACACTATAATGTCTGATAGTGTACACTCTAATGTCTGATAGTGTACACTATAATGTCTTATAGTGTACACTATAATGTCTGATAGTGTACACTATAATGTCTTATAGTGTACACTATAATGTCTTATAGTGTACGCTATAATGTCTGATAGTGTACACTATAATGTCTTATAGTGTACACTATAATGTCTTATAGTGTACGCTATAATGTCTTATAGTGTACACTATAATGTCTTATAGTGTACACTCTAATGTCTGATAGTGTACACTCTAATGTCTGATAGTGTACACTCTAATGTATTACACTCTAAACACTACTTGTGGCCCAAGATGAACTCGCAAGCACCACAAACGAATCTCTGAAATGTAAATATTAGGTAAATAATTATTCCTTTGAGGATAGGACACGTTTTAGCAGTTTATTCTGGCTATCATTAGACGGTTTTATACAGCTTAGGGAGGATCTGTGGACATTTAAAGGCTAAATACTATTTCAATTAACCCTCTGACTTCCAAATACCCTTCCTAATCTGAATAAATCTTCTAATAATAGCCAGAACACAGAACAGAAGTGTGTCATCGATCCTCAGAGGGTTAATGTGAAGCTTTGATTTTTTTCGGGACAGATTCGAAAGCTTAATCCTTTCAAGATACGATGAAGCATTGCTGTTCTGCTCTCTGGTTATTACCAAAAGTTTTTATTCAGATTAGGAAGGGTATATGGAAGTCAGAGGGTTAATTGAGATAGTCTTGACCCATATAATTCCCACAGACCCTTCCTAAGATGTGTGAAATCGTCTTATGATATCCAATATAAATTGTCAAGATGCGTAAACATCTTGATTTATGTCCTAGAGTGTAAAGTTGCCCACATAATTTGTTTCATATGCCATGACAATATACATGGAAAGAACAACAACTTACAAGAATAATTGCTATAAAACCAGTAACTCATTATATTATTTACCCTATTAGTATCAGGACGCATTTCTTAATTATAATCTAGCTACCATTGTACAATAATTACATGCAGGTTAGAGAGAGTTTATAGTAATCAAACTAAAAACTATCTCAATTAAGCTTCTAACTCCCACAAATTATTCCTAAACTAGATCAAATAGTCTAACAGCCAGAAACAATATATAAATGCATGCGTTCTCAAATACCAAAGGAATTAATGAAGTACTGCACAATAAAATACACAGCTAATTCAAACACACATTTTTTCCATACATAAAATCTTAAAGTTTGTACAAAATTCATGTGGGCAACTGTACAAATATACAGTATACATATCATTTGACTCTCGCGGGTGTTTCACTACATCTGTTTTATGGCAAGATTGATATCGATGCCAGTGTTTCATTTGTTTAAATTATATATGTTTGCATCCTATATTCTATATGCAGCTCACAACAAATTCCAATTATCCAAGATAAAGCAGACTATGTGCTGACAACATTCGAATCCTAAAGCAAATGCGGTAACTATCTTGAAATACGAACAGGACTCGTGGATTGTGTGTGTGTGTGTGTGTGTGTGTTGGGGGGGGGGGGTAGAGCTTGAATGTGACGTCATTATCTAGTGCAGGCATTTGACTGGAAGCAGGAGGATGTAGCGGCGTTGGCTCTTCGTGTGTTTTTAAGGTATGTGATATTTGTTATGTATATATGGGTGTGTTTTGACATTCTAAATATGCTAAGGCCGTCATACATGTAGAATATTTGATTAATTTTAGAATATTGAGGACCCAATGACTGATTGAGCCGGTTCCCGTATGTTGTGTCGTCTGCATATATTCTAACCATTAGTAATTACGGAATTATCGTTGACCTCCATGACCTCCCTTTCAGGTCCGGGGGTTGCCGTCTATTATTCATAAATATAATTTTCTTGTTCTCATAACTACCTCTCCAAAAAATAGTTTTCTGGGTAAGATCCTGTGTAGCGGGAGGAACTGATTTTCAAATGCTTATTTACTAAGAAACATTAAACAATATATTTAACCTAACCTAACCTAACCTAGTATATTAGTGGACTATTTATTAATGTAAAATTTAAACAAATATGGTTATATTCAACGACACTAGTGCAGCGTTATGAGAAACATTTTATTAGGGAAAATAGGCACCAATAGATTCGCCATATTTTTCTCCATATAGTCCGCATGGAGGATTTTCGTTATCAGCAAATTGAAAAATACCCACTAAACAGGCAAACACACCAAAAATCTAAGTCAAAGCGGGGGTGTGGGGGCAGCAGCCCCCACCTATAATACTAGGATAGGTTGTTGTTGTTGTTGTTGTTCCCTAAGCTGCCTGGCCGAACAGCCCCGAGTCCCTGAGAAAGGCCATGGCCACGATCGGGCTTTCCCACAGAGCTCTCATTGAGTGTAGATTGTGTTGTTGGCGTAAGTGGTTGTGTGAAATGCAGTCTTCTATGATGTGTTTAATGGTATGGGGTGCTGTGTTACATCCCGGGCAGGTGTCGACAACGGAGTCATCCAGTCTCTTCTGATAGCTCAGGAGAGCTGGATGGTGTCCGCATCTCAGCCTGGCCAGGTGGACTCTGTCCTCGCGAGGAAGGGAGGATTCGGAAGGATGGATTTCGGGAGGTCGTGCATGCAGCTGCGTGTTGTCTGTGAGTGAGTGGATGGATCGGTGAGAGATATGAGTATGGATGTGCTTCTGGAAGTTGGTTCGGGGTGGGCAGGGAGGGAGAGAGGACAATAATTGTGTGTGATACCGTGTGCTGGGTGTTGTTTTGATATTTCTTGGTGTCTGTGGGTGTGTTGCCATGTAGTTTAGTGGGTGGTCTTGGTTCGTGGAGGCTGCTGCCAGGAATTGAGTGCCTCTCATGTCCAGATGGTCTTTGACTTTGAGGATTTTGGTTTCTTGATGTAGGTGATCTGTGGGTGCAGTAGCTGTGCAGCCTGTAATGATCTTCAGGGCTTTGTTTTGAATAGTCTGTAAGGTCTTATGATGTGTTTCAGCTAGGTTAGAAGCCCAGGCTGGGCTTGCGTATTCCATCACTGATCTTATGTATTGTTTATATACTGTGGTGGTAGTTTCTTTGTTGTGTCCAAATTTTGTGTGAGCAAGTGACCTGAGGGCGTTAAGTCTGGGTGTCAGTTTCTTTTTAATGTTTGTGGTGTGCTGTTTGAATGTCATATGAGTATCATATGTTACTCCTAGGATTTTGGGTGTGTGTGTATGTGTTAGGGGTGTGTTGTTTATGGTGAGTTGAGGGATGTATTCGTGTTCTCCTGTCCAACTTGTGAGCAGGGTTGCGGTGGATTTGGCTGGGGCTAGATTAAGTCTGTTTGTAGTGCACCAGCCATGTAGTGTGTTGAGATAGGGTTGAAGGAGATCTGTTGCTCTTTTTGGGTCATGGTGTGTGCATGTGAGTGTTATGTCATCTGCATAGGAGGCTAAGTTTATTTGGGGCGTATTGGGTGTAGTTATATCGTGCATGTACAGATTGAAGAGTGCGGGCGATAGGACGGATCCTTGTGGGACTCCGTTTGGAAAGTTTCTGATTTTAGAGACTGACCGGCAAAAGATACGTGTGCACATCTGCCTGCTAGGAAGTTGGCCAGCCACCGTTTTGTGTTGTTGTGCATGTTTGTGTTGTAGATTTTGTTTGTTAGGTTGTGGCGGGGGATGGCATCGAAGGCTTTACTAATGTCGAGTGTGGCTAATAGTGATCTGTGTGGTGGTCTAGCTGAATTGATGCCGTCGAAAGCTCTTTGTGTAAGGTCTGTGAGAAGAGTGTTTGTGGAGTGCAGTGGCCTAAAGCCATGTTGTGTTGGAGCTAGGGGTAGGTCAGGTGTAATTAGTTGTAATACTAGGCGTTCCATGACTTTGGAGGGGGAGCAAAGGAGTGTGATGGGGCGGTGCGAGGAGGGTAGCGTGGGGTCTTTGTTGGGTTTGGGGAATGTGATGATGATACCATGCTTCCAAATGTCTGGTATTGTGTTGTGTGAATAGCTGTAGTTTGATATGTTAGTGAGTGCTTGTATGCCTTGTGGTCCCAGGTGTCTGAGGTGTATGTTGCTTATGTTGTCTAGGCCACAGGCGGGTGAGTACTTGAGATTGTTGATGATATGCTTTGTCTGGTGATTGGTGAAGGGTGTATAGTCAGGGTCTGTGGGGAATTGTCTCTTACGTCGGATGACACGTCGGTCGTCTTTGTGAGGTTTTAGGTGGCTGACATGTGAGAAGTGATTGATGAGAGTGTTTGCTTGTTGTTTACATGAAGGAGTAGAGTCTGTTGTTGTGATTGCAGCATGTGATTGTGTTGTGTTGCTGTTGGAAAGTGTGATGCTGTTTAGTGTTTTGTATAGTTTTTTGGGGTTTGTTTTGTGATCAAGTGTTTGTAGGAAGTTATTCCAATTTAGTTTTTGTTGTTCTTGTATTTTGTTGTTAGTTTGGGTGTTGAGTGCTTGAATTTGTTGTGTGATGTCTTGTGTGTGGGGTGCTGGGGAGTGTTTCAGTATGTCGCGTTGTCTGATGAGGTTTTGAATTTCTGGTGTGAAGTTGGGGTTGTGTCTTTTTCTGTTACCTCTTGGAATGTGTTTCTTGTCAGCGTTTTGGATAGTTTTATTGAGTATGTGTACAGCATTGTTGATGTTAGTGATGGGTGTACTGTTTAGAGTTGTGAAGTGTTGTTCTGTCTCATTTGTGAATGCTTCCCAGTTAGCTCTTTTATAATTGGTGTATGTGTGTTTGTGGCTAGCTGGGGTGAGTCTGGTTTTGGTGGTGATAATGATCGGGAGGTGGTCAGAGCCTAAGGTTCTGACCACCCTCCAGGATGTTGTGGGGGCGAGTTCTGGGGAGCAAAAGGTGATGTCTGGAGATGATGGGTTATAGAGGGCTTGGTGAGGAATATGGGTATGTTGATGGATGTCGTTAAGGATGATGAGGTTATCGGTTTGGTTTTGTAGTACCAGCCCTCTGTCTGTGTCGGGGTTGTCGACAAACCAGGCCGACGTCTTGGCGTTGAAGTCACCACCCAGGATGATGTGTGGGGTGTGTGGGGTGTTTGTGATGTGTTGTAAGTGTGGTCTGTATTCATTTGGTACTGTAGGGGATGTTTGGGGAGGGATGTATGTGTTTATGATGGTTATGTTGGAGTTGTTACCAGTGCGTATTTTAATTGACTGTATTTCTGTTGTGTTATCATTTGGGGGGAGGAGTGATTTGGTTTGTACACTGGTTACTATGTATGATATTTCTTTGTGTACCAGGGTGATGAGTCCACCGCCCCCGCCGACAGCCCGGTCTTGTCTGATGGTGGTGAAATTATGAAATGTGGGTGTTTTTTGTGTTGTGCGGAGTTTTGTTTCTTGTAAGATGGCAATGTGTATGTTGTGTTGTTTGATGAAGTGTGAGAGTTCGTGTTTCTTTGTGTTGATGCCATCTATGTTCAGTTGAAGAATGTTAATGTTATGTGCACGATGTATGTTGGGTGCTGCTGCACGAGGATGGGGTGGGGGTGGGGGTGATGGTGGGGGTGGGGGTGGGGGAGGCTCTGGGGGTTGGGATGGGTGAGGTGGGGGTGGGGATTGGGGAGCAGGAGATGGGGGTTGGAATGGATTAGGATGGGGTGTGTGTGTTGAGTTGAGGATGTGGATGGTATGGGAAGGTTAGGTGGGTTAGGGAGGAGAGGTGGACGGGTTTTAGGGGGGGGAGTGGATGATATGGGAAGGTTAGGTGGGTTGGGGAGGAGAGGTGGACGGGTTTTAGGTGAGGGATTTGACTGGGAGAGGGAGGGGCATGAGGAACAGGTCCAGGTGTTTGTGTAGTGTTTCTTGGAGGCAAGTGTTGTGCAGGTGAAGTGGGTCCAGTTCCCGCATGAATTGCAGAGAACTGAACCCTTAGTATGGCGACTCGAAGTGATGGGTTTTGAGCAAGTTGGACATATGTATGTGAACGTGGGTCCTGGGTTGCTCTCAATGTCTCCGGCTAGAAGAAGTCTTCGAGAAATGACAGCCGGAGAGTCATTTCTCGGTGTAGGAAAAACTGTGTGATGTGTGTGTGTGGTGTGAGAGGTGTGGAAATTCCCGGCGCGACCGAAGCCGTTCCAAGGACCCGTGCCCCCAGGAGGGGGGCAGGGGATGGTTGTGACGGTTTGGCTCCCGAAACTGCTCCCCGCGGCCGGCATCCGGTTTTCCTCCACTGGTCGTTGATTTTGTCTTCGGCTGTGGAGGGTCGGCAGCCATCCGCGGTTGGCAGCCTCGGGAGGTGGCCCCACGGCGTAGACGCCGCCACATCAGGACTAGGATAGGTTAGGTAAGGTTGTTAGGTTAGGCTAATGTCCTTTCAAAGGGGTATAGGCTAGTAAACACTAGGATAGCCTATACCCGGTCAGAGGTAAGAAGAAGAAGAAGACGAGTCCTGCAGTAGTCTCCTTGAATGCTACCCAAGAATGTAGTTACCGGGTGTACCGCCCGTCTTGTTTACACTACGCATCATGTTCCCGTCTATTTTGACTGCCTTTGGATACAAAAATACATTACCCTAACCAAACAACCTAACCTAACCTAACCTAGTAATATGTGTGTGATAACCCGGGTTCGAATCCCGGTGGATCATATATACTTTAAATAATTTCATTGGGGGTGTGGTGGTGAGATTAATAAAAATAATATTATATATTTATAAGTATTTATTTTATTATAAGCTATGAGGAAACTTGGTGTGGAAGAGTGGCTGGTGCGTGTGATAATGAAGATGTATGAGGATTTGCGAAGTGCGGTGAGGGTGAAGGGTGTACTGAGTGATGAGTTCGCAGTCCGTGTTGGAGTCCATCAGGGTTCAGTGTTATGCCCCCTCCTCTTTATTATGGTCATGGAGGCACTGTCTAGAGTTTTTAGAGGCGGACTCCCGTTGGAACTGTTTTATGCAGAAGATTTAGTCCTAATAGCTGACAATGTGCAAGATGCTGAGGCCAAATTCAGAGAGTGGAGAGAAGGCATGGCGAGCAAGGGTTTAAGAGTCAATATTAACAAAACCAAGGTTATGCATTGTAGATTGAGACGAGGCAATGAGGAAAAGAGCGGTGCATACCCATGTGCAGTGTGTGGAAAGGGAGTGGGCGCTAACTCAATTCAATGTAGCATTTGTCGATGTTGGTTACACCATGGGAGTAAGAACTGTAGTAGAATAAAGGGACCCCTGCCGAAGGATAAGTCAGAAATAGAGAAATTTGAGTGCGTAGTGTGCAAAGGCGAGCTTGTGTTAGGTGATGATCCTGTGGCTGTGAATTTTTGGAAATGAGTCTTTGGAGCTGGTGAACAAGTTTTGTTACCTAGGATATACCATCTCTGCCGGTGGTAGGTCCGAGGTTGCCACTGTTGCTAGAATTAGGTGTGGCTGGGGGAAGTTCAGAGAACTGATGCCAATCCTGACCATGAAAAGAATGCCTCGCCCCCTGAAGGGAAAGGTGTATGCCTCATATGTTAGAAGTGCAATGACGTATGCCTCAGAAACATGGGCCGTTAAAGTAGAGGATGCCAACAGAATGGAGCGTAATGAGATGAGAATGGTGAGATGGATGTGTGGTGCCAGGCTACAGGATAGAATAACAAATGTTGAGCTGAGGAGACATTTAGGTATAAAGAGTATTAGCGAGGTGATGCGTACAAGTAGACTGGGATGGTATGGACATGTGGAGAGAATGGATGAACAAAATTGGGTGAAAAAATGCAGGTCTGTGATTGTGGAGGGAGCTGCACCAAGGGGTGGACCGAGGAAGACCTGGGATCGGACTATACGTGCCGATCTCAAATCCAAGAACTTGACATGTGAAGCAGCCCTTAACAGGGTTGCCTGGAACGCCGCCATTAGGACAAGAGACTGAAACTGCACTTATGTGTGGAACACTCCGTCTTAAAATGTTATGTATGTATGTATGTATGGATTTATAGATGATTTATGTTGTATGTAGGTAGTGGTACACCCGGTAACTACATCCATCCCAAAAATAGGGACCAATAGACTCGCCATATTTTTCTCATTATAGTCCGCATGGAGGAATTTCGGGGATGGATGTAGTTACCGGGTGTACCACTACCGACATACAACATAAATCATCCATAAATACTTATAACTAGCAGGGGTACCCGGCGTTGCCCGGGTAATCACCATAATCACCATCACTACTACTACCATAATCACCATCATCAATCACTACTACCACAATCATCACAATACTACTACTACCATAATCACCGGCCTCGACCTCCCTGTGCCTCATTAAACGGCGACCTCGATTTCGGCCGCTAAATGACCTCCGATTTTGGATCTGACCTCATCCGTACCCCCATTTTGGGGGGCTGCGAACAACTTTCGTTCCATACACCTTTTCGATCGGAGGCCTCCTTCTGTCCGAAACGGTCATTTTTCCGATTTCGCGCCCATTTTCTCCGTCCCTTTCACCCTGGGTAATTCTATGTTTTCGCTAAAACCTGCCTAGGGAACCCCTTACTATGCATACCAAGTATGAACGCTCTAGCTTAAAAAATGTGGCCATGCATAAAGAACAGACACACAGACAATCGAAAATATTATATAGATAAAATACATACTTATAAATCTATAATACTAGGTTAGGTTAGGTGTTTGATTAGGGTAATGTATTTTTGTATCCAAAGGCAGTCAAAATAGACGGGAACATGATGGTGAGCGTCCGCGTAGCGTAAACAAGACGGGCGGTACACCCAGTAACTACATTCTTGCCGAATTTCGTTATCGACACTTGAAAAAACTCGATTACACCGAAAAATAACACGAAAATAATAAGTCCCAACCGTAAACAAAGCATTGCGCCCAATGAATCCTTCTACTTAACTCCTCTTCTTCTTGTTTTGAAAGATGCGGTGAGTGCGAATCACCCAATAAATGGCGTGAGCGTTACTCACAAAAACGAAATACCGGCAACCTGTTTTTGCCCCCTTACAGATCTACATATATGAGGATAACAATAAATCAAGGGGGGGTGAGGGGGGCAACGACCCCCCTCAACCCATCGTGTATCCAATGTACCCCACAATTTCCCTTACCTACTGTAAAAGCACGATTCACCCAATAAATGGCGACATTTGAAGCCGTATCTTCAGATTAATGAATAATGGGTAAGTTAATGCAAATCCTCCACTCAAACCATGGAAAACAACAATAAAACACTATATTCCTTGAACAAAATATAAAGAAAACTTGGTAAATAAGGCGGCTCTAGCTGTCTTGAATGTTACCATTCTTGGGATTTTTAATTTTTTTCTTGAGATTTTTTTTTTTTTGGTCATTAACCTAACCAAAAAACCTAACCTAACCTAACAGCCCCCAAATACATTTAGGTTAGGTCAAGTTTTTTGGTTAGGTTAATGAAAAAAAAGAATTTCAAGAAAAAAATGAAAAATCCCAAGATTTTTTTTTTTTCCCCCAGAGATAAAAAGTATTTAGAAATGAAGAATATGATGATAGGAACCCAAAACTACCATTATAAATTTGTTACCTATATTGTTGCGTCTCGTAAATATTTACCAAAACTTGCAAACGAGGTGTTATCCCTATTATTGGGGGTAGGTTGTAGGCACCAATAGAACAGGGCTATACCCAGGAGAGGCTGTGGGCATTTGATAAGGAATTGCTGGAACTCCTGTTTCATTTGCTTGGCCTCTCCTACTGATTCCCTTTGTGCCTCACTTACACTGAGAGTAGTCCAGCATGCTCTCACAAACCCCTCCTCCTCCTATCTACTTCACTACACTTAACATGCACACCACACTTCCTCTTTCATAATTATTAAAAATGATGATGTATACAGGCCCAGCCTCAGAGTCCCCAGGGGGGGGGGGGGGGGGGGGACCATAAATACCCCCACACATGCCCGACCTTCCCCTGACGACCCGTCTAAAGTCTCTGGACCACAGCCTGGCACTCTTACTATCAACTTCTGCAATATTCGCGGCCTTTCCTCTAATTTTCACTCTATTGAACACCATCTCCCCTCCTCCAAACCTGATCTTCTTTTCCTCACCGAAACTCAGGTGTCTGAAGCAACTGCGAGCAGCCCCTTCTCTGTATCCTCCTACTTTCTCTATCCTAGTTCCAAGCCAAAGGCGGATGTTGTGCATACGTGCACAACAAACTCTCAACTTGCTCTCGTGTTCCCGATTTCGACTCCTCTGAATTCTCAACTTTATGGCTCAAACTATCCTGTCATTCTCATACTAAATATTTCTGTGCTGTCTATCTTTCCCCTAACTCTACCGACTTTCCCAAATTCTTCGACTATCTAAACTCTAAAGTGGAACACATTCTATCTATCTCTCCCTTCTCTGAAATCTCCATCTTAGGAGATTTCAACGTTCACCACCACCAATGGCTCTCCTCTCACTTTACTGACCCACCTGGTGAACAAGCCTACGTCTTTTCTATCATAAATGACCTAGAGCAGCTGGTCCAGCAACCCACCCTTTCCCCATATATATAGGAAAGTAAAAATCCTAATTGGGTCCTAGGACCCATGTTTCAGAGTACACGATATGGGATTTTACAATTAGCCCCTCGCAGCTCAGGATAGATTGATTATAGTTAATTCTCCTCCTGGCAAGCACAGAAATATTATGTTCCCTCCACCAACCGACTTTACTCCTAAGCTCAATTAGGCCTAATGAAATCAACAAATACATGTGGCAGTCCAGGGATTCGAACCTAGGATGCTCACACCGAAATTCAGTGCATTTATCCATTGCGCTACGAAGACAGAAAACAGAAAACCCACCTTTACAGGACCAACTACCAAATATACGCCAAATATTTGCTTTGCATTTACAAGAAGAACACCTTAGAAGCATACTACATCTTAACGGTTTCCCCAGTGATTTCATTAATACATTCATTGGCAATCACATCAATAAAATATGTTCATCACCTAAAGAAGTTCTAATAGTTCAGAAAGAAGTTATATATTTTACATTCACGGTCATTGGCAAAAAAAAAAAAAAAAAAATATATCATGTTCCATATAAATAGAGTAACTCATTCATTTCGAGATTTCTATATATAATTAAAATTGAGAGTTGCATTTAAATCACAGAGTTCTTAGATAATTGTATCAAGTTTTAAGGGAGCCCACCTCGATTTTCTTCTATCTCTCCCTCTCTCGTTGGCTTGTATTCATTCGGCCCCATTCAGCCTACTGTTTTAAGACGTTTCCCCCCATCCAGATGTCAATATTTTCCTGGCGAGCGGTGGCGAGCCAGCATATATATATTGATGTTTTGACAGCAAGCTAAATTTGTACATTTTTCGATACAGTGCTGGCTCGCTATCACTCGCCAGGAAGAAATCGACACTTGGATGGGGATACAAGTCTTAAAACAGTTGGCTGAATGGGGCCGAATGGATACAAGCCAGGGAAAGAGAGAAAAGGGGAGAAACGTAAACAAAAGCAGGTGACCCCCTTAATAATCCATAAGGGTTGATAGCCACTGAAGTCCTATTATAACTACTAACCTCATTATCTTATAATTTCATATCTAGTGGCTGTAATTCCACTTATATTGGGCAACCAAAGCGCCATCTCACTGCTATGATTTTGGAGCATCGGGGTAGGTAACTTAGAACGGATTTTCCTCTACCAAAACCACCTCATTCAGCCACAAGAGAACACTTTGAGCCTTCAGACCACCCAATACACACCACAGATTTCACCATTATTTACCCATCCTTAGACAACACCACACGCCTTCATCAGTCTCTCTTAAGGGAAGATGGGCCGGTTTTCTGGACCACTTTCTCCCTCATGTTTAGCCCCATTAGTTTTCAGATGTTAAGAAGTTTGACCCATTAGTTAGTCGATTTTAAGACTTTTTGCCCCATTTTTTCGTCAATATTTAGACCTTTCATGCTATTTAGGTCTCAACTTTTTTCCCTAGCGAACGATAGTGAGCCTGTAATGTTGGAAGAACCGGAAAAATGTTCTACCTAAAAATGTACAAATTAATCTAGAAGGGAGATCTAATGGATGTTTTTTTTAATGTGATGGAGGTCTAGGGAGGAAACTAAAAAAATAATGAATACAGGCAAAAATCGCCAAAAAAGTGAACCATCTCCCCTTAACCCGTGCTGTACCGGCGACGTCTTTTTAATTGTAATCTTGATATATTTAGACGACTTTGTGTAACTCAAAAAAAGGTTGTGTAAGATAGATCGAAGCCTTTTTAATTGCTGAAGACCCATTTTAAACTGAATACAATCGTTTAATAGTAGCTAGAATAAAGGACTTTTCCGGTACAGAAGGGGTTAATCCCAAAACTACGCCCGACCTGCTACACCCGACCTGCCTGGGCACACACGATTTCTCCACCCTCTTACTTGCTTCTAAGTATCATACGGTATGTCTTTCAAGTTTCATCTATGTACACATTCTGTCATTAGTTTTATACATTATTTATGTATTTTTATCAATGTTTTGGTATTTCCCTAGATAAATCTACACCTTCACTACCCCTGTTTTGTCGTTATTCTGTTGGTCCTAATAGGTTAATATTATTATTAGTAGACTTAGTATGGTTCGATGATGCTCGGAAATGCATATTTGACTTGAAATTGATACATTCAAGTATTAAAAACCTTCACTAAAAGTGAGACTCGTCCGCCGCGGTTTGACGACTGTACCCCCGAAACTCCATTTTCTGTTGACCTATTTTCGGCAAGAATGTTAATTGGGGGCGTACCGCCAGCCTTGTTTACACTATGCGTATTGGCGTCGGACCTTTGCCATCATGTTCCCGTCTATTTTGACTTGCCTTTGGATACAATAATATGTTCCTCACCCCCCCCCCCCCCAAGACATATTGTCATCATCATATATATTGCCAGCAGGGGGCAAATTACCTAAAAAAATCAGCGTAAAAATAGACACAAACTTAACCACGGTGATCGAGAAATGTAAAAATGACGGCGGCGAGGGAGGCGTCGGACCTTTGCAATCATGTTCCCGTCTATTTTGAATGCCATTGGATACAATATGTTGAGGGGGAGCTTTGCCTCCCTCACCCCCCCATGACATACAGTCATCATCATATATATTGCCAGCAGGGGGAAAATAACCGAAAAAATAGCCGTCAAAATAGACGCGAAGTTACCGGTGGCGATCGCCCTATGTATACATGACGACTGTATGCCCGAACTCTACATCCATCCCCTATTTTCTTATGACGCACGATTTCGGAAGGTGTTTTTCGCTCTTCCGCAGTACTTTTTAGTGATTTTATGTCTTCTACTTCATTATTTAGAGCAGCGGGGGTCTGTGAGCGGCAGCCCCCAGGTTAGGTTAGGTTGTTAGGTTAAGTTAATGACTATATTGTCATCAGAGGAGGCGGGTGATTGGTTTGTTTACGTTACGCGGTGTCCGCCACGGTCCAAGAGTGTCTACCTCGGCGACTCTCATTTTCAATGGAAGCTTTAATCTAACATGACAACCTAACTTAACTTGGGGGCTGCTTTCCCCAGACTCCCACAATTCGATCATCAGTAGGGCTTCCTGAATATAGTAAGACTAAAAAAGACTCGGTTTCAAAAGGAAAATAATGAAAAAAATAGGGGTAGTATAACTGTAGATTTACCGTTGGTGATGAACTTGCATAGTGTTGCTGGAGTACCGTGCGGCCACGTGTTGGTCAAGGCGGCAATCGTAGTTTCCCCTCCGAGCTGCATTTTCTCTCTTTGGTCTTCTCTTGTTGTTGTTGTTGTTGTTGCTTACTCGGTCCCTCTGGTTGCCATTGCAGGTTCTTATGCTAGCAACGCGGATGGTTTGGTCTGGTATGCTAGTCATGGGTGGTAAATGGTTGGCAGGTACGTCAGGTAGTCAAAGGGGTTGTTGTTGTTGCTGTTCCCCAGGCTATCTGGCCGAGCAGCCCCAAGGTCCTGAGCAAGGCCATGGCCATAACAGAGCGCCCCCATAGAACCCTCCCCGCTTACCATTAATAAAGCCAGGTGACCGAAGCCACTCTAAGACAAGGAGCTGAAGAGGGTGCGGAAACACCTAGAAAACGAAGTCCCACCCAAGGCCCTGTGCCCCTCAGCAATTATGAAGGGAAAG
Source organism: Paralithodes platypus (assembly GCA_032716605.1). Lineage (NCBI taxonomy): Eukaryota > Metazoa > Arthropoda > Malacostraca > Decapoda > Lithodidae > Paralithodes > Paralithodes platypus. Next base: position 24,570,921 of record CM064529.1, on the reverse strand, counting down.
TTGAGGGGCAAAGGAAAAATGTGACGCTTTGGCTCCCAGTCTGCCAACCTCTAGGTTTGCAGTAGGGAGATCAATCCACGGAAAAGATGCCGTCACTTGAGATCTAGAATATATATAAGTAAAAGGAACAGTCAGAGTAAGCTATGGGTATGGCAGCTTTCACTCTGATAGACCAGCCCATCACCAAATGAGTAGAACCCAATCCTCTCAGCATCAGCTAGGAAAGGCCCTAGAAAGCCGCCTTTGGTGGGGGGATAGCTCTCCTATTTCAACCCCTTTCGGGGTTGGGCACCCGCCTAGTCAAAGGGGTTGAGTGAGATAGTTCGAAGTCTGATCATTGCCGAATAATGCCGTCTAATAGTAGCCATCCCGAAAGTAAGCCAAATCAGTTCTTCACCTTACCAAAAACTCTTTCATCAATAATAAATGTTCTGAACTTGTCTGTGAAATGCCTTTCTCTCTCTCTCTCTCTCTCTCTCTCTGTTGACGTCAGTAGCCACAGTGTCGACAAAGAAGATGAGTGATCCATTGTCTGTCCCCTGCCTCTCACGTCATTCCCTCACGTCAAGGATGGGCAAGATAGGGATGCCATATCGGTTTGACTTGAGTGTCTATGCAGCCACTCTCTTAAGGGGGGGGGGGGAAGTATTTATTGGTTGATATATACAGTATATATATATATATGTATATATATATTATTGTTATTAGTGTTAGTGTTATTAGTATTAGTATTTATTTATTTTATTTTATTCCTCTTTGGACCTTCATCAAGCTTAAAAAAACATCCCCAAGATCCCTCTTCTAGATAATTTTGAACATTTTTGGGTAGAAAAATGTCCCGCCGATGGCTGGTTCCTCCTAAATTACAGGCTCGCTATCGCTCACCAGGAAAAAATCGACACCTATATGGCAAAACTGATTAAAATCGTCAAACTAATGGGTCAAACGTCTTAAAATCTAATGACTAATGAGGAAGAAGGGGGTCCAAAAAAATCAACCTTCTCCCCTTAAACGACCATTATCCCAAACAGACTACACGTATTATTATTGATTTGTTTTTTCTGTCTCAACCTCGGGCTTGTAGGCTGTTCAGTAGCTTGTAAGTCATGGGGAGATTTTAGTCACCAATCGAACAGGGCTAGACCCAGAAGAGGCTATAGGCATTCGATAAGGAGTCGCTGGAACTCCCTTTTCATTTGCTTGGCCTCTCTTACTGATTTTCTTTGTGCCTCACTTACATTGAGAGTAATCCAACTTGCTCTCACAAACACCACCTCTTCCTATCTACTTCACTACACTAAACATGCACACCACACTTCCTTTTTCCACAAAAATAGGTTGCTAACGAAATGCTGAACAATATCCCAGCTTCGGAGTCCCCGAGGGGGGGGGGGGAGACCATAAATGCCCCCACACCCGCCCGACCTTCCCTTGACGACCCCGCAAAATTTACTGGACCTCTTCCTGTCACTTTTACAACATTTGCGGCCTTTCCTATAATTTTCACTCTGTTGAACACCACCTCTCCTTCTACAAACCTGATCTTCTTTTCCTCATTGAAACTCAGGTGTCTGAAGCAACTGCCAGCTCTTTCTCTATCCTAGTTTCAAAGCCAAAGGTGGATGTTGTGCATATGTGCACAACAAACTCACTTGCTCTCGTGTTCCCAATTTCAACTCCTCTGAATTCTCAACTATATGGCTCATACTATCTGTGTTGTCTATCTTTCCCCTAACTCTACCGACTCTCCCAAATTCTTTGACTAATTAAACTCTAAAGTGGAACACCATTCTATCCATTTCTCCTATCTCAGAAATCTGCATCTTAGGCGATTTCAACGTTCGCCACCGCCAATGGCTCTTCTCTCATTCTACTGACCAAGCTGGTGAACGAGCCTACATCTTTTCTATCCTAAATGACCTAGAGCAGCTGGGTCAGCAACCCACCCGTATCCAGGATCGCTTCGGAGATCGGCCCAACATTCTTGACTTGTTTCTAACTTCTAACCCTTCTTCCTATACTGTCGATCTTTTCTCTCCTTTGGGGCTCCTTCACCCATAAACTTATTTCTGTCACCTGTCCTATCTCTCCAGTATGGCCACCCAATCCTCCCAGCCTGCGGTGCTTGTGGAACTTTGGCGCTGTCGACTAGAAGGCTCTCCGGCATTACTTCTTTGATTTCCCATGGAATTATTTGGCTTCCGTGGCCGGGGACCCTTGGAGAGTGCTGAACGCATTATCGGGCATGAAGGCATACATTCCATTTTCTTTCTCTCAGACTAATGCAAAAAAATCTTGGTTCTACTGCTGTCCGCAATAAGGAGGAAGCATTTAAACGGTACCGACGCCTTCAAACTCAAGAATCTCATTCTTCCTATGTTTCTGCCCGGAATCAAGCCAAATCTGTTTTTAGACTCGCCAACACTCTTTCATCAATAATAAATGCACTGAAATAGCCAATGCTAGCTCTTTCCAAGCTTTCTGGCATCTAGCCAAAAACCTCTCCAACCTATTTTTCTTCCTCGTCTTTCCCTTTCCTTTGCCACTCTGGTGGCACAACCATCACTTCTTTCTCTGACAAAGCTGAACTCTTTACTCAAACTTTTGCTAGAAACTCCACCTTGGATGATTCCGGTGCTATTCCTCCTTCTCCACCCCCCTCTCTCCTACTTATGCCTAATATTCTAATCTCTTCTAAAGATGTACTTGCTACACTCTCTGGGCTTAATACTAAGAAAGCTCACGGTCCGGATGGTGTTCCTCCTGTTGTACTAAACATCTGTACTGACTCCCTGCCTTGGCAAACTTTTCCGTCTCTGTCTCTCCTCTAACGTCTTGCCTTCTTGCTGGAAGTTTGCTCTCATTCAGCCTGTCCCAAAGAAGGGTGACCGCTCTCAACCCTCCAACTATCGTCCAATTGCTCTCATCTCTTGCATCTCTATATTTTGTTTAACTATTCTTACTTCCAAATTTCTTAAGCATTTCTCTTCTCATAATCTACTCTCAGATCGCCAGTATGGCTTCCTTAACCCACTGGGCCCCAAGCGATTTAATAAAAAAGTACACTCCAGGACCAGCCACTTGTCATATTTGTTTTATTTTCCCAAAACATATGGGATGGGGTAGTAATGTAGGAGAAACAACATAAAACTGCTCACTTAGGTCACTTGGGGGTTCTGGGGAGTGGGGGAAAGTCACTATTAACATAGGGTAATTGGTAGGCAATATACTGGAAAATCACTCCTGCGCGCGCCCACACGCACGCGGCTAGATTTGGAGGTTTGGCAACCATCAGTATTGTTTTGTGGGATCCTAAAGTAGTTCCCATACAAATTTGAACCCTCTAGGTGCCATATGACAAGAGTAATTAAGGCAGACGCAACCGTTGCGTCGCTGGAGCTGAGCGTTACATACATAGGCGACGCATAACTTACGTCGCTGGGGTCCATTGGCTTAAGGGTTACTCTATTGGTGATCTTCTTTCATATCTTACTATCTCTTGGTCATCCTACTTTCTGGACTTCAGTGAGACATTTTCCATTGCGCTAGACATATCGAAGTCCTTCGATTGAGTCTGGCACAAATCTCTAATTTCAAAAACTACCCTCCTTCGGTTTCTATCCCTCCATCTGTGCCTTTATCTCTAATTTCTTTTCCGGCTGTTCCATAGATGCGGTTGTGGATGGCCATCGTTCACTTCCTCATCCTATCAACTCCGGTGTTCCTCAGGGTTCGGTCCTATCTCCAATTGTCTTTCTAATATTCATAAATGATCTTCTCAACTGTACCTCCAGTCCTATCCATTCATATACCGACGACTCTACCTTACACTATTAAACTAGTTTTCCAGAATGCCCCAGTAAACATTCCCTCAAAAATGAACTTAATGAACCCATACAACATTTCTCTTCGGATCTAAGTACGATTTCCAATTGGGGCAGAGAAGACCTTTTTGCATTTAATGCTTCCAAAACCCAATTTCCCCATCTATCTACCAGTAGTGAGCTCCCAGAGTACTATCCCTTATACTTCAACAATACAAAAATCAACCCTTCATCTTCTCTCGGTATTCTCGGTGTCTCTTTTCTTTTGGTCTCTCTTGGAAGGACCATATTACCACTCTTGCTAAAACGGCTTATCAGAAGCTAGGTGTGCTCAACCGTCTCAGGGGGTTCTTTACCCCTGCACAGCTTCTTGTTCTGTACAGGGGCACAGTGCATCCTTGTATTGAGTATTGTTCACATGTGTGGGGAGGATCCTCTCACACAGCACTTCTAGACAAAGTAGAAAAAAATCTTCCGTGTCATTAACTCCCATCCACTCACCGATTCTCAGCAATCTGTCTCTCTTCGCCGCAATGTTGCATCTCTCTCGCTATGCTATTGGTACTACAATAATCAGTAGTCCTGATGTGGCGGCGTCTACGCCGTGGGACCACCTCCCGGAGCTGCCAACCGCGGATGGCTGCCGACCCTCCACGGCCGGAGACAAGATCAATCGACCAGTGGAGGACAACCGGATGCCGGCCGCGGGGAGCAGTTTCGGGAGCCAAACCGTCACAACTATCCCCTGCCCCCTCCCTGGGGGCACGGGTCCTTGGAGCGGCTTCAGTCGCGCCGGGAATTTCCACACCTCTCACACCACACACACACATCACACAGTTTTTCCTACACCGAGAAATGACTCTCCGGCTGTCATTTCTCGAAGACTTCTTCTAGCCGGAGACATTGAGAGCAACCCAGGACCCACGTACACATACATATGTCCAACTTGCTCAAAACCCATCACTTCGAGTCGCCACACTAAGGGTTCAGTTCTCCAAGCGTACTGTCTCACCAACCTTCAGTTTGCGAATGAAAGGTCTCCCTAGAGTTTTCTTCTTAATATGCATCGCTCTAAATTGGGCTATAATCTCGTCAGCCTTAGACAGCTGATGCACCTGCGCAGGTGTCTTTCCCGCCAAACTTGCATGTATCGTATTATTATACACTCTAACAATATCAGGAAGGGCGTTGATATATTTTAACGTGTTTTTCAGCATTAGATATTTATATACTTTCATCTTTAAAGTTCGAATTGCTCTCTCAGCAATGGCCGCTTTTATTTCCCTTGAATGGGTGGAATATCTCTGGATATGTTTAGATTTTAAGAAAGTTTTCATAACTTTATTTGTGAATTCACCCCCTAAATCTGTCATTAAGCGAGTATATTTACCCGACACCTTACGGGAAAGCAATATTGTGCGCAACCCCTGCGTAGTTTCTTGAGAAGATTTTGTTTTTAATGGATATACATATAGATAACGACTGAAAACATCCAGACACACCATTAAATATCGCACGCCTCCATTTTGTCTTTTAAGGTGCGTAAGATCGGGTAAATCACAAGTGAGAATATTGCCTGGTTTTGAAGCTATTATTTGACGCCTTGGGAAGCGCTTACGTGTGGGTTTATGGAGAGTACAGCCGGTAAGTTAACCTATTGTGCATTTTTTGATAAAAGCACCAATTTTGGCACAGAGGTAGACCAATATATTATGAACAAATCAGGATGTGGAGCCATCGCCCAACTACCCCCTAGCGGCCGTGGCGGCTATTTTCCAAAATGGCCGCCAGCAGACACCCAAATGACACACAGAAGTTAGATAAAGTTTGCTGCTGAAAGTTTTAGTGAATGTTTATTGAATGTTTTGAATCAAAACATGCCAGATAGCTCTTAGTCACATTTTGGGAGATGCTGCTGATATGAATTAACATATTTAGGCTAATTGCAGATGAAATGGCAACAAGGAAACCCATGATCAGGCATCAAATGCTGACATTCCTTGTGAATAGGCTAGATTCATTTAAGTTGTGGAAATGTTATCTGACCTTCTTCCTCTGTCTGTCAATAGCTATTCATGGACACTGCCCACGCCAATTAAGATACCAATTAACAAAATTATTAACACAATTATGCTAATTACATCGATAATACAAAAACAATAACAGAACCAGATAGTGATAATTATGGTGGCTTGCTCTCATCAGATCAATCCTGCGCAAGTCAAATGTTATACTTCTGTGGTCAATGGACACTACTACATTTAATTATCATGTTAATTAACACATAATCTGCTAAATGCAATATGCAGATAAGTTCACTGTCTTACAGTACCTGTGTACTGTCTGGAACAGTTCAGAATCTTCATCTTAAGTTTGCGAGTTCAGTTCTGAGAGCACTCGTCGTCGCAAGCGCACAGTGGTGTGCATTCCAGACTGGCCTTCTTGCACTTGCACTTCTTGAAGCAGCCCTTCTGGCATTTGCAGGAGACAAGCTCCCGACAGACCTTGGATGCCTCGGGGAGTGTTGTCCAGAGAGGTTCGTACATGTCGCTGGTCTTGATCCAACCCAAGTCGGTTGGTGATGGCAATGTTGGTGCAGGAACCAGGGCCTGACCCCAGACATGTCCGCGCTGGTATATTGCTCGTCGGACGTGCTGCTTCAGGGCTGCACTTGTCGGTGGGATCAGCTGGACATTGCTCTTCTTTGCAAACAGTTTGCGGCGTGCCTTGTCGATATCGGTTGCGGTGCTTGTTCTGTCGTAAAGCAGGATGACGAACCTCTCGATGGTGTGCATGGCATCTTCATCAATATGATCCGGTGCAGTGGAGAGGTCAGTGAGTGTCTGGGTCAGCTGAGTTAGAGCTGTCCACACTGCCCATGCTGTCCTCTTGCCATGTCCGGCGAAGCAGGAGACCGTGTCGCAGCCCGTCAAAGCATGAAACATCGGTAGTGCCTGTGCTTTCTCCGGGCCCAGAGCCCGCGCCATCTCATGGGCTGCCAAGAACCGGAAAACCTTGCCCGTGCCGAAGGACACCCACACTTCGGCTTCCTCCTCCAGGGTGCGTGCCAGAGCCACTGCCAGGACAACAACATCAGTGTCAACTGTGCGGATGAGGAGCTTCTTGTGGCCATTGTGAGCAGCGTGGGCGGCATGCAACATCATGCGGCTGTCGGCTTCTTCGTGGTTGCAAGGAGCTAGGGCTGCAGTATCTAGGAGCGGTGGCTTGCTCAAGACATCATCTCCTTCAGTGATGACCAGCTCCTTGTCTGCAAGCTGGAATGAGTTGTGGAGGACGCCAGAGAGGAAGCTGAACAGCTCTGTCTTGTTCTCGTCGACTCTGAGGAAGCTGGCCCAGTTCCCTTGCAGCCAGTCACCAAGGGTCTTCAGTGCTGCCATCTCGATATGAAGACCGCCGAAGAGGACGACAAACTTCTCTTCACCATACTCCTGTGGCCACTTCCACTGGATTTGCTTTGCCAAAGCAAACAGCGGCTGGTCGAATGTTACCACTGGAGTCTGGCCCGGGTTGAGATGTTCCACTGCAATCCTGACCACATCCATGGAGTGCTTGATCATACCACGGTGTGGGCGCTCTCCAGGAAGAGTGGGAGCAGTGCGGTGGGACAGATGGCCCGACTGGCTGGCATGTCCTGCTGGCTTGCGTGGTATGCAGCCCCTGAAGTGTTTTCCACTGGAGAAGTTTCTTGTAGGGTGACTTGTGTGTGTTTTAGCCAAAGATGCTCTCTTTCAGCTTGTTGCTTGAGGCCGCTTTGCTGCTCAGGGATGTCACGCTGGTAGCCGGCACGGGGGTGTTCTTGATGCTGCCGACGGATGGGACATCTGTATAGTAGTGCGGCAAACGGTCAACTGTTTTGAGGCCTCTTTCGTTCGGCCCTCCGAGGATGATGATGCTGCAGTCAATGCCGGCCCCAGGGACCGCAGGGTGTTGCATGAGGGAAATAGCAGTCCCATGGAATGACTGTTTTGCTGTGGTGGAACTTAGGTTGTGGTCAATATTGTCTACCGCGGCAGTCGTGAAGACTCTGCCTCTCATCTTGGGAGGGCAGACTACTTGCTCCTGGTGGTAGAGGCAGCAGGCACTGTTCCCCAGCTGTGTGGAAAGGGACAGGACCCGATCATAGGAGATAGAATCCCCATGTGTGCCAGCCTGTCGACGAGCTCCCTCTTGCGCGTGTGTGCATGTAGCATTAGGCCGATGTAGGTTGGAACTGGCGTCTCTTGCGTGGTGGCGTGCCTGACTGGGCGAGGCGTACTGCCTGTGGCGCCCCATCGGTGCATACAGCCGACGTATTTTATATATTAATCTAGCAATATTTTGACGACTCTGTTCAGCTTAAGGAGGATATGTGGCAGTATAATGGGTTAAACGAGATAGTTTGAAGCCTGTTAACTGCTCGATAAAATGAATAAACTCGTCTAATAGTAGCCAGAGAAAAACTAAAAGTAGGTCACCGGTACTGAATGGATTAATTATGAAATCATGGTACCCTAGTAGTTTCATATTTGTCCATTAATTAATTATTGATAAATCAGCTGCTAAGGGATTCAATTAACCATCCGCTGGAAAACAAAAACAAGTAGATCATAGTGGCGGGACAAAAGAGGCGCCGACGACAAAATAGAAGATACGGTCATGTTAAGGGGACTGTGGTTATTTGTTGGGGTATATTTATATACAACATTAATTTAATTTGTAGTTTCCTCGATACACCTCCATCAAGCTTAAAACAAACCTCTAGATCCCCCTTCAAGATAAATTTGTACATTTTTCGGCAGAAAAATGTCCCGTCCGAAGGCTGGTTCCTCTTAAAATTACAGGTTAGCTATCGCTCGCCAGGAAAAATAGATACCTAATTGGCACGAAAGGTCTTAACATTGGAAACGAAATGGGCCGAAAAGTGTTAAAATTGGCAAACTTATGGGTCTAACGTCTTAAAATCTAAAACAAATAATGGTGCTAATCAGGAGGGAGAAGGGGGTCTAGAAAACAGCATATCTCCCCTTAAAGAAAAGCTTGTATTTATTAGTATATATTATTTGTTAATATATATATATATATATATATATATATAATATATTTAGTTTCCTCCTATGGCCTCCATCAAACTTTAAGAAACCTCAAGACTTAGATAGTGTTGCCAATTTAGCTACTTTCCCGCTAGATCTAGAGGTATTTACTTCGATCTAGAGGCAAATTTTCTCATCTAGCCCATGAATTCCAGCAATATTCTGGAGATTTGAGCTATTTTGGTATGAAATTTTAGAAATTGTTACTTTATTCTGGCGATTTTTGGCTTGTATTAGTATCTAGCGGACTTTATTTGGTAACCCGACCATTCGAGAAGAATGTGAATATTTCTTGGTAAAAAAATATCCCGGCCGAAGGCCTGTTTCTCCTAAATTACAGGTAAATGTGCAATAGATGTATGATGTGTGCGCGTTTCTTTAGTATAAGAACAGTCATGAAATAAATACGAGGAAATGCAGTGCATTTGACTGTCCCTGGTAAGTCAAGGAATTGAGGGGAGGTTGCTTGTGCTACTCTTTGCTGATGATACACTTCTGATGGTGAGTTATGATTAGCGGGAGATACAGAGTTTGGTAAATATGCATGCGACTATGTGTGAAAAACTGAAGTTGAAGGTCAATTTCTTAAAGAGTATGGTGATTTTTTTAAAGAGAAATGCAGTCACAGAGTGTTAAGTACTTTAAGGTTGAATGGTCAGGTAATAGAGAGTGTCAGCTCAATTATGCATTTGAAATCGAGATGGGTAAAAATTAGAGTTCAGAAGATAAAACTCAAGAGAGGGTGCAACAGGGGAAGAAACTTGTAGAAAGCACTGACAATGAATAGTTAGGTGAGGATGAAAGAGAATATATATATATATATATATATATATATACATATATATATATATATATAAGTTATTACATGATAGTATAGTGATCCCGACATTGACATACGAGAGTGAAGTATGGGTGTAGTAGGAGGTACATAGGTATATGATTGAGAGGGGTATATATATACAGTATATGGGTTAAGGGGAGATGGGTCGATTTTTTCTGTCCCCTTTCTTCTTAATGTTTAACCCCACTAGTTTTTAGATTCGTTTTGGCGATTTTAAAACCATTCACCCCATTTCTTTGTCAGTATTAAGACTTTTGTGTCATTAAGGTGTCGATTTGCGACAGCGAGCCTGTAGTTTAAGAGGAACTGGCCTTCGGCCAGGAAATGTTGTTAACTAAAAATGTACAAAAGTATCTTGAATGAGCGTATTTAAGGGTGTTTTGTTAAGCTTAATGAAGGTCTAGGGAGGAAACTAAACAAGTGATGAAAACGTATATAAATGAGGAAACAACTACGCCCATCCCGCCCGGCGGGACCCGCCGTAATTGAAAAGTGTGTGTGGAGTACCATGCATAGGTAGGCGGACAGATAAGAAAGTACGAAATTGATGTAGCATATATGGAGGTGGATGTGCTTGAGAATGTGAAGAGGGAGATATTGAAGTAGTCGGTGATGTGGAACATATGGAGGCGAAAAAATTACTAAATTACTATATAAGAGAAAGGTAGAAGGGTAGGGATGGAGAGGCAGTCCCAGATTTTCTGTTTAAATGTCTCAATCTTGGGACCATAGGCTGTTCAGTAGCCTGTAACTCTTACGAGGCCCCGATATTATCAATTGAAGCTTCGAGATGTTGGATGCTTCATATGTGTCACACTAGATAGTCACATTGGAGCTTCAAGGTGTTGGTTATTTCCTTTCTACCACACTAGATGTTGAGAGGTACAGTATAAGACAGTGGTGATTGGTCAGTCGTAGTGGTTCATACCGATCATCACCCTCTGAAATTCTTGAATCAGTTTCATAACCGGAATATGAGGCTGACCAGGTGGTCACTCATGCTTCAGGAGTATAATCTGGACATACGCCATATTGCCGGTTCTGATAACGTGATAGCGGATTGTCTATCAAGGGTGGATGATGTTGGTTAGACTGCCACAGGATTGAGGGTTGAGTGTGGAGGAAAATAGGCTGTCGCTGTAGTTCAGCCGAACAAATTTTTTTAAAAAAGCAAAAACCTTATAAAAACTCTTTATTTTTTATAACGTGTAGAATTTTGTATAAGATGTTGTAGCAGTATCTAAGTTGAATGTTTTCGCTTATTTTCGCTGAGTTAGTTGAACTTGCTCGGTGGAGCGCAACAGTCTTTATTTTTGTTTATATATAGTGCCTTGTGTCGCAACAGTGTGTGGTACTATGAGAAGCTTTCTGTTAGATATGAAGAACTTAGTCAAGGGTCTTATATCTTAGGGGAGGTGTGACGCTTCTGCATAGTAACCACGTGCGGGCATGCGTGCGCGTCGGCTGCCCAGCCGTTTAGAAACCGGCTGGTGGTAGCCGGCCGGCAGGCTTTCCCTTAGTATATATCCTACGACAATGTAACTAATGTCTGGGATATTCTTATGTTGTTTCACAGCTTGAAGCTGCCCTTATTCTTAACCAACGCATCTTAGTATATTTTATTCTCGATAGTTGATTGTTTCATTATAATATATAAGATGTAAGTCTAGTGAGAGCGGGAAGAGACGAGCGGGAGAGAGAGACAGGCTTGGGACGTTGCTTCGCGCGGAGAGACCAGCTTGGGACGAGCCTGAAGCGCTGCCACATGCATTTGATTGCAACGTTAGGCTTAGTTTCGACTCACGCACGGGGTAGAGGATTTTGACCAGGCAACTGTGTTGAGTGTTGCCAAGCCTGGGATGTATTCTGCATGCCTAGAGGGGGGTCCAGACAGATTCAAGACTCAGAGCTCACCATATTGTCGTACCCTTCGGACCCCCTTGATATCTATCCCTCTCAACCCCACTTAGAAACGTTCTCTCTTACTTTGTATACCTTCTTTCCACTACTTCACCAATCTATTTAATTATCCCATCCCCTTGATATACCTTATATCTATTATTGTATTAACGACGAGCTCTCAGATAACTAGATAGGATTTTGGGCCTTATGCAGGGATGTAATTGTTAATGAGACCTAGGAAGCTTTTTTGTTGTCTCATATTTGGTGGTTTCATGCTTGCTAGTGTGTTCTTGTGTCAGGTTAGCAGGGGCTAGACCGGAGGGGAGGCTTTTTGCGATCCTTTAAGTAAAGTCTGCTGGTGCGAGTCCCGTGGACCCGCACGACTTTACTAAGGATACCCGTGGGAGTCTGGGGGCATTTTCTTGTCTGTGTCCCTGTGTGTCTAGCGTTGTGTTGTGTGAAGGCCATTGCCTAGTCCACTCAGCACTGCGCTAGCACGTCTTGCTTTTGTTTTAGGGTCGCCAGGAGAGAGTCAGATGCTTGCGATCTGAGTCTCTCAGGAGAGCACCCTTTCAATTAGAGTAATTTGGCGCACAGACCTGGGAATGTCCCTAGGCTAGAACAGGTGGCTCAGCCCGGGTATCCGAAGCCTATATCCTTCCGGCTAGACCTCTGCCACCTGGCAGATTAACAGCTAGGGGTTTATTATCTCTGTATGCTTGTTATTGTGCCACAGTTTACCGTTTTTGTTAGCATTGTGAGTCAGGGTGTGGCTTAGAGACTCTGTCCGAGCAGGCTTGCCTGATTAAGAGTGAGAAGCACACCTGTATGTGTTTATGTTGCGAGTTGCTGCCTTTATTTAATTATACCTATGCCATTATACACTGTATGTCCTATCACTAGTATTTATTCCTGCTTATGAGTTAAGAGTTCTCTAAATCCATAATGTACTTTCTTTGCTAAGCATCAGATCCTACAGTAGCCGCATGCAGTTTAGAGACCCGCATCTTGTCTACCTGTACGATGTTTTGAGAACTGTTTGCTTTCACCTTCTTTCACGCAGGGGTGATTAGTTGTATTAATTAACGTAACGTTAAATGTACTTTCTTCTAGTTTGTTATTAAATTGTTTCTGCAATTTAATTCCGTTATCTATCTTTTCCTTGAAGCTTTAAGTCAACTTAATTGTGTGATCTTTTATATAGCCTGCTTGACTATCAGCAGTCTATAGTGTGTGCACCCTGTAACCGAGTCATAGGATACCTCGTTGTCCAGGCAGGACTCTTGACGGTTTAGGGTGGTTTGTTGCCTGGGTTTATAGATAAGGGTTGGATCTAACGTTTTCCGTTGTTGCTTGTTGCCGCATACCTAGTCCAATAGAAAGAGCCCAGTGTTTATATATCCCAGGACGTAACAACAGGCACCCCTGTGCGGAGGTATGACGATTGGGCGCCCCTTGCAAATATCGATGAAAAGTACATCAACGTGTAGGGAACGTTCGCGCGCATCGAGCCATATATATTTAATCCCCCAAAAAATTTCTGGGGTGGGGGTGCGGGGGCGCGGGGGCGGTCCGTATTTGAAAAAGTGGAGCGAATGGCATCGCGCGGCCAGATTGTCATCGCGCGGCAAGATTTCCCGGGTGAATATCCGCGCGCCCAGGGGGTAGGAGTAGAGGGAGGGGAGGGCGGGTTAGGGCGTAATGTCGCATATGTATCCAATTTTGAGCACTTTTATGCTATGTAGAGTATGTGTACATTAGAGATGGACCGAATATTCATTTTGTATTCGTATGTGCGAATATTCGCTATGTTTTTCAATATTCGTATTCGTATTCGTATTCGCATTTCCATTCATAGCTATTTGAAAACATGCGAATATTTTCACGAAACCAATTAGAAGATCTACAAAAATGTAAAATAATACATTTTAAAGCGTGCGTTCTCTTGTACGATGTCGGGGAAAGGCATGCTTCTTTATTAAACCCTCTAGGTACCATAGTATGTTAATGTCTTTTAAATTAATGGAACTGAAATTGTGTACATCGACTTCCAAACCAATCTGATAATCTCTGAACTCTGAAATAATTGTAATAGTTCCGAAATATGACCTTGTTCATAATAACGGAATAAATGGTCTTGGTACAATGTTGTCAATGTACCGGCTACCGCTAGATCCAGCGAATCACTTCCATCACTTCCATCTAGCGACATCAAGATGTGATGAATTCTAGCGATATTCAAGTTATGTTCCCTATTTTAAGGAATTGTAGAGATTTTTCGATTGTTAAAGATTATTCTAGATACTTCAACATATGCTTTCTAGTGACATACACATTTTTAGTGTCTGGTGACTATCTAGCGATGTGTCAATGCTATTCTAGCATACATTATTTTGTGCTTTAGTTTATCATGCATTGTTTAATATATTTGCCCTATTTCTCCAGAAGACTTCCTACATGATATAGTGTATTGTTCTAGTGATAATTAAATATTATACAGGGCTATTTTAAGTTGGCTGATGATTATGAAACAGTAATATGCTGGACGATGAGAATACTGTATGTAAACATGTCTCGGATATCACTGATATTTTTTGGCATTTTCGGCCAGAAGCCCAATGGCTAATCAGTGGTGGTAAAGAAACACGCAGCTTTACACATTCACATCGTCATTGGCTTCCGGTAATTAATTTCATAGTAATTTAATTAACGTTTGTTGGTGGACAAATAATTGACAATTCGATTTCTTTAAATTTTTCACTCACACAAATTTAGACCCTCCCGAAGAAAAAAGGTTCAGCGCCAACTCAAGTCGTATAGCAGAATTTATTTTTGGTGAGTCGTCTGACTGGGGTGGTCGTAGCTCTCGGATCGAAGAATTTCCGATCGATCCCAATTCCACCAACTCACGTTGGACAGCAGAAGATCGCCTAAAGATTTGTGTGTGAAAATCACGACAGGGACCCGCACAGCAGCGACGCCGCAGCAGCCCGACCAGGTAGTCTCTCTCTAGGTGGAGCAGCCCGGCCAGGTAGTCGCTAGGACATGCTTCGTTTAATGCGTCGTCTAATGTCCTAGGTCATGCTTCGTATAATGTGTCGCACCCCCAGTCAGACGCCTCACCAAAAATAATCCCACAAAAATCTCTCTGGGTGGGAGCAGCCCGACCAGGTAGTCTCTCCTAAATTTTTGTGGGTGTGTTGCCGCAGGAGCCCGGCCAGTTAGTCTCTCTCTACTGTAGATGGAGCAGCCCGGCCAGGTAGTCGCCTCTCTGAGCGGAGCAACCCGGTCAGGTAGTCTCTCTCTGGGTATCTATGACAACAGCGGACTAAGCACCTCTCAATCCCCTCCCATCAGATCCTCCACTTTCTTAACTTTAGGATCAAGTGAAGTGACCTAAATGTAATGGGAGTAACTGGTACTGTGGTGCTTCTTACTTATAATTCGTCGTATAGCTAGGTCATGCTTCGTATAATGTAAATCGGAAAATAAAATGGAATTTTTCATATTTTTCTTTTATTTGTCCTTCCTAGTTTTATCAATTTCTTCTCACCTAAATTTTTGTGGGTGAAAGATCGTTTCATAACCCAATCGAGGGGCCGAATACGGTCTTGTGTGTGCCTGTGCTGGCACAGGTGCACCAACACAGGCAACACGGTGCAGCAAGCACACAGAATACAGCTGTGCTCCGACGAGGTACACACTCTCCCTCTAGCTGTCACGTTTCGTATAATGTGTCGTATAGCTAGGTCATGCTTCGTTTAATCATGCGTCGTCTACTGTCCTAGGTCATGCTTCGTATAATGTGTCGCAACCCCAGTCAGACGCCTCACCAAAAATAATCCCACAAAAATCTCTCTGGGTGGGAGCAGCCCGACCAGGTAGTCTCTCCTAAAAAATTTCTCTCCTAAATTTTTGTGGGTGTGTCGCCGCAGGAGCCCGGCCAGTTAGTCTCTCTCTACTGTAGGTGGAGCAGCCCGGCCAGGTAGTCGCCTCTCTGGGCAGAGCAGCCCGACCCGGTAGTCTCTCTCTGGGTATCTTTGACAACGGCCGACTAAGCACCTCTCCATCCCTTCCCATCAGATCCTCCACTTTCTTAACTTTAGGATCAAGTGAAGTGACCTAAAATTAATGGGAGTAACTGGTACTGTGGTGCTTCGTACTTATAATTCGTCGGATAGCTAGGTCATGCTTCGTATAATGTAAATCGGAAAATAAAATGGAATTGTTCATGTTTTTCTTTTATTTGTCCTTCCTAGTTTTTACACTTTCTTCTCTCGGTGAAAGATGTCGTAGATAAATAATTGACAATTCGATTTCTTTAAATTTTTCACACACACAAATTTAGACCCTCCCGAAGAAAAAAGGTTCACCGCCAACTCAAGTCGTATAGCAGAATTTATTTTTGGTGAGTCGTCTGACTTGGGTGGTCGTAGGTCTCGGATCGAAGTATTTCCGATCGATCCCAATTCCACCAACTCACGTTGAACAGCAGAAGATCGTCTATAGATTTGTGTGTGAAAATCACGACAGGGACCCGCACAGCGGCGACGCCGCAGCAGCCCGACAAGGCAGTCTCTCTCTAGGTGGAGCAGCCCGCCCAGGTAGTCGCCTCTCTGAGTGGAGCAACCCGGCCAGGTAGTCTCTCTCTGGGCATCTATGACAACAGCGGCCTAAGCACCTCTCCATCCCCTCCCATCAGATCCCCCACTTTCATAACTTTAGGATCAAGTGAAGTGACCTAAAATTAATGGGAGTAACTGGTACTGTGGTGCTTCGTACTTATAATTCGTCGTATAGCTAGGTCATGTTTCGTATAATGTAAATCGGAAAATAAAATGGAATTTTTCATATTTTTCTATTATTTGTCCTTCCTAGTTTTTACAATTTCTTCTCTCCTAAATTTTTGTGGGTGAAAGATCGTTTCATAACCCAATCGAGGGGCCGAATACGGTCTCGTGTGTGCCTGTGTTGGCACAGGTGTACCAACACAGGCAACACGGTGCAGCAAGCATACAGAATACGGCTGTGCTCCGACGAGGTACACACTCTCCCTCTCGCTGTCACGTTTCGTATAATGTGTCGTATAGGTAGGTCATGCTTCGTTTAATCATGCGTTGTCTACTGTCCTAGGTCATGCTTCGTATAATGTGTCGCACCCCCTGTCAGACGCCTCACCTAAAATAATCCCACAAAAATCTCTCTGGGTGGGAGCAGCCCGACCAGGTAGTCTCTCCTAAATTTTGTCTCTCCTAAAATTTTTTGGGTGAGTCGCTGCAGGAGCCCGGCCAGTTAGTCTCTCTCTACTGTAGGTGGAGCAGCCCGGCCAGGTAGTCGCCTCTCTGGGCAGAGCTGCCCGGCCAGGTTGTCTCTCTCTGGGTATCTTTGACAACGGCTGACTAAGCACCTCTCCATCCCCTCCCATCAGATCCTCCACTTTCTTAACTTTAGGATCAAGTGAAGTGACCTAAAATAAATGGTAGTAACTGGTACTGTGGTGCTTCGTACTTATAATTCGTCGTATAACTAGGTCATGCTTCGTATAATGTAAATCGGAAAATAAAATGAAATTGTTCATGTTTTTCTTTTATTTGTCCTTCCTAGTTTTTACAATTTCTTCTCTCAGTGAAAGATGTCGTGGACAAATAATTGACAATTCGATTTCTTTAAATTTTTAACACACACAAATTTAGACCCTCCCGAAGAAAAAAGGTTCAGCGCCAACTCAAGTCGTATAGCAGAATTTATTTTTGGTGAGTCGTCTGACTGGGGTGGTCGTAGCTCTCGGATCGAAGTATTTCCGATCGATCCCAATTCCACCAACTCACGTTGGACAGCAGAAGATCGCCTAAAGATTTGTGTGTGAAAATCACGACAGGGACCCGCACAGCGGCGACGCCGCACCAGCCCGACCAGGTAGTCGCTAGGACATGCTTCGTTTAATGCGTCGTCTAATGTCCTAGGTCATGCTTCGTATAATGTGTCGCACCCCCAGTCAGACGCCTCACCAAAAATAATCCCACAAAAATCTCTCTAGGTGGAGCAGCCCGGCCAGGTTGTCGCCTCTCTGGGCGGAGCAGCCCGACTAGGTAGTCTCTCTCTGGGTATCTTTGACAACGGCCGACTAATCGCCTCTCCATTCCTTACCATCAGATCCTCCACTTTCTTAACTTTAGGATCAAGTGAAGTGACCTAAAATTAATGGGAGTAACTGGTACTGTGGTGCTTCGTACTTATATTTCGTCGTATAACTAGGTCATGCTTCGTATAATGTAGATCGGAAAATAAAATACCCCCCTGGGGGTTAGGGAATAGAATATGCCCCACGTGCCTTCTGCGTGTCGTAAGAGGCGACTAAAGAGGTTGGGTCGGTGGGCTTGCGACCCCCACCCGGAAAAAATATCTAAGCAAAGAAAAACGAACGAACAGCCTCGGATGCGGACGGAACCAACGTTGATGAACCACGACCGACTAAGGACATGCCTTCGGACATTCTGAGAATGGCTACGTGGAATGTTAGTGGCATGAATGATGGCACAAAAAAGAGAGACGTTCTTGAAGTTTAGTAAATGCCAGGCTGGATGTATGTGGAATGACAGAGACCAAATGGAAAGGTTCAGATGTGAGAGAGTGGGAGTGTGGAATGGGTGTGTGTGCTGGAGTGAGTGAAGGAACAGCGAGAGAAGGTGCATGTTTGTTTGTAAGTAGCAAATGGAAGGAATGTGTAAGAGAGTATGGGTCTGTGGGTTCAAGGATTGTGTGGGTGAGAATGAAAGTAGGAATACAAACGTGGGTGATTGTATGCGTGTATGCCCCGACAGAGGATATACTTGAAAGAAAGAAAGAGGAGTTCTGGATGAATGTGGAGGCGTGCCTGGAGAAGTTTGACTAGAACGAAAGAATATTTCTGATTGGGGATATGAATGGTAAGGTGGGTGATAGGAAAGTTGAGGGAGTGGTGGGAGGGTGGGGGGTACCATCAGAGGTGAATGGGAATGGTAGTGCACTTGTGGACGTATGTGTGGGGAGGAGGCTGTGGATAGCCAACACCTTCTTCCTGACACAGAATGATCCACAGGTACACGTGGAAACGGATGTTGACGATGAGGGATAAGACAGTGGTGGAACGAAAGTCATTGATTGATTATGTATGTGTGGATGAACGAATGAAGAAATCTGTGATGGATGCTAGGGTGTATAGGGGTATTGGAGGGGGTCTGTCTGATCATTATGTAGTGGTAGCTAAGGTTAGGATACAAAAGAAGTGGGTGAGGAGAGCTGGAGGGAGGCGAGAGGAGGGTGGAATGGTGAGGAGTGTGGAGAGGTTGCAGGAGGAGGAAGTCAGGGAGGAGTACAGGAGAGCAGTGGAAAGACGACTAGGTGGGGACGACCTGGAAGTTATGGAGGAAGTGGAGGAGATGAGCAAGGTGTTTAAGGATGAGATCAGTGCAGCATGTGAGGAGGTGTGTGGAGTGAGGAGAAGAGGGAAGGGAGTGAAAGGTACAGCATGGTGGACAGAAGAGGTAAGAATAGCTGTGGAAGAAAAGAAGAAAGCATATAGAGAGTGGTTGGGTAGTAGAGGGAATGAAGATTCTGAGAGACAGAAACGAGCGAGGTACGTGGAGAGTAAGAGGGTGGTGAAGAGAGTAGTGAAGGAAAGTAAGAGAAGAGTAGATGAGGAATTTGGAAGGAATCTGAGTGTAAAATGGAGGGAGAGTAAGAAACTGTTCTGGAAAGAAGTCAAGAAAGTTAGGGAAGGTAGCAAGGGAAACAGTAAGGGTGTGAAAGATAAGAATGGGAGAATGCTAGCCGAGAAGCAAGAGAGAGTCGAAAGATGGAGGGAGTACTTCAGTGAGTTGCTAAATGTAAGGAATGAAGAGCCAGCAAACATAGCTGGATATGGTATGGGAGGGAGAAGAGAAGTAGTGGAGGAGGAGGTGGGGATCAGGAGGTCAGAAGTGTGGGAAGCCATGAAAAGAGTGAAGTTGGGGAAAGCACCAGGAACAGATGGAGTGTGGGGAAATGTTGAGGTATGGTGGTGAGATAGTGATAGAATGGGTATGGAAAATGTGCAAACTAGCATGGGAGAAGGGGAGTGCACCCGATGACTCGAAGACTGGCATAATAGTCCCCCTATATAAGGGCAAAGGGGAAAGAGGAGTGTGAGGTAACCACCGAAGAATATGTCTTCTAAGCGTAGTAGGGAAGGTTTACAGTAGGGTAGTGATTGAGAGAGTGAGAACGGAGAAATGGATAGGCGACGAGCAGGGAGGTTTTAGGAAGGGAAGAGGATGTGTAGATCAGATTTTTACCCTGAATTGTGTTGTGGAGAAGTATCTGGAGAAGAAATAAAAGGTGTATGTTGCCTATATGGACTTGGAGAAGGCCTATGACAGAGTGGATAGAGAAGGTTTGTGGAAAGTACTAGGAATATACGGAGTAGAGGGCAAGTTGCTGAAAGCAGTGAAGAGCATGTATGAGGGTGCAAAGGCGGCAGTACGTGGAGTGAGCAGAGCGAGTTCTTTGACCTGAATGTTGGTTTGAAACAGGGGTGTGTGATGTCCCCGTGGTTGTTTACTGTATATATGGATGGAGTCATGAAAGAAATACTATCAAGAGCAGTGGATGTTGGTGTATCGCTGAAAAGGGAGGGAATTGAGTGGAAGCTACCTATACTGCTGTTTGCGGATGATACAGTTCTGATGAGTGATAATGAATGGGAGTTGCAGGGTCTGGTAAATGAGTTTGGAACAGTGTGCGAAAAACGGAATTAGAAGGTAAATACGGGGAAGAGCAAGGTTATGGTCTTCGAAAGGAGTGAAGTCACAGAGTGTGAGGTGAAGCTGAACGGTCAGGCTATGGAGATCGTCAACTCTTTTAAGTATCTGGGCAGTGTGTTGAGTAAAGATGGGACTATGGATGAAGAAGTGCGGGAGAGGGTACAACAGGGGAAGAGGGTTGTAGGAACGCTAAAAGCAGTAACAAGAAATAGGGTGGTCAGTATGGAAGTGAAGAAGTCCTTGCATCACAGTGTGGTAATCCCGACACTGACTTACGGAAGCGAAGCATAGACGTTGGTTGAGAGACTCAGACCAAGAGTGAGAGCAGTGGAAATGAATTACTTAAGGAGTGCGTGCGGAGTTACATGGAGGGATAGACAGACTAATGAGGAAGTAAGAAGGTGTGGTGTGGAGGTAGATGTGCTCGAAAGTGTGAAAAGGAAAAACTTGAGATGGTTCGGCCATATGGAACGTATGGAAAGCGAGAGAATGACTAACAGGGTGTACGAGAGCGAGGTGGAGGGACAGAGAGGGAGAGGTAGACCGAATATGAGGTGGAAGGATGGAGTGAGGAAGTACATGAACGAGGGCAGTGCTGGTTGGGGGGATGGGCGTCGACTGACTGGGGACAGAGGTGCATGGGGGCGGTTCGTTCGTGGCCACACCTTCGGGGATCACGGCGTCAGGCAATAGATAGATAGATAGATAGAAAATAAAATGGAATGTTTCATGTTTTTCTTTTATTTGTCCTAGTTTTACAATTTCTTCTCTCCTAAATTTTTGTGGGTGAAAGATCGTTTCATAACCCAATCGAGGGGCCGAATACGGTCTCGTATGTGCCTGTGTTGGCACAGGTGCACCAACACAGGGAACACGGTGCAGCAAGCACACAGAATACGGCGGCGGTGGCTGTGCTCCGACGACGTACACACTCTCCCTCTCGCTGTCACGCTTCGTATAATGCGTCGTATAGCTAGGTCATTCTTCGTTTAATGCGTCGTATACTGTCCTAGATCATGCTTCATATAATGTGTCGTACCCCCAGTCAAACGCCTCACCAAAAATAATCCCACAAAAATCTCTCTGCTGGGTGGAGCAGCCCGGCCAGAAAGTCTCTCTCCTATTAGCTAAAAAATCTTTGACTCAGAGAGAGAGAGAGAGAGACAGACGCAGTGTGTGAGAGAGAGAGAGAGTTACCCACTCTCCCTCTCGCTGTCATGCTTCGTATAATGTGTCGCACAGGTGCACCAACACAGGCAACACGGTGCAGCAAGCACACAGAATACGGCGGCGGTGGCTGTGATCCGACGACGTACACACTCTCCCTCTCGCTGTCACGCTTCGTATAATGCGTCGTATACTGCCCTAGGTCATGTTTCGTATAATGTGTCGTACCCCCAGTCAGACGACTCACCAAAAATACTCCCACAAAAATGTTAGCACTGGTACAAAATTGTTGGTGACAGATGTCGTGGAAAAATAATTGACCCACATGCCACGCCCATTCTAGCTGACTGCCACACACACACACACACACACACAACCTTCTCCACCTACCTCCGAGTCAGTCTGTCAGTCTCGGACAGGGGTCCGGATCTACCAGGGGTGGGTGCCGAGCATACCCCCAAACGGGGGTCGAAAAGGGGGAGGGGGCGGAAATGGGGAGCCGTCTCCTTCCTATATAGTGAAGGCCGCCGCCTCCCTCTGCCCCTCTTGGTGTGTGTGTGTGTGCCTGGGTGGGAGGGTGGGTGGGTGTGGCGGGCCAGGAGGAGGAGGGACACGTGCCTGCCCTCTCTCTCTCTCTCTCTCCTTGGCCTCCTACCTCCGCGGCGCGCCTGCCTGCCTGCCTGCCTGCCAGGGCCAATTTCTCTTTTAATACATTTCGATACTAGGGGTCTAAGATGATGTACCCTAGGCAGAAATGGACCCCAGTCCACCCTACTCCCTTCGAACATACTTATCAGATCCTGGGACCTAGCTGCAGCTAATAGGTACTTGGAAAGGAACATTACCTGTCAACAAGACTGTCAACAGAGGCCTGTACGCACGGTCGAGTTGGACAATAATCTCGCTACATTGAATGACAGAAATGGCACATGGGCCAAGATATGTAGGGCTCAAAATCTACTTGCTGGCTCCGCCAGATCCTTTTATTGTGAAATTGCTTCTTTCATGAAAAATAAATCAACCATCTTTCCGGACAAGAGAGACCAACAACTTCGAGAATCGGTAATCAAATTCGCCAACAAATGTAGAGCCTTTAAAGAGTTGAACAGGTGGAGCAAGTTCTTCAGCGACAGAGGAGAAACTGGGCGACAACAGATCCTCGACGCTTCCATCCTTCGAATGTTTTAGATATAGCTACTAACAATCTAGAGAAAGATGAACCAGGAAAGATACATAAAGCTTGATTAATTAACTGTTAACAGATTACAAAAACAGGAAGAGATTAAAGGCGAAAAAGATAAACGGGAGCAACGAATTATCAGTCCTCATTAATAATTTAATCCCGTTCTAAAAACAGGGAGCATTTTCATGTATGTGAATATATGACCTGTGATTTCGTATTCTATTTAACAGTAAATTGTGAATAGCAAAACTTAACAACAAGGTCGGTATATAAAGACGATTGAAAAGGGAGGAGTTGCAGCATTTCCGTGTTTATTGTTGTCAGAATTGTTGTGCGAAAAAACACACTTGGTATGGATTATATACGCATATATTTCATTTATGGGGCTTTAAAACACACTTGGTATGGATTATATACGCATATATTTCATTTATGGGGCTTTAAAACACACTTGGTATGGATTATATACGCCTATATTTCATTTATGGGGCTTTAAAACACACTTGGTATGGATTATATACGCATATATTTCATTTATGGGGCTTTAAAACACACTTGGTATGGATTATATACGCATATATTTCATTTATGGGGCTTTAAAACACACTTGGTATGGATTATATACGCATATATTTCATTTATGGGGATTTAAAACACACTTGGTATGGATTATATACGCATATATTTCATTTATTGCGCTTTAAAACACACTTGGTATGGATTATATACGCATATATTTCATTTATGGGGCTTTAAAACACACTTGGTATGGATTATATACGCATATATTTCATTTATGGGGCTTTAAAACACACTTGGTATGGATTATATACGCATATATTTCATTTATGGGGCTTTAAAACACACTGGGTATGGATTATATACGAATATATTTCATTTATGGGGCTTTAAAACACACTTGGTATGGATTATATACGCATATATTTCATTTATGGGGCTTTAAAACACACTTGGTATGGATTATATACGCATATATTTCATTTATGGGGCTTTAAAACACACTTGGTATGGATTATATACGCATATATTTCATTTATGGGGCTTTAAAACACACTTGGTATGGATTATATACGCATATATTTCATTTATGGGGCTTTAAAACACACTTGGTATGGATTATATACGCATATATTTCATTTATGGGGCTTTCAAACTATTGCACGTAACATAACATTTCTTAATTCAATATTTCTTTAGGTTACCAATAATACAATCTTGACAAATAATGCCAATCAATAATATAAGGTCCATTGATTTCTTAATATATTTAGTTACAAACCTACTTTACAATAGCATTATTGGTAACGCTAGATTTTATACATCCTTAATAACCAATAAAGAGGGTAATCTTATTCTTGCTAAATAATTGACTCACACCAAACCTGTAGAGCGAGACTGATATAAAAAAACTTGTCATTTTATAGTTAGTTGATCATTTTGCTATGTGAGTTAGTGAGACAAAAGGCAGAACTGCCTGTGACGAGTGCCTTCCCCATAGTTGAAACAGTGACGGAGCCAAAATCAAAGAATGTTCGAGCCAAAATGCCTGGACACACGGAGTTTAAAGTAATTACAGTTATAGGATGAGTGGAAAATGATCAAGACTGCTAGGTAGATAATTGTATCTCCGTAACTATTTGGTTTATCGTAGTTCTGAAGTAACCGTTGGAATCCTCATAAAACTCCGCTTCCATATATGTATGCAAATAAAACTATTTGTTGTCAAAACAAATAGCTAGCGCGAGTTGGATATAAGGTATTTCGATTGTTATGTTATAATACTTGTTATGGAGTGCCGCAATGTGTTTGTTTTGTAATTATTCTATGTTTTTATTTGCTTATCTTCAAGTTCAATCAATACCAAAGCCGATGGTAGCTCATTTATCAAAATACAAGGATGTGTTGGTAGATAAAAACGTCAAAAAATCAAATTATTGCCGGGCGCGAAACTGGCTTATTAAGTTTTAAGTTTAAAAAAGGCCTCCACTCATTAATAGGCTTGCAACACTGCTCTCTCTCTCTCTCTCTCTCTCCTAATCCTGCCATGGACATTAGTTCCAGGGCAGTATTTCCCTTTCCAATGTTCCCTTACCTTTGTAGTCTCTCTGTGAGGTCTTTCCTAATTTGAAAACAAATAGACACAGACAGACACAATGTGTGTGTGTGAGTGTGAGAGAGAGAGGGAGAGAGAGAGGCAGACTCACCTTCTATGGTGTCAATAAAAAATAAAAAAAGTGCAACGATTGCAATGTTTGCATGCAGGGGCTGACTCCCTCTCTCTCTCTCTCTCTCTCTCTCTCTCTCTCTCACACACACACTGTGTCTGTCTGTCTGTCTGTCTCTCTTTCTTTCTCTCTCTCTCTCTGAGTCAAAGATTTGTTTAGCTAACATCTTGCCCATAATCAACAGCAATAAGCGCGCTCACGCTGTCCTATTAAAGAAATCAAGTTATCAATTATTTTTCCATGACATCTTTCACCCACAAAAATTTAGGAGAGAACAAATTTAGGAGAGACTACCTGGCCGGGCTGCTACAACCTAGAGAGAGACTACCTGGCCGGGCTGCTCCAACCTAGAGAGAGACTACCTGGCCGCACCCTGCACCGTGTAGAGCAGGGGTGGGGAACGTCCGGCCCGGGGGCCTGATCAGGCCCTCGGGATAATTTGATCAGGCCCTCAAGGCAATATACAGGTGTTCTGAAATGTGCTAATTTGCTTGCAATTTAATATGTATTAAACCAAATTTAGTCTTTGTGTATGTTTAAATCGAAAAGTACAGACTCCTTGAATATATAGCCACAATATCATAGAATTTATACAAATATAAGATAATTAAACAAATAATTATCAACCCCTTGACGGTTGATGCACTTTAATTGGCAGTTTATTCTGGCTATCATGATTAGACAATTGTATTCAGCTTATGAAGGATCTGTGGGTAACGACTATCTCATTTGGCTAATTGGTAGGAAACAGAGAGTCAGCATAAATGGTACCAAGTCAGAGTGGGGAGCAGTCAAAAGTGGTGTCCCCCAGGGATCGGTATTAGGTCCCCTGTTGTTTCTTATATACATAAATGACCTAGATTTAGGTATAACTAGTAGGATAAGTAAATTCGCAGACGATACTAAAATGGGGAGATCAATTGATTCAGATAGCGATATAGAGTGCCTCCAAAGGGATCTAGATACCTTACATGAATGGTCAGTAAATTGGCAGATGAAGTTTAACATTGACAAATGCAAGGTATTAAAAATAGGGTAAGATGCAAACAAATGTTAAATATAAACTAGCTAATTTAGAATTAGAAAATTCAGACTGCGAGAAAGATCTAGGTGTGTTTGTTAGCAATGATTTGAAGCCAAGAAAACAGTGTATAGGCGTTCGTAATAAGGCACACAGGATTCTCGGGTTCATCTCTAGGAGTGTGAGTAACAGAACTGCTGATGTTATCTTAAAACTTTACTTGTCATTAGTGAGACCCCATATGGATTATGCTGTCCAATTTTGGTGTCCTTATTACAGAATGGACATAGATTCATTGGAGAGTACAGCGTAGAATGACAAAAATGATCCATAATATAGAAATCTTCCGTATGAAAGGTTGAAGAAATTAGGTTTACATTCGTTAGAGAGAAGCAGAGTTAGAGGGGATATGATAGAGGTGTTCAAGTGGGTTAGTGGGATTAACAAAGGGGACATGACAAATGTACTAAAGCTCAGTGATAGCGAAAGAACTCGTACCAATGGTTTTAAATTAGATAAATTTCGTTTCAGAAAAGATATAGGCAAATATTGGTTTGGTAACAGAGTTGTAGATGGGTGGAATAGACTACCAAGTGCTATAGTGGAATCTAAAACTGTAGGGAGCTTTAAGATAAAATTGGATAAGCATATGGACGAGAAGGGTTGGGTGTGAATGGGGATCAGCCGGGTTGGGCCAATCAGCGCTCTGCAGACCCCCATAATCCTGCGTTAATCTCTAACCGTTTTGGTAAGATGATCCTCAGGGTATTAGAGTGTTGAGCCTATAATTGGGCTTTGTAATTGATTTTGGGTTGTGTGGGACAGGGATCTGCCTTGCTTAGGCCAATCGGCTTTATGCAGACTCCCATTTTCTTATGTTCTTATTTAACCTTTTGACTTTCATTTTAACACACAAATCTTTAGGCGATCTTCTGCTGTCCAACGTGAGTTGGTAGAATTGGGAGCGATCGGAAATACTTCGATCCGAGAGCTACGACCACCCCAGTAAGACGACTGACCAAAAATAAATTCTGCTATACGACTTGAGTTGGCGGTGAACCTTTTTTCTTCGGGAGGGTCTAAATTTGTGTGTGTGAAAAATGTAAAGAAATCGAGTTGTCAATTATTTTCCACGACATCTTTCACCCACAAAAATTTAGGAGAGATAATAAAAACAACAAACAATAATTCTCCCTACTAACAATTCCTTTGAGACCTCTGGTGGACGCTTCTGAACTAGCGCCAGAGCTACGACTGTAGACATCATTATACCCAACACCTAGAATATGCACAGTTTATCTCAATTTGTGTGTGATTCTACAAGTTTTTATTATACAGTATAAATTATTTATGATATATGATAAGGGAAAGTCCATATGCAGCTGATACTGACTACAAACATATAAGCTGATTAATTATCATAACAAAATTGGCGGGAAAATACCTGCTGACTTTGTATTGTAAATATACATTATTTATGAATATGGGTGGTTTTATAATATATAAAACAAATAAAACAAAGTATGCATAGACCAAAGTATGTGTCAGCTACAGAACTTTCGATTAACTGCATGTATTATAGAATTGTTGAAGGAGAGGGAGGGTGGATAGCTCTGCGATGTAGCCCATTTTCCACAAGGCGTCGCGGTATACCTTGCGTTCAGCGCCTCTATCGGCCACTGTAGGCATTTATTGGTAGGGAGAATTGTATTTTGTGTCCATTTTACCGGCGAGTAGTGCCGGCGATTCTCCCACGGGATTTTAAGTATTCCGTACTCAGAGTACGATTTTTTGATAGAGGCAATCATAGTTGATTTCCAGTTGTGAAAATTTGAACATGCTCACCGAGGCTATGCTTCGTATATTGCGTCGTTTACCAAGGGAATGCTTCGTATATTGCGTCGTTTACCGAGGCGATGCTTCGTATTTTGCGTCGTTCACCGATGCGAAGCTTCGATTGCGTCGTTAAACGAGGCTATGCTTCGTATATTACATCGATAAATGTTGAAAAATAGCGACAAAATTATCTTTCTTGGAAAAGCATGTGATTCTTCACACAAAAATGTAGGCGATCTTCTGCTGTCCAACGTGAGTTGGTGGGCTTTGGGAGCGATCGGAAATACTTCGATTCGAGAGCTCCGACAACCCCAGGTAGACGACTCACCAAAAATAAATTCTGCTATTCAACTTGAGTCGGCGGTGAACCTTTTTTCCGGAGGGTATAAATTTGTGTGTGTGAAACATTTCGTCGTGGACAAATTACAAACAATCTTTTTTCGAGAAAAAGCTAAATTTTTCGAAGAGCGACTCTCCATCAATTCTCCATGACGGCTGAGGAAATGTTCGAGGGCATTTCACAGGAAAATGTACCTCCCCCAATGCTTCGTAAAGTGTGTTGGTCACCTAATCAATGCTTCGTACAGTACGTCGTTACACCTAGGCCATGCTTCGTATAGTACGTCATACACCTAGGTCATGCTTCATATAGAAGTAATTTTTCATCTGGCCTGTCAGGAATATTAATATTAGGGAGCATTGTGAATAGAGACTTCAATTATTGGCTCTCCATGTGTGGAAAATGTTATATATAATTTTTTGTTTTCGAGAATGGCAGGGTACCGTCTAGTGCGTCTTCCATTTAGGCACGGTTGTTTCGTTCATCTGGACAGGGTACCGTCTAGGACTCTAGGTGCTTCGTTCATAAGGGTATTGTCTAGTGTTTCGTTTATGTGTACAGGTTACCGGCTAGTGCTTTGAGCCAATACTAGTTATTATTAGGGAACATTTCTTGACTCAGGTCAGTCAGTAACTGGCCTTCGGACAGGAAGCATCTACCTAACAACGAGGACACACCTTCGAGGTGTTCCAATCGTCCCCCATGGTGAAATTTCTGCCACCAGCTCCCTCTATTGCGATTACGGCCGTCGAACACAGTTTTGTTGTAGGTATACTGCATATTCGCATTTCGTCGTACTATGTTCGAGGGCATATCACCGGGAAAATGTACCTCCCCCAGTGCTTCGTAAAGTGTGTTGCGTTTGAACCTGCTTATAGGAGTGTTTAAAACTTTAATCCTATCCTATATTTCAAAATATGAAATATGGCTAAACAATGAAAAATGGTGCGTAATTCGAAAAGTACTTGATGCATTTTTATGATTTTTTACACAGTGGTGGACATTAACACTTTGTGGCGTGCCTGGCCTACCCTCTCCGGCCTACATTGGAGGAAGTGAGCCGTGCTCTCCACCTCCCGCCTACCCTGTTAAAACTCAGTATAGTAAAACGCTCATCCATCCTACTAGGAAGCTTGGGCCAAAAAGCCTCTAGCCGTGGCCAAGACAATAATGGTATCGCTCGTTTTTCACCCACATTCACGATATTTCAGAAACTTGCTAAATGACATATTTGTATTCTCATTCTCATACATCTTAAATTATAGCTATATTTTCCTTCACTACTCTCATCACCACCCTCTTACTCTCCACATACCTGGCTCGTTTCTGTCTCTCGAAATCTTCATTCCCTCTACTACCCAACCACGCTCTATATGCTTCCTTCTTTTCTTCCACAGCTATCTTTACTTCTTCTGTCCACCATGCTGTACCTTTCACTCCCCTCCCTCTTCTCCTCACTCCACACCCCTCCTCACATGCTGCACAGATCTCATCCTTAAACACCTTGCTCATCTCTTCCACTTCCGCCATAACTTCCAGGTCGAACCCACCTAGTCGTCTTTCTACTGCTCTCCTGTACTCTTCCCTGATTTCCTCTTCCTGTAACCTCTCCACCCTCCTCACCATTCCACCTTTCTATTGCCTCCCTCCAGCTCTCCTCACCCACTTCTATTGTATCCTAACCTTAGCTACTACTACATAATGATCCGACAGATCCCTTCCAATACCCCTATACACCCTAGCATCCATCACCGATTTCTTCATTCGTTCATCGACACATACATAATCAATCAATGACTTTCTTTTCACCACTGTCTTATCCTTCATGATCACCCGTTTCCACGTGTACCTGTGGATCATTCTGTGTCGAAAGAAGGTGTTGGCTATCCACAGCCTCCTCCCCACACATACGTCCACAATTGCTCTACCATTCCCATTCACCTCTGATGGTACCCCCCGCCCTCCCACCACTCCCTCGACTTTCCTATCACCCACCTTACCATTCATATCCCCAATCAGAAATATTCTTTCGCTCATGTCAAACTTCTCCAGGCGCGCCTCCGCATTCATCCAGAACTCCTCTTTCTTGCTTTCAAGTTGATCCTCTGTCGGGGAATACACACACACACAATCACCTACGTTTGTATTCCTACTTTCATTCTCACCTACACAATCCTTGAACCCACAGACCCATACTCTCTTACATATTCCTTCCATGTGTAGTACTTGCGATGTGTTATATGTTTAAGTTCCTAATAATTGTACAGCAATATAGTATTTCAAAGAATTTTCCTTTCCTACACAGAACTAACAGAAGAGAGGATTGATGAATTAAAAAAGCTGGTACTTCAATGTGTACATGACAGAGTACATGCGACGAAGCACCTCTCTCTTCAGCATAGACGACAACTGGACGAGGAGATCGATCGTGTCCGCAAAACTAAGACTTTACGGACTATTAACCGTTTATATGACCACGAAATAGAAAAGAAAACTACTTAACTAGATGAACTGAAGAAAAAGAAAAACCGAGAAAAAAATACTACACTCTTGCAGTGGCAGTGTGCAAGAAAGCTTCTAAATGCAAACAAAGGCCGAAATCGTAAATATCCGAGAGTGATCTGCAAGACAACAAAGACACCTGGCAGACCATGCCCAGTCGCCGGTTGCTACAGCGAATCGGTCAACCTACGGAATCACATGGGCATTTGCCACTCGTATGTAACTAACGACGATAGAGAGAATGTTTTGGCTGCAGCGAGTAGGTTCTCTAGGAAAAGGTCCCTGCCACCAAGAAATGCAAAAAAAAAAAAACTATGATTGTCCCTTCTGCTCAAAATCAGTTAAACGGATCGATATGCACTTAAGAAATGTTCACAGAAAAACAAAGACTCCATGGAATACCAGGAACTCCTTAGACACGTACGTAAGGTTTGCTTTCCATAATTCAATTATTTTCTTACTAATAGGCCAAACATTAAAGCAATAAAAGCAATTCACTTTAAAGTAAAGAAACCTTCTAATGCATTTGTAAATAATTATATGCCAACTAAAACAGTACAACTTTTATTGTATATATTTTGAATCACTAATTAGACATATTTCACATGAATATTGAACTATTTTGCAGAAAAAAAGCAACGTCACCTGCCGAAGTTGAGGATGTACCCATGGTAGCTGGTACCATAGCTATCACCGAGAATGACCACGTCAAAATGTTCTTTAAGGAGTACGAGGCTTACCTAGAGGACACCCAACCGATGAAAACAGTGACCGTTAAGAAAAAAAAACTTCTTCTAAGAGATGCACTCTTTGGGCCACGCGGAACAGAGGAGGAATTTGCGAGAAATCCCTTTGGGGGGGCTTAAGATAATTCAGCTCACCCGGGATGCTGTCATGACCGGAGGATCAATAATGGCACGCTCTGAAACCCTCTCCGCGAGCACACTTAGAATGATGACGGACTCCTGTCTGCATGCTCTCAATTTTCTCAAAGAAACTGAGAATCAACAATTCCAAGTAACAGAAACTCTCCTAGGCCCCGTCAGGCGAGCGGTCGCCAAAGCAAAAAGTAAGTATAATGTTAATAATGTTATCGAGTAATTATTTAAATGTTTCATATTTTCGTTTTATATATTTGTAAAAGTGATTCCACAAGTTGTAAAACTATTTATTGTGTTATGTCCTATTTCCTTCCACAGAATACTTTGGCACGGAAGAGGTAGGACAGAAAGAACACCGTAAACAGCAAAACGAGGCCGCGATTTTGGCGATGGAAGATGTACATCTCCTGGAAACTAATGATGCTGTTGAAATTCCCATAAAATATGCGGCATCATTAATCCACGATGGACGTGCACTAGCAAAGCCACTTATAAAACAAGATTTTGTCAGCTTGCGAGATGCACTGATTGTGAGACTGTCCGTTCGATGCCTACGAAGAAATCAGGAGTTTACTGAATTTACAATCGGCGAATACGAGGGAAGATCAACAGAAGTCGAAGATGGCAGAAGGGTAAATTGCATACAGGTATCACGACACAAAACGGGGTCCAAAGACCCCTGCATCTTATACTTAGGCAATACAGAGGCAGCTGCTCTTGAGGCGTACATGAAATATTATCGCCCAATAGTTGCCACATGTGTAAGGCCAAAATGTAAGATTTTTGTAAATCGGCAAGGCAACAACACTGATGGCCAATGTTGCTCTCGACTCTCAATAGAAAATGTAGGGAAGATCATTGCCAAGATGGGACTGAGGGCAGGTATTGTTGGGAGAGTGGGCAGCCGGAAGCTACGACATGCACAGATCACAGCCGCCCTCAAAGATGAGGATACGCTTGCCAACAGACAAGCCCTTGCAACCTTGGCCTGCCACAGCATGACAACATGCAGAAATTACTACGACTTCACCAATCGCAGGACTACTGGAAACAGTTGTGAACAGTCTGCAGAATCTACGTTGTGATGCAGCATCAGGGTAGGTGTTAATGAGGCTTACATAAAAGTCACAATTTTATTATTTTTATTTGGCAAAATGTACAAATGCTTCATTAAAATGGGGTCCGAGAGGTGAGAGACACACGGTAATATAATTTTGCCAGTTGGTAAACATGCCAGAGGGATATTGCATTCAAATTCCAAGCTTCCTCAAAGGTCATTTGCCCGCTAAAGGATTACATTTGTTTCAGAGGACAAATAGTGAGAATACTAACAGCCGGCATTTTTATAATCTTTCAGGAAACCGCATGGCTTGCCATTAATGGAACTGGGAGAGGATGCCAGAAAGTCACGCCCTTCAAAGCTTTCACAGGATGTAAGTGCGGCCTGTCCTCTTCCCACTCCTTCAGGATACGTTCCACCCAGGTAAGTGCACACAATGTGAAGACAAAAATCAAATGATTTCGTGTATTTAGGGAATTATCGTATACTAATAAATCCTGTTACAATTAACTTTATATTTCCCCTAAAACAACTTCTGTATATTTTTTGCCCCACACTTTTCAGGCGACAGTCAACTAATGTACCGTTGGATGATGGGACTCTGTGAGTTCCAGACTGTGGATCTCTGTCCGCAGTACTGATAGGATCCATTAGTGAGGTGATTACAATTCAGGAAGAGTCTACAAGTCAGGAGGACCATACACCATCTGCATCAAAACACGGATCTTCAGTTCTAGGTGGATCTCGGTCCGCAGTGCTGCAAGGATCCTTTAGCGATGTGAAAACCCTTCCGGAGGACAATGTGTAAGTTTATTACTTTTACTTACATTTAATTTAAATATATACAATAATTCACACTGCAATAATATTATTAAATATTATTGCAGTGTGAATAATACTTTGATACAGAAACTTTACATTTGTATTATTTTTATTTAGCAAAATGTACAAATAATTACTCGAATTGGGGTCTGAGAGGTGAGAGACACAAGATAATATAATTTTGTCAGTTAATCCACATGCCAGGGGGTTATTGCATTAAAAATCCTACCTTACCTCATATATCCCTGTAAGGCCATTTGCCATTTAAAGGGTTAAATTTGTTTCAGGAGAAATATAGTGAGAATACTAACAGTAGGCATTTCTATCTTCTTTCAGGAAAAAGCATGGCTTGCCATTAATGGAGCTGGGGGAGGAAGCTAGAATGTCACGCCCTTCAAAGCCTTCACAGGATGTAAGTGTGGCCTGTCCTCTTGCTGGTCCTTCAGAATAAGTTCCTCCCAGGTAAGTACTCAACATTTTGAAAACAAAATCCTATTTTTGTGTGTATTTAGGGAATTATTGTATACTAATATAATAAATCATGCTACAATTAACTTTATATTTGCATTATAACAACTTATGTATATTTTTTTGCCCCACACTTTTCAGGCTACAGTTAAGTAATGTACCCTTGGATGATGGGAATCGGTCAGTTCCTGACTGTGGATCTCTGTCCGCAGTGTTACAAGGATCCGGTAGCGAGGTGACTACAATTCAGGAGTACCGTACGTCATCTGCATCAAAACGCGGATCTTCAGTTCCAGGCTGTGGATCTCGGTCTGCAGTGTTGCACGGATCCGTTAGCGAGGTGACAACACTTCAGGAGGACAATGTGTAAAGTTATATATTTATTACTTACATTTAATTGAAATTTATATAATTGCAATACTATTATTAAATATTATTATAGTGTGATTAATATTTGGAAATAATAATAATAATAATAATAATAATTACTATTATAACATATACTGAGCAACTTTATATATACTATATATATATATTGTTTTTTACTCTTCAGATATGAATCAACCTTGTCAGTTTCGGTCTGTGGATCAAGGTCTGCGGTTCTCCAGGGGTCCATTAGTGAGGCAACGACTCTTATGGATGAGCAAGGGCCTTTTTCGCCAGTTACACCAACCATCATAGAAAGTGCAGGATCACAGATGCAGATAAATCAAGCAGCCCTGGAGGGGTCGATCAGAGAAGCATCGACAATTTCCATCGTTAAGAAGACTTCAAAATTGATAAATCATGGATCTGTCAACATTTTCAAAATGCCATCATTACCAATTCAAACGATTCCGACTATATATGAGGATGTGAAGCATTTAATGGGTAAATTCCACCGAAAAGGTAGAAAGAAAGAACTCTATTTATGGTAGATTCAAAACGACTGAAATACAACGACAGTCAAATCAAGTCGGGAGGAAAACAAAACTATTAAATTTGGTATTGGGACATGGCAAACCAAACACAAATATTATTATTTAATGGGGTAATGGGTAAATGGCCTTACAGGGATGTTTGAAGTAAGGTTGGCAAAATTGTCTCACCTCTCCGACCCTATTTTAATTAATTATTTGTAAATTTTTGCCAAATAAGAATAATAAAATGAATAATAAAATTGTACTACTCTACTACTATATTTCTTGTTTTTGTAACTTTCCACATAGTTGTATTTATTTATAGGATAAACCACAGACGATCCAGTATTTCACTCTACAAAAATATTGTTAAAATATTTCACACCACAGCAGTCTCTTTTTTTGAATAGCGGAATATTTTTAGGGTTAAATTTGGAGTCCTCTGCCGAGGGTCGTTAGGAGGCCTCTCTAATAGAAATCTATCCGATCGCCATGAAGGCTGACATCGAGAAATGTTCGTGAGTGTCTCCCCTCCCCCCCAAAAAAATCACTTCTCTCCCAAAAACAATATTGTTCAATTGTTCAAATTTTTCACAACTGGAAAACAAATTATTGTTCAAATATTTCATAAGAAGTTTATCCCCCAAAATTCACCTCTCTCAAAAAATTATTGTTCAGATTTTTCACAACAGGAAACTAATATTGTTCAAATTTTTCATAAGAGGTTAATTTTTCGTGGAGATACTCTCGAATATTTCGCTACGTCGCTTTCGTGGCAATCTGATATATTTCGATTCGAGGGTCCTCCAATGACCCTCGGCATTCTAGAAAATATTCAGAAACACCTCGGCAGACCACTCATTTGTTTATATTAACCCTCTCACTCTCCTGACGCAATTGTTGAGCCTATTAGGGATACTTTAAAGGCTTTATTACCGCCAGGGGTATTTATAAACCTTTTGTTTATTTACTTCAACCTCTGCAGTTGTCTTTGAGTTGGCTGTGGGCAGAAAACTAATTTTGGAGAGGTAATTATAAGAGTGAGAGAAATCTATTAATTTTCTTATTGCTAATCTGGCAACCTCTGCGTCATAAGGATGTGAGAGGGTTAAAATAAACTAAATATAGAACTATATTTTATCCCTTTAGAGAGCAAATGGTATTACAGGGATATTTGAGGTAAGGTTGGAATTTGAATGCAATAACCCTTTGGTATGTGGACCAACTGGCAAAATTGTATTACCATGTGTCTCAGACCATATTCGACCCTATATCAATTAATTATTTGTACATTTTGCCTAATAATAATACAATTGTACTACGCGAGTCCTTGTTTTTGTAACTTTCCACATAGATGTACTTATTTTTAGGAAAATCCAGACGATGCAGTATTCGGTGTTATGAAACGAGATAAGGTACCACATCGAGAAAAATTGGAGTGGTTCTCCGAAATATTTACCTCTCTGGCAAAAAATATTGTTAACACTTTTTCACATCACAGCGAAGTCTCGTTTTTGAATAGCGGAATATGTTTTGTGGGTTAATTAGAGTCCTCTGCCTAGGGTCGTTGGGAGGCCTCTCGAATAGAAATCTATCCGATCTCTGGATAGATTGCGTCTCTCTCTCTGTACACATCAGCATAGGGGTATAGAGCTGCTAAATCATAGGCGAGCCCAAATGAATCACACCCAATAGCATTCACTCCAAAAACAATAACCGAGGCAGGTGAATTACACAGATCATCGCACGCCAACCCCTCAAGATTAAGGAGCGGCCAATTGTCCATCTACAATATCGGTCCGCCTGGACTAGAATACACAACATATACACAACACTGCTCCCCAACCCCAACCCAGTCTCTCAAACAACTTCTAACCCGTGCTCCGCTCATACAGGGCTACCCCCACATTCAGTGAGGGAGGGAGGGAGAAGACACGTCGAAATATGTCACTCTGAGTGTGTAACTTTGGGTTCTTATTCCTGACCGCTCCTGCGGAAGAATTCTGGGTCTGACATATGGTTTAGCCAGTTGACAAAAATATAGCCGGTTAGGAAATAAAAACAACTATTACATAATCTTTTTTGTATTGAAAATCATTAATTGTTTACACATTTTTGTTTTTTTCCACCTGGAAGCCTCTCTGTAATGTCAGCAACGACGTAGTCGAATCTGGGAAGAGTTTCTGGGCTACATTGGACCCTTTATATTGAAATATCATCTTCGACGACGCTGGTCATTGTTCCTCTCAGAGCAACGAACGCAGACCTCGCAGGTAGACCAATCTCTCGGTAACTTGAGTGAGAGGAAACAATGACCAGCGTCATTGTCATGCGACAGACATCGATAAATCTTGGAGAAATGTGCGATGGCGTACCTCACCGAAAATATTTTCTCTCTCCAAAATATCTCTCCAAAAAAATAGTGTTCAAATTTTTCACACCTCGCAGGTACACCAATCCATAGAGTACATATGACCTGGAGGTGAAAGCGTGAATTAATGGGACCGAGGATAGTCAATATAATGTCTTTGTGGGGACCCTCCCCTCCCATTGTGATCGTGCTGCCATCTCTCGAACGTGCGGATCCCTATTTACAGATTTGTGGCGTCATCTTTCACCTCTAGGTCATATGTACAGTCTACGACAGAACTGCTGTCTTGGCCTGAGGCAATGTGTTAGTTCACTCACCTTTTAATAGATGGCACTTTAATCGCTTCTAATAAAACGGGGCGGGGTTAATATAGAGGTTCGAAGGAGGAGGAGTCAAACGTGTGTGTGTGTGTTCGAGAACGGCACGCAGAATACGTTTATTTTAACATAAGACACAGGCTATATTATAAAATTAGCCCATGCTGGATCACAAATAAGTAACACACATTAGGTGTTGCGTTACTTATGGAATTTAATACACAGACAATCAAGTTTCTATCCTTCGCACTTTCCATTCCCCCCTCCTCCCCCTCTCCCTTTCACCCCAACTCTCCTTCTTCACCCGCTTCCTCTCCCCTCCCTCCCTCCCACCTCTCTCTCTCTCTGTCTCATTCTCTCTCTCTCTCTCTCTCTCTCTCTCTCTCTCTCTCTCTCTCTCTCTCTCTCTCTCTCTCTCTCTCTCTCAAGGACATAACAGATACCTTCTAAAATACGCAGAATAATACTATGCGATTGTTTTGAATTTACATATATATAATCTATTTTGTATTAATTTCACCACACCACCAAACGCCTCCAATGAAATTAAGGAAAGCATGTATGTGATCCACCGGGATTCGAACCTTGGTTATCACACACAAATTTGTAGACACCTTAACCATTACACCACCAAGACGGTTAAAGGTTTATGCACACGCCTATGACTTATGAAATAAATAATAAATGTTAGGGATGACAAAAGTAACACATATATATTGATTAGCAATAGGATAACTAGCGAGGCAGCGAACAACACCTGTTACTCGCTGCCTCGCTAGATATCCTATTCCTAATTAAGCTACGATTCCCGAATAACACGTCTATATTTGTTTATATCTATATAAAGTGTAACAATAACACTTAGGATTTACGTTATTTGTGTTGGCTTAAGGAATAAGTTGGATAATACACATACTTGTGACCTCCACAATTTGTAATGTTTGAGGAGACGGCGCTTCAACCTCTCTCCTCTGTCCATCACATTCAAGCACCAACCCACCCACACCAACACTAAGACAGGATACAAAACAGACACACACACACTCACACCCAATAACATAAAACGCACATCACACACATGATCACATACAACGTAATGGGCACAAATCACTCACACATGATAACATAAAACGCACGCACACACACACACACACACACACTCACACACACACACACATACACACACACACACACACATAAGCACACACACACACACACACACATACACACACACACACACATAAGCACACACACACTGGTCCAGGCAAACTAGAAAAGGTATTAGCATTATTGAGGAGATGCTGCTGTCTTCAGTGCGTGTCATGGCCATCCTGAGCCTTACGACGTATACAGACTAATAACACACATAACAAAGCCACTATAATAACTTCGTCTCTCTCCAACACCCCTTCTCCCCTCTCTACACTTCAGAAAATAGGAAAAGTAGAAAGTAGCTACGAGGTGCCGGCTTATCCTTCAATACCTTCACCTGACCTGACCCCATCCGGGGTTTAGCTGGTCCACAAGGGTGTGTGACATGAACCCAATAGAGAATTTGTGGGCCATCATGTCATGGAGTGGAATGTGGTTCAGGTTAGGATTGGAAAGGGCGGGAGGAGTGGGATCGGGGGTCAGGGGGTGGGGGGGGGGGGGGGGGAATCCGTCGCTGCCCTAATATAAGTTGGATTTTTTTTAAATCAGCTCCAACGAGAATACAGGAGGTAGTTGATGCAGCTTGTGGGTGGAGATCATATTGATTTCATAAATATAAATTGTAAATGTTTACATTTAAGATCCCTTTATATGTATTATATAATGTGTATGTGTTTCCAATGTTCACCGTAACATAATGATGGTGAAATAATACATATTAAATTAAATTCAAGGTAACATACACAGAGCTATAGTATACTTTTAATTATGTTTGGACGATAATTTAAACAATACGAAGTAAAAATATAAAAGCCTAAACAATTTACAGTATATCAACTTTAAAACAACATAACAAGATTACTTGGATTATCGTTAATTGTTCAATATGATGACTTACTTTATAGTAAATCATTACAATGGGTAACGCCGAACTGTTTACTGATAATGGGAAGCCACAGTAATTAAGCTAGTAATTAAGAATCCACTGAGAAAAGTATAATGCAATAATCATAGCGTGTCATATTACATGTTAAGGTAATATGTAATATGACATGTTAAGGTAGGTGGATGCCCAACCCCGAAAGTGGTTGAAATAATGGAGCTATCCCCCCGCCAAAGGCGGCTTTCTAGGGCCT
This sequence comes from Paralithodes platypus, assembly GCA_032716605.1. NCBI lineage: Eukaryota > Metazoa > Arthropoda > Malacostraca > Decapoda > Lithodidae > Paralithodes > Paralithodes platypus. The sequence goes on along the minus strand of CM064529.1, from coordinate 24,531,083 downwards.
TTCCTAGCTGATGCTGAGAGGATTGGGTTCTAGTCATGTGGTGATGGGCTGGTCTATCAGAGTGAGAACTGAGCGAACTCTGCCATACCCATAGCTTACTCTGACTGTTCCTTTTACTTATATATTTTCTAAATCTCAAGTGACGGGGCCTCTTCCGTGGATTGACCTCCCAATCTACCAAGATTGGAAGCCAAAGCGTCACATTTTTCCTTTGCCCCTCAACTTTCTCTTCATAATTGCTGAGGGGCACAGGGCCCTGGGTGGGTTTTTGGTTTCCCGGGCGTTTCCGCACCCTCCTTAGCTCCACGCCATGGAGTGGCTTCGGTCACCCAGGCTTTATTGTGGTCGGCAGGGAGGGTTCTGTGGGGGCGCTCGGTTATGGCCTTGGCCTTGGGGCTGTTCGGCCAGGCAGCTTGGGGAACAACAACAACAACAACAGCATGTTAAGGTAGATTATGAATTGGTCAACCACAGTGCTGTGAATAGTGGTATGGAAGAAAACATTTTTTACTCTAATATGAAATTTGTTTGTATTACAACAACAAAAAACACGTTCCGGCTCATCTAAAGTGTTTTCTCTAACTGGGCCGATATTATCTTGTCTTTATGATATATATATTTGGTTATAATTTGGTCAAAGCTAGATTACAATGTGATCCAACTTGTCTTGATGCGTGGATTGTAACATCCCGTTTCAATTACTTATATATTTATACGATTGTTTACACTAACCAGGACGCCAAGGTTGGCAACTTTGAGTGTTTTGAAACGGAGCACACATACTGTATATATTTATTTTCTATAACACATTGTATAAGGTAAATAATAGAATACGAGTTAATAATTGAGAATCAGTAAAGGTAAAAAGAACAGTATTATTAAAACACCAAAGATTTTTTTATGGACAGCTTTGAACACGACGATGAGGAAAATTATATATTCGGTTAGGAGTCAAGTCAAGTCAAATTGAGTAGTGACAGGGGGTTAGGGGGAAGTGGGGATAGGACAAGAATTAGTTGGATGAAGTGAATTTTAGCAGGAGAAAAAGGTGTCCAGGCTTAACTGGAGCTGCCTGAGGGTTTTCCTGATTTAGCTGCTAAAGAGACTGGCCAGGGCAAGGTCGACAGGGGCGCATTGGGGGGGACTCCTTGCTTGCTTGGGTATCACATGCCATGCCATTCCGACATGTCTGTTCGGGGGGGGTTGTGAGCCTCATGGATTTGATATGTTTTCGTCATGTGAGACCCGTGAGGCTGCGTGGTGAACCCATGAGACGCGAGACGTGGTGCCGCCACTGGAAGGGGCCCTCCCCCCCAATCGCCAGGGGCGCCGCTGCACGGCTATGGGGTCAAGAACACACAACCTAGAAATTATAGTAGGAGGATGATTGTAGTAGAGAAAGTTTTGAAGAATGAAGGTATTTTTAGTGGTAGAAAAAGAGAAAACAAAATTAAGTGGTAGGGATAAGTAGTGGTGAGGGCTTTTTTAGTCAAAGGGAAAGAGTTGTGAAATTCTTGTTTTTATATAGAAGTTAAGTGATCTAGGAGGAATAGTAAGAGGTTGATTGTAGTAGAGAAAGTTTGATATAGGGAGTAATTTTTAGTGGTAGAGAAAGGGAAAACATTTTAGTCTTAGGGATAAGTAGTGGTGAGATGTGTTTTAGTTGGAGAGAAAGTTGTGATGTTGTTTAGTCTTAGAGAAGCTGTAATTTGGTCTTGAGGTATAGTAGGAGGTTTTGTTGTGGTAGGGAGAGTTCGGAATAGAAGATATTTTTAGTAGTAGAGATAGGGGAAGATATTTTTTAGACATAGGGATAGGTAGTGGTTAAAGTGGTAGTAGGAGTCATAGGGAGAAGTAGGAGTAGCTTGTTGAGTATTGTTTAATATGCAGGAGGGGGGTAAGGGGTTTGTGGCCTGTTGAAGATGGCCGGGTTGTTGTTTCTTAGTCTGTGAGGGAGTGTGTTGTTGAAGAATTGTTGCCAGTGGGGGTTGGTCTCATTTAGTTTATTTAATTGTTTATCGCCTAGTTGCCTCCAGTATATGTTTAGTGGGGGTATGTTGCTTCTGATGTGTAGTGTTTCGTTTCTAGCGAATTCTGTCCAGTGTGTGTTATGTATGAATCTTAGTGCTTTATTTTGTATGATTTGTAGTTTTTTCGTGTTAGTTTGGGCTGCTAGTTGGAGTGTGTTTGGTGCATATGTTAGTAATGGTCTGATTAGAGCTTTGTATAGGTGTGTTTTTGTCTTGGTTGAGGCTGATCGGAATCTGTACAGGGATCTTAGTGCATTGGCTGCTTGGGCTTTTTTTGAGGTTATATGTTGTGACATTGTGAAAGTTTTGTCAAAGTTAATTCCGAGGACTTTGTTACAGTGTTTGATTGGTATTGGTGTACGGTTTTGGTTGTATTGGTTGAGGATGATGTGTCGTGGTTGTTCTCTCTTGGTCCCAAAGTAGGTTACTTGTGATTTGGTGGGGTTTGTGGTGATACGCCATTTTTGTTCCCAGGTGGTTACTCGTTGTGTTTCAGTGTTAGCTTTGTCTGTGAGTCTGTCGAGGGAGTTAAAATCCCGCACTAGGTGTGTTACGTCGTCAGCATATTGTATGGTGAGAGAGTCGTTGTGGTATGGATTGGGTAAATCGTTAGTGTATAGGATGTATAGGGTTGGAGATAGGACGGAGCCCTGAGGTACTGCTGCTTGAAGTTGGAAATAGTCTGAGAAGTGGTTGTTGAACTTAATCCGCATTTTTCTGTCTGTGAGGCAGCTGCATAGTAGGCGTTGCGATAGTGATGGGAGGTTGAAATTGTTGCATATTTTGTATTTTAAGCCATCGTGCCATACAGTGTCGAATGCTTTTTGTACATCTTTAGTGATTAGAGCTGTTTTGTATCTGGCAAGCTTGTTGGTGTGTATGTAGTTTGTGATTATATTGAGTGCGTCTTGGGTTGAGTGTCATGCTCGGTAGCCAAACTGTTTGTGTGAGAGTAGTTCATGTTCGTCTAGGTGTAATCTGAGTCTGTGGTTGTATATTCTTTCGAATACTTTCCCTAGTGTCTCGAGTAGGCTGATAGGTCTGTAGTTTTGGGGGTCAGTGTGGTCTTTTCCTGGTTTTGGAATGAGTATGGCTGTTGCTGTTTTAAATTTTTTGGGGAAGTATCCTGTTGCTAGTTGTGCATTGAAGATGCAAGTGATGGCTGCGATTGTCTGTGGTGGGAGGTGTTTTAGTATAAGGTGTCCGATTTCGCTGTCTCCTGGTGCTCGTTTTTTGGTGTTTTTGATAGTTTGTTTTACTTCTTCGGTGGTGATTGGTGTAGTGAGGATGTTGTTGTGGTTGAGGTTGTTTGTGTTTATTGTCGGGAGGGGAGAGGTGTGTGGTTGAAGTCTTAGTGTTTCGAGAGAAGGGGGAGAGAAAAAGAGAGAAGGGGGGAGATAGGCGAAGGCAGCAGAGAGAAGGGGAGGAGGGGGGAATGGGAAGTTCGAAGGATAGAAACTTGATTGTCTGTATATTAAATTCCATAAATAACGCAACACCTGATGTGTGTTACTTATTTGTGATCCGGCATGGGCTAGTCTAATAATATAGCCTGTGTGTTATGTTAAAATAAAGTTATTCTGAGTGCTGTTCTAGAACACACACACACACACACAAACGTTTGACTCCTCCTCCTTCCATCCTCTATACTAACCCCGCCCCCTTTTATTAGAAGCGATTAAAGGGCCATCTATTAAAAGATAAGTGAACTAACACATTGCCTCAGGCCATGACAACAAGTTCTGTCGTAGACTGTACTCTATGGACCAATCTCTGGGCAGAGATACTCTACGACGTACAATACGAAGCATGACCTAGGTGTAAACGACACACTATATGAATCATTGGTGGAGGTAAATTTGCCTGTGAGACGCCCTCGAACATTTCCTCAGCCGTCATCGAAAAATGATGGAGAGTCGCACTTCGAAAAATTGATCTTTCATGAAAAAACATATGTTCGTGTATTTTCACACAAACATTTAGGCGATCTTCTGCTGTCCAACGTGAGTTGGTGGGCTTTGGGAGCGATCGGAAATACTTCGATTCGAGAGATCCGACAACCCCAGGCAGACGACTCACCAACAATAAAATCTGCTATTCGACTTGAGTTGGCGGTGAACCTTTTTTGGGGCGGGGGAGGGTCTAAATTTGTGTGTGTGAAACTTTTTGTGGACAAATTACGAACAATTTTTTTTTCTCGAGAAAGCTAAATTGGTCGAGGAGTGTGACTCCATCATTTCTCGATGACGGCTGAGGCAAGGTTCAAAGGCGTTTCACAGGAAAATGTACCTCCCCCAATTCTTCGTTTAGTGTGTCGGTCATCTAATCAATGCTTCATATATTACGTTGTATACACCTAGGTCAAGCTTTGTATGTGAAAAAGTTTCCACAAATACTCTTGCAAATGGTCTGTCCGTAATACTAATTGCTGCAGTATGGCGGAACCCTTACTTGGGGTACCAGAGGTTAGAGACTTCTTAGGGAACGTCATCCTGCAACTGGCCTGTCCGTAATGTGAATAGAGACTTAAATTATTGGCTCTCCATGTGCGGAAAATTCTGTATATCATTTTTTTCGAGAATGGCAGGCTACCGTCTAGTGCGTCTTCCATTAGGGCACGGTGCCGTCTATTGTTTCGTTCACCTGGCAGGGTATCATCTAGTGTTTCGTTCATCTGGACAGGGTACCGTCGAGTGCTTCGTTCATCTGGACAGGGTACCGTCTAGGTGCTTCGCCCATCTGGACTGGGTACCGTCTAGTGCTTCGTTCCTAAAGGTATCGTCTAGTGTTTCGTTCATCTGTACAGGGTACCGGCTAGTGCTTTGAGCCATTGCGAGATATTCTTAGGTAACAGTGCTTGACCGCGGGTCAGTCAGTAATTTGCCTTCGGACAGGAGGCCCGTACCTAGCACACATCTTCGAGGTGTTCCACTCGTCCACCGTGGTGAAATTTCCGCCGCCGGCTCTCTCTCTCTCTCTCGCGATTACGGCCGCCGAACAGAGTTTTGTTGTAAGTATATACTGTATATTCGTATTTGGTCGTACTATGCTTTATCTTGCACATAGAAGTGTATAGATCTTGTATCATGTCGCGCTTGAACCTGCTCATAGGAGTGTATAAAATTTTAATCCTATATTTCAAAATATGAAATATAACTTACATTTCTAAAAAGTGAAAAATGGTGCACAAATATATTTAAACTATTGTCTAAATAGTGGATAGTTAATCCATCACACCTTCTTGTTTTCATTCGTTACCGAGTTCTGTAATATTTCATACGATTACCTAATATAGGTAACACTTATAGGTTGTGTTAGTTTGCTTAGGTGAGGTCAGGGGAGTTGCAGAACTTCTAGATTATTAACCGGCGACTACAACGGCCCCTGAACAACCACCAAGCCATGATTCCGCTTTCTCAAACTTTAACCCGGCGACTACAACGCCCCTCCAAGTAGTAATCCAAACTCTACTCTGCACCCCTAAACGAATCTGACATTTCAAAACACATACAAACACGTCTCCACCATTCTCGTTATGTTAGGTAAGGGGAGTTGCAGAACTTGTAGACTACAAGTAGGGTATTGTAGCATTGACCATACATTGTTCACATTATTAATTACCTCACCTACCGTAATTTCATTCTCTACACACAATCACTGGGTGAATACTATGTCTTGTGGGAAATTGTACTTATAAGGTTAATACTAGGCCTATTTATAATGTTTGACCGAGAAAAGTTAACTACCCGTATACTGTATAGTATACTTTACTACCCGTATACTGTATAGTATACTTTACTACCCGTATACTGTATAGTATACTTTCACGTGAGAAGTATTACAGGGAATGGTCCGATTCGCGGCGAGAACCTTTACGACGGTGAACATTTTGTCGGACAGGGCAAATCGGCCGGGACTGGTTTGGAGTCACTGGGAGTCTAACAGGAATCACTAGGATATCGCTAGAATCACTAGGAGTTATCGATTTTCACCGCGAATAGGCCCAGGAATCGAAATTTTCAGCTACTCCTAGTGATTCTAGCTCGCATTCCTGACTGTGTGAAGTACCCTTAACTCGAAAAGTACTCGAAGGATTTTTATGATTTTTGCACAGTGGTACATTAACACTTGGGCTTGCCTGGCCTACCCTCTCCCGCCTACATAGGAAGTGAGCCTCGCTCTCCACCTCCCACCTACCCCGTAAAAAACGCACAGTATAGTAAAAACGCTCGCCCGCCCTACTAAGCTAGTACTCCAGCTTGGGCCAAAAAGCTTCTTGCCGCGGCCAACATAATAATGTTATCGCTCCTTTTCATCCACAAATATAACTCCAACTGCATTGAAATATACTTCACGAGATAGAGGGAAGTCTATACAACAATATTTATCATGTCGCGCTTGAACCTGCTCGTAGGAGTGTATAAAACCTGAATCCTATATTTCAAAATATGAAATATATATAACTTACATTTCTAATCTAAAAAGTGAAAAATGGTGCGTAACTCGAAACATAATCGATGGATTTTTATGATTTTTACACAGTGGTACATTAACCTTTGGCGTGCCTCTCCCGCCTACATAGGAAGTGAGCCGCGCTCTCCACCTCCCCTGTAAAAAACGCGCAGTATAGTAAAACGCTCGCCCGCCCTACTAGGCTAGTACTCCAGCTTGGGCCAAAAAGCTTCTAGCCACGGCCAACATAATAATGTTATCGCTCCTTTTTATCCACACATATCACCCCAACTGCATTGAAATACACTTCACAAGATAGAGGGAATCTATACAACAATATTTGTTTCTATCAACCCAAAAATAGTGTATCTATTGTATAATGGCTATATCGTATACAATTAATATTCGTAAATATTTCTGCTGCGAATTGTGGTATGTGTCACTTTTCTTCGCAATATTTCCGAAACCGGCTAAATAACATATTTGTATTATCATACATACTAAACCATAGCTATATTTTCCGCTGAACATGATGGCGATGTTAAGAATATTTTCTCATCAATATTGGATTTTATAGAAGTAATGTATAACGATAGTTTTAGCGTTTATATCAGTGATGAAACGGGAAAAAAGACCAGCTCCAAGATTAATCATAGACGACAACTGAACACTGAGATCGAACGTGTCCGCAATATTAGACTTTACGGACTGTTGATCATTTTATGACCAACAAATACAAACGAAAAAAGCTGAACTAGATGAACTGAAGAAAGAGAAAGGCCGAGAAAAGAATACTATATTCCTGCAGTGGCAGTGTGCAAGAAAGCTTATAAATGAAAACAAAGGCCCAAATCTCGTAAATAGTCCAAAGCGATCAGCAAGACAACAAATAGACCTGGCAGACCATGCCCAGTTGCCGGTTGCTACAGGGAATCAGCCAACCTACGGAAGCACATGGCCGTTTGCCACTCGTACCTAACTAACGACCATAGAGAGAATGTTTTGGCTGCAGCGAGTAGGTTCTCTAAGAAAAGGCCCCTGCCACCAACAAATGCAAAGAAAACAAACCTATATGATTGTCCCTTTAGAGATGCTCTCTTTGGGTCACGCGGAACAGAGGAGGAAATTACGAGAAATACCTTTGGGGAGGGGGGCTTAAGATAATTCAACTCACCCGAGAAACTGTCATGACCGGAGGACCCTTAATTATCCTGTACCGGCGACGGCTTTTTAAGTTTTTCTAGCTATATTTATACGAATTTCTGTAGTTTAAGAATGTTCTGTGGTATTAAAACGGGTTCTGTGTTAGTTCCAAGCCTGTCAATTGCTGGAGGCAATTTTTAAACTGAAGAAAATCGTATAATAGTAGCCAAAATTAAGTTAAAAGGACGTCGCCGGTACAGAAGGGGTTAATGGCACGCTCTGAAACCCTCTCCGCGAGCACATTCAGAATGATGACCGACTCCTGTACGCATGCTCTCAACTTTCTCAAAGAAATAGAGAATCGACAATTCCAAGTAACAGAAAATCTCCTAGGCCCGGTCAGGCGAGCTGTCGCCAATTAAAGCAAATAGTAAGTATAATGCTATCGATTAATTATTTGAATGTTTCGTATTTTCGTGTTTATATTTGTAAAAGTGATGATTCCACGTGTTGTACAACTAATTATTATGTTCTCTGATCGACATTATTGCATGGGGTTCTGTCATATATTCTTCCACAGAATACTTTGGCGTGGAAGAGGTGGGACAGAGAGAATACCGTAAACAGCAAAATGAGGCTGAGCTGTTAGCCATGGAAGATGTGCATAACCTGGAAACTAATGACGCTATTGAAATTCCCATAAATAAATAATGCTGCATCATTAACCCTTAAAAAGCGGCTCAAAACTTAAGTCGAGTTAAATAAAGCTGGACTATGTGGCGGCGCTCGACATAGGTCGAGTGGCAATTTCAGCACGTAATGTGGCTGAGACAGAGAGACAAGTGGTGGCAGGAGACTAGCGAGCGTATGACTGCTCCAGACCACCGCGGCGAACCTACTGACACAAATCTCAGCTCCCTCCTCCCTCTCTCACTCGCTACATACTCAATTATGTACCGAAAGTACCGAATTACCTGCTTTTTGCACTCGCGTTGCACGGTTATTGCAAGAAAACTATCCATCATACAAGGATCGTTATGGTGTCATTCGAAAGCTCTGTTTATGCCCTTTCAGGGATACTTGTTTTACGTCTGGTTATTTAGGCATGAAAATGATCACGTAAACAGCCCTATTTTGGCTAAAAACACCCCGCTGGGCGGTACACATAAATAAACCGCATAGGCCGCTAAAGAAGGGTTAATCCACGATGGACGTGCACCAGCAAAGCAACGTATACAGAAAGACTATGTCGAAACGGGGAAAAAGACCAGCTCCAAGATTAATTGTAAGTATCATTTATTACATTTTCTCATGAAAATATGATCTCAATGACAATATTGCTCAATAGTATTTGAACGAATGAAAACATTTTCACATTTTCAGACACGAAGAAGAGGAAGAAGATGAATCAGCGATGCATAGTGGTATAAATGAGACGGAACACATCCAACCACGCTAGGAAAAAAGACAAATAAATCAGACACCCCGTTGTCTCCTGGTCTCTACAGTAGGTAGAGGCACTGCAGATGACTTGCTACTTGAAACAACTGGTGAGCTAGTATCTTTATTTTTTCTTAAATTTCCCCTTGTGTTATACTTGCGATGTGTTATATGTTTATGTTACTAATAATTGTATTGTAATCTAGCATTTCAAAGAATTTTCTTTCTTTCACAGAACTAACCGAAGGGAGGGTTGATGACTTAAAAAGACTTATACTTCAAAGTCTACATAACCGAATATATGCGACGAAGCACCTCTCTAAACATCATAGACGACAACTGAACAATAAGATCGAACGTGTCTGCAATATTTAGACTTTACGGACTGTTGATAATTTCTATGACCAACAAATACCAAATAGAAAAGCTGAACTTGATGAACTGAATCTTTTATTATTTTCACCACAACACCCAACACCCCCAATGAAATTAATTAAAGTATATATGATCCGCCAGAATTCGAACCCGGGTTATCACACACAGATTTTTGCCACCTTAACCATTACACCACCAGGACGGTTAAAGGTTTATGCACACGCCGAAGAGAATGGCCGAGAAAAGAATATTATACTCCTGCAGTGTCAGTGTGCAAGAAAGCTTCTAAATGGAAACAAAGGCCCAAATCGTAAATAGCCCAAAGCGATCAGCAAGACAACAAAGAGACCAGGCAGGCCATGCCCAGTCGCCGGTTGCTACAGCGAATCAGCCAACCTACGGAAGCACATGGCCGTTTGCCACTCGTACCTAACTAACGACGATAGAGAGAATGTTTTGGCTGCAGCAAATAGATTCTCTAAGAAAAGGCCCCTGCCACCAACAAATGCAAAGAAAACAAACCTATATGATTGTTCCTTCTGCCCAAAATCAGTTAAACGGATCGATATGCACTTAAGAAAAACAAAGACTCCATGGAATACCAGCAACTCCTCAGACACGTACGCTAGGTTTGCTTTCCATAATTCAATTATTTTCTTAATAATAGGTCAAACATTAAAGAAATAAAAACAAATCACTTTAAAGTAAAGAAACATTGTAATGCATTTGTAATTAATTATATGCCAACTAAAACAGTACAACTTTTATTGTAAATATTTAGAATCATTAATTGGACATATCTCGCATGATTATTGAATTATTTTCCAGAAAAGAAAAGAAAAAACGTCACCTGCCAATGTTGAGGATGTGTACCCATAGTAGCTGGCACCATGCCCGATGTTGCCACTAGAAATTTGTCCTAAAAAAAAAATCTGTTCTTTCACAGCAGTCGCCATGGCCCGGCGAGGACTCTCCCAGGATGACATCTCTTCGATGTTGGACGACTTTGAGGACGTCTTTAGTGATTCTGACAACAATTGCGACAACAAAGCTGAACCTGACGACATCGTGGACGAGCTTATAGGTATAGAGCCCACCCACATTGTCGCTCCGTCGCCACCCACGCCAACCCTGGTGCCGACGCCAGACACGGATGCCCCCACACCTCCTCGTGCTAGCACTCCGTCTTCACCACGTACCACCAGGAGTACTTTGGCGTCATTACGACGAGACTTCTCTTTTAGGGGCAGGGAGGAGCGACAGGAAAGGCAGGCAGTCACGGCTGCCATACAAACCTTCACCCACCCAAAGAAGGCAGGACTACCACGGCAACGTAGAAGGCCTCCCTCCAATTACGACAGTACCGACGATGAAGAGAGTGTGGATAACCTGCCACCCTCCACACCTGCGCGTATCGGTGAACCGCACGCACCTGCCCGACCTGTCACACCTTCCGCACCTGCCACACCTGCCGCCACTCCCAGGGGCACTACCCGATCACCTGCCGAAGCTGCAAGAAGTCTGTGTGTGGTCACCACCAGCTCAAGACCTGCATGGAATGCAACTCTTGAAGGTAAGAAACTACATATTTTGTATTCATTTGTATTGGGTTTCTAAGTATCAAAGTAAATAATATTACAAAATAAGGGTCATAATTGTCAACAAAATCTCATTGAAAAGTCGGCCCTGTCAATGTAACGTCAAATAATACTTATTTTGTCCTTTTTCGTTTGCCCTTATTTTTTATTACTTTCATGTGTTTTGGGATGGTTATTTATATACTGATTTGGTTCATAGGGTGCATATGTATGTTCATAGTGAGTTTTAGGCATATTCATTGAGAAGTACTTGATTTATGATTTTTTTTCCCAGGATTTTTGCCCCCAGAAAGTCGACCCTCTCAAAGTTCAATCAACATAACGTTATAGTATCGCTATCTATTAGTTCCTATTCCAATTTGTGAGCGTTACATGTCTTCTAGTATTTTTTTTATAATTGTATGTAAAAAAAAGTGATTCCACATGTTGTACAACTATTTATTGTGTTCTGTCATATTTTCTTCCACAGAATACTTTGGCATGGATGAGGCGGGACAGAGAGAACACCGTATACAGCAAAATGAGGCCGAGATGTTGCCAATGGAGGATGCGCGTAGCCTAGAAACTAATGATGCTATTGAAATTCTCATAAACAATGCTGCATCATTAATCCACGATGGCCGTGCACCAGCAAGCCAACATATGAAGAAAGAATAAGTCAACCTGAGAGATGCACTGATTGTGAGACTGTTCGTTCGCTGCCTACGAAGAAATCAGGAGTTTACTGAATTTACAATCAGTGCCTACGAGGGAAGCACAACCGGCGTCGAAGATGGTAGAGTAGCACGACACAAAACGGGGGCCAAAGACCCCTGCATCTTCTACTTAGGCAATACAGAGGCAGCTGCTCTTGAGGCGTACATGAAATATTATCGCCCAGTAGTTGCCACATTGGTAAGGCCAAAATGTAAGATGTTTGTGAATCGGGAGGGCAACAACACCGACGGCCAATGTTGCTCTCACCTCTCAGTAGAAAATGTAGGGAAAATCATTGCCAAGATGGGACTGAGGGCAGGCATTGTTGGGGAGTGGGCAGCCGGAAGCTACGACATGAACAGATCACAGCTGCCATCAGAGATGAGGATATACACCTGCCAACAGACAAGCCCTTGCAACCTTGGCCTGCCACAGCATGATAACATCCTGAAAAAAACTACGACTTCACCAATCACAGGACTACTGGAGAACGAGTTGTAAACATTCGAAAGGATCTACGTTGTGATGCAGCATCAGGGTAGGCGTTGATGAGGCATACAAGAAAGTTACAATTTTATTATTTTTATGTGGCAAAATGTACAAATCTATATATGTCTATTGCCTGACGCCGCAATCCCCGAAGGGGTGGCCACCCACGAACCGCCCCCCCTCACCTCTATCCCCAGTCAGTCGACGCCCCTCCCCCCCAACCAGCACCGCCTTCGTTCATATACTTCCTCACTCCATCCTTCCACCTAGCTCTCGTACACCCTCTTATTCATTCTCTCGCTTTCTGACAACACTTGCGACAACGAAGCTGAACATGACAACATCGAGGACGAGCTTATAGATATAGAGCCCACCCACAGTGTCGCTCCGTCGACACCCACGCCAACCCTGTGGTGCCGGCGCCAGACACGGATGCCCCCACACCTCCTCGTGCTAGCACTTCGTCTTCACCACGTACCACCAGGAGTACTTTGGCGTCATTACGACGTGACTTCTCTTTTAGGGGCAGGGAGGAGTGACAGGAAAGGCAGGCAGTCACGGCTGCCATACAACCCTTCACCCACCCAAAGAAGGCAGGACTACCACGGCAACGTAGAAGGCCTCCCTCCAATTACGACAGTACCGACGATGAAGAGAGTGTGGATGTCCTTCCACCCTCCACACCTGCGCATATCGGTGGACCGCACGCACCTGCCCGACCTGTCGCATCTTCCGCACCTGCCGCATCTCTCAGGGGCACTACCCGATCACCTGACGAAGCTGCAAGAAGTCTGTGTGTGGGTATGGTCATCACCAGCTCAAGACCTGCATGGTATGCAACTCTTGAAGGTAAGAAACTACATATTTTGTATTCATTTTTATTGGGTTGCTAAGTATCAAAGTAAATTAATATTACAAAATAAGGGTCATAATTGTCAACAAAATCTCATTGAAAAGTCGGCCCTCTAACTCCCATTCATTATCACTTATCGGAACTGTATCATCCGCAAACAGCAGTATAGGTAGCTTCCACTCAATTCCCTCCCTTGATATTATTTCTTTCAAGACTCCATCCATATATACAGTAAACAATCACGGGGCCATCACACACCCCTGTTTCAAACCAACATTCAGGTCAAAGAACTCGCTCTGCTCACTCTCCACACGTACTGCCGCCTTTGCACTCTCGTACATGCTCTTCACTGCTTTCAGCCACTTGCCATCTACTCCGTATATGCTAAGTACTTTCCACAAACCTTCTCTATCCACTGTGTCATAGGCCTTCTCCAAGTCCATAAAGGCAACATACACCTTTTGTTTCTTCGCCAGATATTTCTCCACTACACAATTCAGGGTAAAAATCTGATCTACACATCCTCCTCCCTTCCGAAAACCTCCCTGCGTCGCCTATCCATTTCTCCGTTCTGACTCTCACTCTCTCAATCACTACCCTACTGTATACCTTCCCTACTACGCTTAGAAGACATATTCCTCGGCGTTACTTTGCCCTTATATAGGGGGACTGTTATGCCAGTCTTCCTGTCATCGGGTGCACTCCCCTTCTCCCATGCTAGTTTGCACAAAACTTAAATTTACATGTTGTTCACGGTCAGGCGCAAAAGGTATTTACAGGCCTAGATGATAATAGATCGATTTTTGTTGTATTTAGTGATATCGAGTCTGAGATCGCCGCTCGAAAGGTCACAGATGACAGAGGTAAAATCGATATATTTCGCTCTAAATTTGATAAGGGTAGAACTCCAGCCGGTAATTTATTAGCTTGTGACGAGTTGCTAGAATGCACGACTTATCAAACCTTCAAAGACGAGTTTTTGGAGAGATTTGCACGAAACTCAAGAGGTGACTTTGCTCTGATTCATGATTTTGCTAACTCAATCCAACATATAAATAAGGGCAAATCTGTTGATACTCTATTGGCATTCACAAAGAGAATTAACTAATACGCATGTGAAAGAATTATTGGAACAAGATGTAATACAGCCATCTCTGTCTTTATGGCGTAGTCCCCTATTTTTGGTTCCTACGAAAAATAAGGGCGAATATAGAGTTGTCGTAGATTACAGGAAACTTAATTCTCTCACAGAAACTGAACATTTTCATATGCCTGCAATCCCTGAAATCTTAAATTCGTTAGGTACTGATAATAAAGTGTTTAGTACTATGGATATGTCGAGTGGTTTCCATCAGATTAATTTAGATGAAGATTCCCGTCAATACACCGCATTTAATTCCCCCTCTGGAACATATGAGTTCAAACGCTTACCACAGGGCCTTAAAAATTCGCCGGCAGTATTTCAACGTCCATGTCTAATATTTGGCAGGATTATTAGGTGATAACGTTTATGTATACTGTATACAGTAACATATCAATCATAATTTTCTAAAAATATATCGGACCATGTTGAAGCACTGAGGAAAGTTTTATCTAGGCTTAACGAAGCTGGTTTAAAGATTAAACTTAGTAAATGTAACTTTTTCAAGAAGAAACTAAAATTGTTAGGACATGAACTAACCCCAGATGGTGTTAATACCACTCCTGATCTCACGAATGCTATCACAAATTTCCCAACACCCACTAACGTAAAACAATTGCGACAATTCTTTGGTATCAGTGGTTATTATAGGAGTTTCATTAGAAATTATTCAATCATGGCGAAACCCCTTTACCAACTGTTAAAGAAAGGTGTGGAATTTAATTGGAGTTATGAACAAGGGCAAAGTTTTAATAAATTAAAGAATAGCTTCACCACGAGACCAACACTTGCCTTCCCCAATACGGCCTAGCCTCCATCATCACAGATCTTCTTCATTCGTGCATCAACACATCAATCAATCAATGACTTTCTTTCCACCACTGTCTTATCCTTCTTGAATTTGAAAATAATTTTTTGTTTTTTGTTTGTGTATTTAGGGAATTATTGTGTATTAATAAATAAATCATGCTACAATTAACTTTATATATGCATTAAAAAAAAAACTTATATTTTTTTTGCCCACACTTTTCAGGTGACAGTCAACTAATGTACCCTTGGATGATGGGACTCGGTCAGTTCCAGGACTGTGGATCTCGGTCATGGATGAGCAAGGGCCTTCTTCGCCAGTTACACCAACCATCATAAAAGTGCAGGATCACAATAGAATATTGAGGTGAACCAAGCAGCCCTGGAGGGGTCAATCAGTGAAGCATCGACAAGTTCCATCGTCAAGAAGAAGTTAAAAATTGATAGATCATGATCTAAGTAACATATTAAAAATGCAATCTATCTATCTTTAGGCTGACGCCGCGATCCCCGAAGGGGTGGCCCTCCCCATACTGACCACCCTATTCTTGTTACTGCTTTCAGCGTTCCTATAACCCTCTTCCCCTGTTTTACCCTCTTCTGCACTTCTTCATCCATAGTCTTTACTCAACACACTGCCCAGATACTTAAAAGAGTTGACGATCTCCATAGCCTGACCGTTCAGCTTCACCTCACACTCTGTGACTTCACCCGTTTCGAAGACCATAACCTTGCTGTTCCCCGCAATTACCTTAAAATGCAATTTTTCGCACACTGTTCCAAACTCATTTACCGGATCCTGCAACTCCCATTCATTCATTATCACTCAGAACTGTATCATCCGCAATCAGCAGTATAGGTAGCTTCCACTCAATTCCCTCCCTTTTCAGCGATACACCAACATCCACTGCTCTTGATATTTTTTCTTTCATGACTCCATCCATATATACAGTGAACAACCACGGGGACACCACACACCCTGTTTCAAACCAACATTCAGGTCAAAGAACTAGCTCTGCTCACTCTCCACATGTACTGCCACCTTTGCACCCTCATACATGCTTTTCACTGCTTTCAGCAACTTGCCATCTACTCCGTCTATCTAAGTACTTTCCACAAACCTTCTCTATGCACTCTGTCATAGGCCTTCTCCAAGTCCATAAAGGCAACATACACCTTTTGTTTCTTCTCCACAACACAATTCAGGGTAAAAATCTGATCTACACATCCTCTTCCCTTCCTGAAAACCTCCCAGCTCGTCGCCTATCCATTTCTCCGTTTGCACTCTCACTCTCTCAATCACTACAAAGGAAATCAAGCAACAACATATCTAGTGACCCTTCTAGCTGCTTGTCCTCCAAAAACACTGAGATCAAGTGTCCAAACAGTGGTTTAGAGTGGGTAAGGGAACATTGGAAAGGGAACTACTGCCCTGCCACTAACGTGGCAGGACTAGGAAGTTAGTAGGGGACATATGGGTTAGTAACTGAGGGGAGGATAAAGTTATTCATTTACAAACACAGTCAGTCGCGGGTTTGATGCGAGATATTTGTCTAGGCGGAATTTAAATGAATCAACGGTGCTGCAGTCTATAACGTCTCGGGGAAGCCCATTCCACAAGTTGACAAATCGATTGAAGAAGAAATTCTTAGATTCGTGCGAGTTAAAAGATTTACCAATAATTTTGCAACCGTTTTCCCCCGCGTGTAATTAGATTGGTCGATAGTGAAGTACTTACTACAGTTCATATTGTCGATGCCTTTGATGATTTTGAACACTTGAATTAAGTCGCCTCTTAATCTGCGCTGGGTTAAAGGAAATAGATTTAATTCTCTAAGACGCTCTTCGTATGGTTTGTTCTTTAGGCTAGGTATCATTTTGGTAACTCTACGTTGAACTCGTTCTAGCTTGTTTATATCTTTTTGGTAATAAGGGCACCAGGATTGAACGCAGTATTCCAGAAGAGGGCGGACTAAGGAATTGTAAAGGGTTAGGATAACTTCTTTGGATTTATGCTCAAATGACCTGCCTATAAAGCCAATTATTTTGTTTGCCTTCTTAACAACTTCTGAACATTGTTGACTCGGTTTTAGGTTACTCGATATTGTTACTCCCAGATCAGTTTCTCTGTTTACATTCTTAAGCTGAGTGCCATTCATCGAATAGTTTGCTTTCTCATATAGGTATCCGACATGTAGTACTTTACATTTATCCGCATTGAAACTCATTTCCAAATTTGGGCCCAACATGACAATTTATCTAGATTGTGTTGCATATCGTCAACTTGTTCTTTTGAGAGTACGCTATTTGCAATTTTGTATCGTCAGCAAATTTTGAGATTGTGCAGGTGAGACCCTCATCTATGTCGTTGATGTAAATTAGAAAGAGAATTGGTCCTAGTACCGATCCCTGGGGTACCCCGCTACTTACATTGGTCCATTTAGATGCCTTACCGTTTATGACTACCCTTTGCTTTCTGTTGCTGAGCCAATTTTCTATCCATTTCAACACACCGTCTTGTATTCCACGCGCTTTAGTTTTAGCAGTAAACGTTTGGGGGAACTTTGTCAAAGGCCTTTTGAAAATCAAGGTATATAATATCTACAGCTTTACTCTCTCATCGTAGAGGTTGAGGATATCGTGGAAGAAGTCTAAGAGGTTGTATAAACAGGAACGTTTTTTACAAAAGCCGTGTTGAGTATCTTAAGTATGTTATTTTCCTCTAAGTGATTTACGAGTCTGTCTCGTATGACCGTTTCTAGCATTTTACATACAACTGAGGTTAAGCTAATTGGACGATAGTTAGTGGGTAGGGATTTGCTGCCTTTTTTGAATATCGGTGTTACGTTGGCTAGCTTCCACTGATCAGGCATAGTTCCAGACTGCAAGGATTTATTGAATAGTAATGTCAGTGGTTTGGAGAGCTCATTCTTAGCTTCCTTTAGAACTCTAGGCGAGATTGTATCAGGTCCTGGCATTTTATTTACCTTGAGTTTATCTAAACAATTCAATACTTCTCTCTCTGTAACGGTGATATTGCTTAGAACATCTGAATTATCAATCTGAATCGGCGATGGTGTAGGGATATCACTGAGGTCTTCTGTTGTAAAAACTGATGCAAAGAAGGTATTGAGGGCATTACTCATTTGTACTTCGTCTTTGGTGTATTCTCCTTTTTCATCGACTAACGGTCCAACAGTTGAAGTAACTACTTTTTTCTTTCTGTAATAACTAAAGAATTCTTTCGGGTTGTTTTACTTTGATTCGCAATATGTAACTCTAAGGTCTTTTTACTTTGCTTAATTCACTTTTTGGCTTTGCGTCGTAGCTCTACAAATTTCACCCGTTCTTCGTCATTTTGTGAGGATTTTAATCTATCATTAGCATATTTTTTAGCAAGCAGGCAGTTTGAAATATCTTTATTCCACCATTTGGGCTTATTATTATGGCCTGGACGCCGTATTTTCGATGGTATGCAGTCTTGCACTGCTTTAGGTAAGTGGTTTCGAATAACTTCCAAGATGTATTTATGTCGTTATTGTTAATTAAAAAGCTCCAGTCAGTTTCTTTAAAACATAGCTCTAAGTTTATGGAAGTTTGCTTTCTTGAAATTAGGGACTTTTTCGATGCTACTATTTGGTTCGTTACTAGTAAAGTTTAAAGTGAAAGTTATCGTACGATGGTCGCTGTTACTGAATTCATCACCAACATTCAAATTCTCTATCAATTCTTCTTTTGTTGCAAGTACAATGTCAAGAACGTTATTACCACGGGTCGGCATTCGAACAAATTGATAAAGTGAACTCTCTTGCAAGTTCGTATACAAGTCATGTCCGGAGTGTGAAGTAAGAGTATCGCCCCACTTGGTCACAGGTAAATTAAAGTCGCCAAAAATTACGGTATCTTGTGAGTTACTTACATCTGCAATTTGTTCGTAAATTTCTCGGTCAGTTTGCACTGATTGAGCTGGAGGTCTGTATATTAACGCAAGTATTATTTTTGTACCTTTATTATTCTTTATTAGCACAAAAGATGTGTCGACGTTCACAATTTGAGGTTTTGACACGAGGGTCGGGTTAAGACTTTCTTTGATATAAAATAAAACGCCACCTCCATTTTTATTTACTCGGCTGTTCTCAAACATTACATAACCGGGAAGTGAATACTCTGCTAAAAAGTCTCTATCTTGTGTATTGAACCAAGATTCTGTTATGCCAATCACATAATTTTCTGTAAACACTAGTTCCTCTAAATCTGAAAATGTATTGCGTATGCTACGAGCGTTTGCATAGCAAACCTTTAAAGTTGCGGTTTTAGAACTCGCAGAACGTTCTTTCATCGAATTTTTGGTTCTGGTCGGATCTACATTTACATTCATGGCTGTCCTCGGTCCTCGGTCGTTATCCCTGACGGTTTTGAATTTGGGTCGTGTTGGTGAAGCTTTATCCAAATTCGCGGTTCTTGACGGATTAGTATTTAATTCCTTTGTAGATTGCCGTCCTCGCTGTCTTCGGTCCTCCTTCATGGTTGTCCTGTGCTGAGTCGATTTCTTCTCCGAAAATCCATCACCGCATCGTTGAGAAGACGCCCAAAACGTGCTGCTCCCACCTGATTCAGATGAACTCCATCGTCCGAAAACAAATAGTCATCGTAGTAGAAATTGTCCCAGGTGTCGACGAATCCCACGTTCTCCTTCCTGCAGAGGTTTGCTAGACAACGATTTGTGCTACCCTACTGTATACCTTCCCTACTTTTAATTTTTTAATTTTTTAAGAGACAATTAACGGAGGAAGGAAAAACACAGATAACACAAAAAGGTCCATGTGCCTAAAGGCATCCTCTATTCATAAAATGTTTGTAACAACTGGATATCAAACATTTTTAGATTGTAAGTTTGTGGAAAGCAATTCGAGGGAAGTGAATTCCAAAGAGTAGTAGTTGTAGGGATAAATTAATTTTGATAAGCAGAAGTTCTGCATTGTGGAGGAGAAAGTGTAAATTCATGGGCGCTCTCAGCTGCCCTAGTTCTACGGGAAAGATATGGAGAGGCGGCACAATTGAAGCAAGTTCCTCGGAACAATTGTTGTGAAAATATCTGTAGAATAATGCAAGGGATGCAACGTTTCTTCGTATGGATAATGTAGGAAGGTCCTGTGTGATTGCAGGGTTATTGATTAATCTAATAGCTTTATTTTGAATTTTGTCCAACTGCCTCAATGCCACCACTCCACTTCCACTCCACAGAGGTGAACAGTAATCCATCTGAGAACGCACATGACTTTTATATATTACGGCCAACTGCTCGTCAGTGAAGAATTCTCGAACTCTGTACAGGAGTCCCAGTTTTTTAGAGGCATGCTTAGCAATGCTTCTAACATAATGTGTCCAGCTCAAGTTAGTAGTTAATGTTACACCGAGAATGTCAATACTAGGGGAAGTGGGAATATTTACATAATTAAAAAATATGGGAGTCAGTGAGATTCTGTCGGTTAGAAAATTGAATGTACTTGGTTTCCTGTGCATTAAAGGAAACTAGATTCTTTTGTCCCAATTCATTAATTCTAGAAAGATCCTGGTTCAGAGAAATTGCAGTGTTTATTTTTGAATTTATAAGATCGGGTTGGGTAAAAGAATTGGTAAATGTGAAGGAACTGTGGAGTGTTGAGTCATCTGCGTAGGAATGTATTGGATTATGAGTGGTAGATATGAGATCATTGATATGAATGAGGAACAGAGTTGGGGCCAAAACTGATCCCTGGGGAACACCAGCATGTATTGAGTGAAATTGAGAATAAAGGCCATCTACTATTACACATATTTTTCTGTTATGAAGATAAGAAGAAATTAGTGGAACTAATGATGCAAGGCCGTAGTGTGACATCTTCGACAATAAGGATTGATGCCAGACTCTATCAAATGCCTTTGATATATCCAGTGCTATTGTATGTGTTTCACCATGTTGGTCTGTAGCTTGGTTGATTTGATGCGTAAGAAGGCAAAGAATATCTGCAGTTGATCGACATCGTCTAAAAACATATTGCCTATCACTGATTAATTTATTATTCTCAAGATGCTTAATTATGTGATTATTTAATATAATTTCAAAGACTTTACCAAGAGTGGAAGTTATAGCTATTGGTCTGTAGTTTGATGGATCTGAAGAGGCACCTTTTTTAGGAAGTGGATGGATGTTTGCTTCTTTCCAGGGCACTGGGAAGCATGAGGTATGAGTACACAGACGGACAAATTTTGCCAATACAGGAGCGCTCGCTCCTGTATTGGCAAGGAGCAATTCTTAAGTACTATTGGAGGAATTTCATCTGGACCATATCTACTGAGAGATTCTGCAAAATAATTTTGACATGTCTGGTGTGGATCTTAAGTGAGGGAATTTCAGGCGAATTAAAATTAAGTACAGGGACATCTTGATTTATTTCATCTAAGGTTGAGTTGGTGGAGAAAAGATCCGCAAGAAGGTTAGCTTTACCTCGTGGGTCACTTACAAGATTGCCAGTCGGAGATTTTAATGGTGGAATGGATGAAGCAGTAGTGAAGTTGGATTTGAATGAGTTAAGAGTAGACCAAAATATTTTGTTATCATTTGGATTATTTAGAGGTTTATTTGCCTGCTTGTGGAGAAAGTTTGATTTAGTTAGGTTTAACACAGTTTTGGCATGATTTCTGATGTTTCTAAAGTAATTAAAGGCTTCATGTGTTTTTGATCTTGTGTATGCATTGTAGGCTATTGCTTTTTGTTCAGTTACTCTAGCACAATTATGGTCAAACCATTTAGGTGAATTAGATCTTTTACTGTACTTTTGATGAGAAATAAAAGTTTCCATTCCAATTTTTACAAAATCTTATATGTGGCTCAAGGTGGAGTGTGCTTCATTAGAAAAGAAAGAGGTCCAGGGAATATCAATAAAGAAACCTTGAAGACCCTCCCAGTCTGCCCTATCGTAATGCCATTTAGTCACCAAAACAGGTTCAGAGTGGGAAATTGTGGTAGGTGATAGACAGGTGGCCTGTACCAGACAGTGATCAGAAGATCCAAGCGGGGACCTCACTGTAACATCATAATTTTCTGAATTGGTTGTTAAAAATAAGTCCAGTAGGTGGGAATTATGATTAGGATTATCTGGTACACGGGTAGATTGGTTGACTAGTTGAGTGAGATTAAATGAGTCTGCAAATAGCTCACATTCAAGACCAGCATCATCAGTCCTGGCTGAATGAGTGAGCCATTCAACATTATGGACATTAAAGTCACCCAACACAGTGATTTCAGAAGAAGCATTTAAGTTGAGGACACTGAGTTGTGAGGACAGAGAATCAAAAAGACTTTGCTCTGGAGGAGTATTTGGGGAACGGTAGATGCAACATATGTATTTAAATTTACCAGCCGAAATTAATTTGTATATAGAAATAATCAAAATAGGGACAATTGAAACTAGTAAACTCCTCCAGGGCAATTTCAGATTTTGCGAAGCAACATACACCTCCTTTAGGTCTGAAATTTTGGAGCAGTTGACAACTTGGAAAATTAAATCTAGACGTGTCAGATGTGGATGTTACTTGAGTCTCTGTCAAAAAAGGAGAGTAGGGGATTCTGCTTGAAGAAATTGGTGTACATAATTGATCTTAGAGTGAAGTCCCCTTATATTGCTAAAGAAAAAGCTGCACCACGTTTGGGACGTTGCAATGCTCTTGACACAGTCGCATGATGACGACCGGGAGGGCCCTGTGTCAATGACCCAACCCTGCCGGAGGTGGATATCCGAGGGACCACCAGGTTTGCTTTTAACAATTGTACTGCCATATTTATTAGGTAAAGGTGTAAGGTGTTACATGTATGATATGTAGTGGGAAGAGTAGTGTTTTATGGATAGAGGATAGCGATGTAGGGCAATGTCGTGAAGTTGGATGTGTATGTTATAATTATAAAGAGGGTTTTCCTGATACCCCTGATGTGTGAGGCAGAAAGATATGTATCCAGCTACCAAGGCCTGGGAGAGAAAATGGAATTCAGGCTATCCCCTGAGTCTCCCGAAACCTTGGCGGTAGTACTTCCCTGGGCGGGGCTGCCTATCCCTACTACGCTTAGAAGACATATTCCTCGGTGGTTACCACATATTCCTCTTTCCCCTTTGCCCTTATATAGGGGGACTATTATGCCAGTCTTCCAGTCATCGAGTGCACTCCCCTTCTCCCATGCTAGTTTGCACATTTTCCATACCCCTTCGATCACTATCTCACCAACGTAACTCAACATTTCCCCACACACTCCATCTGTTCCTGGGGCTTTCCCCAACTTCACTCTTGGCATGGCTTCCCACACTTCTGACCTCCTGATCACCACCTCCTCCTCCCCTACCTCTCCTCTTCTCCCCTCCCATACCATATCCCACTATGTTTGCTGGCTCTTCATTCCTTACATTTAGCAACTAATTGAAGTACTCCCTCCATCTTTCGACTCTCTCTTGCTTCTCGGCTAGCGTTCTCCCATTCTTATCTTTCACACCCTTACTGTTTCCCTTGCTACCTTCCCTAACTTGCTTGACTTCTGGTGATGGGCTGGTCTATCAGAGTGAGAGTTGAGTGTTCTCTGCCATACCCATAGCTTACTCTGATGCTCATTTTACTTAGATATTTTCTAGATCTCAAGTGACGGCGTCCCTTCCGTGGATTGACCTCTCAATCTACCAAGATTGGAAGCCAAAGCGTCACATTTTTCCCTTGCCCCTCAACTTTTTCTACATAATTGCTGAGGGGCACAAGGTCCTGGGTGGGGCTTTGATTTCCCGGGCATTTCCGCACCCTCCTCAGCTCCCAGCCCTTAAACACCTTGCTCATCTCCTCCACTTCCTCTATAACTTCCAGGTCGAACCCACCCAGTCGTCTTTCTACTGCTCGCCTGTACTCTTCCCTGATTTCCTCCACCTGTAACCTCTCCACCCTCCTCACCATTCCACCTTCCTCTCGCCTCCCTCCAGCTCTCCTCACCCACTTCTTTTGTATCCTAACCTTAGCTATAACTACATAATGATCAGACAGACCCCCTCCAATACCCCTATACACCCTAGCAATCATTGCCGATTAAAAAAAATCCCACTATATATGATGATGCGAGGCATTTATCGGGTGTCTTCCCCCGAAAAGATACAGGGGGACGGGTTATTGATCGGAATGTAATGAAACTCTACCTAACAAGGAAGAAATCGGTTTATGGTAAATGTACAATGGCTGAAATACAACGACAGTACTAATCAAGTCGGGAGGATAACAAAAATATACAAAACAATTAAATTTGGCGTTGGAACCCAGCAAACCAAACACAAATATTAGTATTTAATGGGGTAGCGGGCAAATTGTTTGAGGTAAGGTTGGAATTTGAATGCAATAACAATTTTCACCTCTCCGACCCTATTTCAATTAATTATTTGTACATTTTGCCAAAGAATAATAAAAATAATAATACAATTGTACTACACGATTCTTTGTTATTGTAACTTTGCACATAGATGTATTTATTTATAGAAAAAAACACATCCTATCCAGTATTTCACTTGCCGGAGTTGAAGTCTTTATTCACAATGTTCCTTAAGTGATTGAGGCTGGGTTACATGTGTATATTTGAGTATAATATGCATGTTACATGCCCCCTGTTAAAAAATGTTGTTCCACCAACATCCTGATATATAGTAAACATATAGACGAACATATATATTCAAATGGTTCCTTTATAAGAGATTATTTATAAGGATTAGAGTAAATAATTATTAATAATTGAAAAAAGAATGAAACTAAATTCAGATAGAGTACAAGAATTTCATATGATGTGTAAGTGAGTTGTATTTGTAATAGGGACATCTTATATCTATATTTCCTCTCCAATGAATCGCGGGAGCCCGGATTCGAGGAATTATTTATATAGATTCCCGGTGTAGGACAGGTTTATTTTGTTTCAAACAAATAGGATATCATAGGGCAAATTAAAGAAAAGAAAGTCAAACACTTTCTGGAGTTACGTTAATATAGGGATTCTTGCTATCTGAGTATAGATTCTTCAAATTACTGTGATGTAATTCATGTGATTGAGAAACGTGAGTCGTGCATGTAATCGCCTGATAGAGAAAACGCTTGGTATCAGAGACTAAGAGTAAAGAGTAAAAGAGTTTATAACATGGGTATATATGGATAAAAATTATAAATACATAATACAGCCATAACTTGGTGTATTTTTTTCTTTATATTTATTCTCCTCTTGTCTCCTTCGACTCGTTTTCTCCGCTGATTGACCCTGAAGGTTCAGCGATCACGTCCTTCTGCATCAAGCTTTTCAGATTTGCTCACAGCTTGTAGCAGGCACAAAGTTTGAGGGCGGTAGTACGACAGGTCAGCTGGGAGGTGTCCAACAGTCTTCCTGTGAACATCAAATTCTTGGCAGTATGATGTGTGTAAAAAAGTGTTGGTGTCTGTAGTTAAAAGTTTGGTGTCGTGTAGTTAGCTAACAAATATCCAAGTAATATAATTAAATTGACTTTGGATGGTGTACCGGTAGTATATATTTACCTAGCTAAAATGGACAGTAATCAATTTTAGACTGTAAATAATAAAGTTCAATAAAATTATCCATATATGAATATTGGCAAACATAAAGGATTAATATTATTGAGTGTATAGGCCTACGGCTATCAGATATATTCGTTTGGCACTTATGAATATCTGCGGAGTTGCCGTTTACATTTGCGTAAGCGATCGCATGTGTCACAATTATAGCTACTTTACATCGCAATGTAAGGGGTAGGCTTTATAATTGTCGTTAAGCTACTAAACTTGTATATCTGTATGAGTTGAACATACATAGAATAATTAAACACTCGTCACGTATAACTAAATTAATTCATATAACGGATATCAAATTTTGGATCCAAGACATACATTATACACACTCATAAGTAATTGTGAGTTTGAGAGTTCCAGTTTAGAGCAAAAATAGGGAGTTAGGGAGTTAGATGCAAAAATGGTCTGAAGTTAACTTTCTGAACATCTGTGTAACCAATATTTAATCCACATCAATATTATTGAAACCTCTAGCATTGAGATTTTATTGGTGGGTCCTATTTTTATAGGAACTTATTGGTGCGTCATTTTTCACAACCTGTGTGTATGATTTTTTTTTCATTTGGTTAATTAAACACAGTTAAACACAAATGGATCCGTAGTTATACATTCTTATACATCGCAATGTATGGTTCAGGTTTTATAATTAATTAAGTGGTGAGTTCCTAATGAATATTACCTTTGTAATATCAAAAGGGTGTACAACCGTGTAGGCCCTACACATCCAATTTCACATTTTGGGTAAATGAGAAATTGTTCATTTGATTACATGTATGAGAGGGTTAAAATTTGGTTGTCAACACAGTTAAACACAAATGAAGGTATAATTATAATAATTGATTGGGATCAATAGTTTCAAAAATTACCATCAATACACATTGAACACATGTTCACATGTTCGGTGAATGTAGTCAATTATTCAAAAACTAATCCCTTGGGTTTAGATGAATTTGAGTAATTAAAATACTGGTGTTAAATAGTGTATAAATCAAGAGTAATTTTTAAGAGTTTGAGTAAAGAGTTAGACGTGCTTCAAGTATAGAATTGACTGTTGGAATGTTAATCTAATTATATATAGCTATTCTAGCAGATGTGTAGTGAGTGTCTGTGTGTGTGAATTGGAGAAATTAGATATCCAAAACAATATGGATAGAAGAGGTTGGATTAATGTAGTATTAATTACTCAAAACACCTAGGGTGAGGTGAGGAAGGTTACATTTTAATTTCCCTCACTGCGTAGTGTCATGATTGGGCGTTGGAGTGAGTTTGGAGTTACTTTGAATTCTGTCCCACGTTTGTGGTATTTAACCTGGTGTATAGAACTGTTTTCCTGGGTACTCCGTACACATTCCACATTATCTCCTTGTAAACCCCCAATGAGAACTTGATCCATGTGTGGTAGGATAATAAGTTTCACTTTTGACATAGCTTCTAAACCTAGAAGCATGTCGGTGTTTGTTGGGAGTTTCGAAATTACATAGAAAGGCAGATTAGCTGTGTGCACTTCAGTAAATTCTACTGAAAGGGTAACCTTAGCTAAGGTTTCTATGTGGTTTCCACTCACAGACATAATCTCGATATCTGGGTAAGATTCTTCGAGGTTCAAGTCCTTCAAGCTTTTAAATTTAGCAAGGCTTATAAGGTTTACTGGAGAGTCTGTGTCAAGGGATAGTTCTATATCATGAGTACCACACCTAGTAGGTAACATGAGTGTGTTTTCATTAACACTGTAAATTGTGACAGTTTTACGTTTGGGTGTTTGGCAGGATGCATGTTTTAGCTCAGGCAAAGCAAAGGCCATTTTCTCACCAACAGTAATAATTGTGGGTGTTGGTGGATGTGGGAGGAGTGGGCGTGCTAGCGCGGTGGCTATGTAGTGATATGAAAGAGAAAGTCAGCTGGTGTTGTCTGACGTTCGTTTCGTTAGGGGGATGCATATAGGGGAGGAGGGGTATAGTGTGCGGAAGGACAATGTAGTAAGAGGATGAGGGGGTGTGCTGCGGTATGAGAATTTGGTAGTGAGATAGCGTGTATGTGTGTGTGTTCACTTATTTTCACTGTGGTGTGTTTTTAAAATAATGATAATACATCATGCATACCTGTTGTATTTTGTTACATCAAATGAAGCGTCGATATGTGCAGAGATGTGGTGTGCAGTGATGTGTCGTCGTACGTCAGGCAGGCCAGGGCGTTGTTGTGTCTGCGGGCTGTTGAAGGCGTCTTGATGTCTGGCAGGTTCTATTCACTTTGACTGGGTGTTTTCTTGTTTGCTTGTTAGTTTGCAGGTATTTTTTTTTTTTTTTTTTTTTTTCTATATTCCAACTACTCCCTCTCGGGCATAGGCTGATAGCCTTTACACTCTACCGCTGAACACGGTGAGGCCTGCGAGGTCTTGTTCCAGCCTAGGGAGTGAGACATGCGAAGCACCCACTCACGGCTCGAACCCAACTCCATCTCTGAAGCTGCCTCGCCCCCATGCTTCACAGTCTCACTCCCCAGGCTCGGACCCTCACTCTCAGAACGCCACCTATTGAGCAATTAACTCACTAGGCATTGCCCCGCTGTAGCATATTTTGAATATGGGAATATTCATACAGTGCTATTTAATCAGGGAACAATGAGGGTATTTTGTTTTGGCATTTCGGTGTGCTGTGGTAATGCACTGAAACTAGGTACAGCACAAATTCCATCCCAATAATATCTTCCCATTGACATATTAGGATTCGAACCCGGGTCCATAGGATTACCAGTCCAGTGGCAAGACCACTCTGCCACACCTCCCCTTGGAGTGGTGAGTAGTGATGATGATGGGGTAGAGATGGTAGGCGGGCTGATGGAGCCTACATGAACTTGCTGTAGACTTGTAGTGATGAAACAGGCAGATATACACAGGAACTGTCTGTAGACTTGAAGGTGACGACAGGCGGATGTAGATTGTAAACAGAAAGTGATGTGTTGAGTTAAGCACCCGTCACACCTAGCCGATTTTAGGCCAAGACTGTCCACGACCTAAGGGTCGTGGACAGTCTTTGTCTACGTCGCCGCGCATCATGGGCCATCGCCATCCTAACAAACAGGTCGGGATTGGTCTTCACATACCCCCTCAAAAGTTCTACAAGCGAAAAATTTGAAATCAAGTCGGCGTGGAGTGAGGTCATAAAAATGGGACGGAAAGGGGAATGGAGGCTGATGGCGTGTGACGGCGCTTGGCGGCGCTTGACGGCGATTGACGACGCTTGACGGGAAACGGTAGGCGTCAGTGCGGCGGCACACGGCACCATAAATGATAAGTGGATAAGTGGATTATCGCCACGTTTGGCTTTCTCAAGGACCACATTGTGCGGCAGAGTGGTCGTCAGAATAGCCAGGTAAATTTTGTTTTAATTAGCTTTGCATGTCTCGATTATTTAAAAGTGTTTGACACTGACCAGCCACGTGTGGACAAATTAATTATGTTTGTGGAGACTCATTGTGCATACCACAGGTTTCTGACCTGACCTGGTTGTGGTATCTGCCGTTTGTTATTCCTTTCGTGATTTCATTATTGTATTGATTTACTTATTAATTTAATATCTTTATATATATATTTTGTAATTAATTTATTCATGTACTTAGGTTAATATTGCTATATTGATTTATATAAGGTATTTAGTAATTATTTATACTTTATTTATTATATGTATGTATTTTTTGATTGATGACTTTCTTTATTTCATTATTGTATTACTTTATTTAGTTATTGAATATGTTATATATATATGTATATATAACGTAAATCATTTTTTTATGCATACATTATTCACGCAGTGGATGAATGAAACAAGCCATATAATATATATATATATATATATATATATATATATATATATATATATATATGTTTATAATAGTACATATCAATACTAATAATGACAATTTCAGGCTCATATAGCTGTCACCGGTTGCCAGGAACCGCAGTGTTATGGCTAGTCGTAGGCCAGGGTCGAGTGCCTTCCGGTAAAAAGTATCATTCTTTTCAATGCGGTGCGCCACACGTCCTAGTACCTCCCGGAAAAGACTGCAACATCCATCCGCAGGTAGTTTCTGTAGGCTGGCCCATCCTCCTGGGCGAGTTCCTTCAGTAGCTGTTCATAAATACCAAAGGTTTTCCTACAGAGAAGCCAGTTCCGGACCCACATGCGAGGGGTTCTATTCTCCCTCCTTCTTTTCCTCAACAGCAGCTTGCAGATGGCTATATTTGTCAGTAGGTAGTCATTTTCCAGATTTAACTGAACCTGGAGTAAGCGTAGATGTCGTATCGGGTTCCTGGGGACTGTGGTGAACATGGCTGCGTGCAACCGTTACAGTGGCTGAAGGTATACTGATGAGGCCCACCCTTTGGTGTACCTTTTATATACCACACCTTGAGTTCGGTCGCCGTCGTTCGGGGTCATGCGGGCCGGGGTCACCGTCCATACTGAAGGGGTCGCCGCTCATCGGCACAGTAATGAATATTGACGCCGCCCTAACTCCTGTCGACGCCGTTCGTCGGGTCGTTGTCGACGCACTACGCCGCAGATCGGCACTCCAGCGGCGACCTAAAACTCACATTCAGTCCGGTATGGGCGCCGGTCTACCCCGTCAGGTCGCCGTCAGGCGGCGTGGCCATCCATACTGCGTCCCGTCCAAAACTCACCCCCCCATATCCTTAAGCTCTCCGCCGAAGGTCGGCACTCCTGACCACGACTCAAGGTCGTGGTCAGTCGTGGCTCAAATCGGCATGGTGTGACGCCTGCTTTAGGCAGGAAGCTGGTTGGGGCGATGAGTAGACAAGGTAGTGCTAAAGATTGGGTGAAGATTTGCTTATTGTAGGTCGATTGTTTGAGTATTGGAGTCAGGTAGGGCCAAGTGTTAGTTATGATTCCAAGTGTATGTTCTTTTAATGCAAGGTCGCCATGTAGAAGACCATGAATCGTATGGTATTCTCGTGCAATATTACATTGAATATTATATATAAAGGGGGTAAAGATAACTCGATTGTGTTATAAATTATATTGAGTTATAGAGTACAGTTTTATAATACTTAGTTGTTAAGGTATTAGTATTGAGCTTAGGGTAAAAGGGGTTTATTCTAAGTCTCTTGGTGATGCTTAGCAAGTGTGGCAATATGTGGCAATAAGTGTTTAAGTGGCGTATGGCAGTGTCTAGCTGTAGCCAAGATGAGAGACGGGAGTAGCTGGGATGTGCGTTCTTCTCTGATTGAGATCCCAAGGTAGATTGAGTTCTCTGTGTCAGTGCGTATAGAAGAGTGAGCCCTTAAACTACCGTTTCCGGTATATATAAGGCGTTTTTGCTGACACACCTTTCACTAGGTGGGTCAATTGCTGATTCGAGTTGTGTATTGTTTACATCCTGTGTTGTCATTTGTATTGCTTACTGTGAAAAAAGGCGAAAGTATTGAGTCATTTGAACCAAAAGATGGAGCTTGTTGCAGGGACTTCAGGTGTAGAAAGTGGGAGGTCGCAGATGCACCAGCGGTTGTGTTGTCTGCAGATTCCCTACTGGCACTCAGCTACCACAATAAGCAACTGGCTGCTCAAAAACGTATTACCGTTGAAACTAAGAAGCGCAGACGACTGAAAAGAAGGCAAAATAAATTGAATGAAGTTGCCTCAAAAAGACAAGAGAGACTACACAAAAAGGATCAGAAATTACAGTTAAAGCTCGAGGCCGCCAATGTTCGTAAAAGGAAACGGCAGGCAAAGGTAGCAGCAAATGATTCTACCGTAAAAAACCCAAAGAACTCAAGAATTGAGAATCCTGAAGAGCTCAAAGCAGTGCCTACCACCAATAATGAACACTTTGGGTGGCATAACCGATGAAGAAAGGATACCCCAGACTTCTGAAGGAAATCGAGAAGCGAGACGAAAACCAACGGAAGGAACAAGGGAAGCGGGACGAAAACTTGCTGAAAGAATTTGCAATAATGATACAGGGAGCGCCACCTAGAAAAAAAGCAAAACTATTAGAATAAATACTAATTAGACAAACAGGTCTTTTATTTCACCGTTTTATGTTCAAATACACCGCCGGAGGTGTCCCACCGGAGGCCAAGCCCCGGAGGGCGAAGCCCGGGCTTGTTATAATACATATATATATATAGAGATATATATCAGTCATCTTCTAGAATATTGATGGAACATAGGGTGACATAATAAGTGATTGAGGCTGGGTTACATGTGTATATTTGAGTATAATATGCATGTTACAAAGGTTAGTAAGGCACGTAAGGCACTATATAAATAGCCTATTCTCTTACTAAGAAATTCAGGTTAGAAAGGCACTATATGGAGAGCCTATTCTCTTACTAAGAACGAAGTGGCTACGGGACACCTACGCCCTTCTGCCTTGTGTGTCCTGCCCAGATACGAGTCACAGCCATCGCCGCGCTATACGACTACGGGACACCACAGTGAGGCTGGGCTACGGGACACCACTGGTCATAGGAGCACCCTGCACTGTCTAGAGCTCCGCTTCTCCTGTGTGCTCCGCCCTTCTGCCTCGTGTGTCCTGCCCAGATACGAGTCACAGCCATCGCTGTGCTATACGACGCATTATACGAAGCATGACCTAGGCTATACGACGCATTATACGAAGCATGACAGAGAGAGAGAGAGAGAGAGAGAGTTACACACTCACTCTCTCTGAGTCAAAGATTTTTTAGCTAATGTCTTGCCATAATCATCAGCAATGAGTGCGATCACTCTGTCCTGTTAAAGAAATCGAGTTGTAAATTATTTGTCCACGACATCTTTCACCCACAAAAATTTAGGAGAGAAACTACCTGGCCGGGCTGCTCTACTTAGAGAGAGATTACCTGGCCGGGCTGCTCCACCCAGAGAGAGCGACTACACGGCCGGGTCGTGATTTTCACACACAAAGCTTTAGGCGATCTTCTGCTGTCCAACGTGAGTTGATGGAACTTGAGTTGGTGGTGAACCCTTTTTCAGGAGGGTCTAAATTTTTGTGGGTGAAAGATGTCGTGGGAAAAATTACAAGCAATCTTTTTTTCGAGAAAGCTACTTAAAATAATATGAGGGCGGTGTACAAATCAAAACTGTTTAGAATTTATATTTTATTATTATATCCTTTCTGGGGGTTATATATTGGTTGTTTGCTATGTAGTCACCTATATCTCCCACTTTCTTAACTTTAGGATCGAGTGACCTAAATCTTACTAAAAAATTCAGGTTAGTAAGGCACGTAAGGCACTATATGAATAGCCTATTCTCTTACTAAGAAATTCAGATTAGTAAGGCATTATATGGATAGCCTCTTCTCTTACTAAGAACGAAGTGGCTACGGGACTACGAAGCATGACAGAGAGAGAGAGAGAGTGTGTAACTCTCTCTCTCTCTCTCTCTCTCTCTCTCTCTCTCTCTCACACACACACACACTGTGTCTGTCTGTCTCTCTTTCTCTCTCTCTCGTCCCGCTTCTCTTGTTCCTTCCTTTGGTTTTCGTCACGCTTCTCGATTTCCTTCAGAAGGAGTTCGTCTCTCTTCTCTTGTTCCCTTCGATGGGTTTCGCAGCTTTCTTCAAATGACTTCCGTAACTGCTCACACTCTTCGAGTTGCTCGTCCATCTTCTCTACCGCCATATCGAAATCCTCGACGGATATCTTCAGTACTGCCTTCATGTCTTCTGGAGCGAATTGGGCCTCAACTTCAGTGTCACCCTGTCCTAAATCTATATACTTTCGCTGGAGCTCAATGTCAGCCTCAATGTCTTCTTATTGAATTATGATTCCAGTGTCTATCAACCTCGAATATTCGTCAGCTAACGACTCTTGTTCCAAAAACACGTCAGAGTATACGACGCTATCTAACACACATGGTCCCTTTTCCTTCTTCTGGATAAATATACTCAGCGCATGCCAACTTGTAACCCGAGAGCAGGCAACATATAATTGCCCATGAGAGAAGCACCGTGTGTGGTAGAGGTAAAGGCCGCAATGTTGGATGGTCTGGCCCTGCGCCTTATTAATTGTATTTGCAAAACTTAGCTTTACAGAGAATTGGAACCTGGAAAATGCCACCGGGGAATCGTTGGCCACCAACTTTACCTTGGGAATGCAAACCTGCTCGCCATCGTAAGTGCCACCCAGAACCCTACCAACAATGATGGTCTTCTTCAGGTTGTCAACGATAATTCGTGTACCGTTACAGAGTCTGGGTAGGGATAGATTCTGTATTACCATTACCACAGCACCCACTTTCAGCTTGAGTTGGTGTTCTGGTAACGAAGAAGGGTTTAGTTCACTGAGCGTGGAAACCTGATACTCCACATTGTCTTCGGAATTCAGTTTGTCTTCACTCAGATGAATCTTCTCCTCCTCTGGCAGCATATCTAAGATCATAATGTTGATTTCGGAAACGTCAACGTTGAGAGGCGATATAATGGTACGACCGACCGGCAAAATAGCGATGATCCCCAATGTGATCGGCGATATCAGGGTAAACACTCTCGATGAACTCTGTCTGGGTATGATAGAGAACGCCAAAGTTTTTGGGGATAACGAAATGTGGAGAGCTGCTCTGACCTATCTGTAGTAGCCGGCTGGCAAAGGTCGTGTCTTTCCAGTATGCCCATCCTGTGATAAATTTGCCCCTTGATCTTGTAACACATTGCGGATTTTGACATATTCTCGAGCTTTCCTGAAGTGGCAAAAGACGTGAAGCAGAAGGTTAAAGAAATCGTGTTGTCAATTATTTGTCCACGACATCTTTCACCCACAAAAATTTAGGAGAGAAGAACTACCTGGCCGGGCTGCTCCACCCAGAGAGAGACTACCTGGTCGGGCTACTCCACCCAGAGAGAGCGACTATCTGGCCGGGTTGCTCTACCCAGAGAGAGACTACCTGGTCGGGCTGCTCCAGCTAGAGAGAGCGACTACCTGGCCGGGCTGCTCCACCTAGAGAGAGCGACTATACCTGGTCGGGCTGCTCCTCCCAGAGAGAGCGAGTACCTGGCCGGGCTGCTCCACCTAGAGAGAGCGACTACCTGGTCGGGCTGCTCCACCCAGAGAGAGTGACAACCTGGTCGGGCTGCTCCACCCAGAGAGAGCGACTACCTGGCCGGGTTGCTGCGGCGTCACCGCTGTACGGGTCCCTGTCGTGATTTTCACACACAAAGCTTTAGGCGATCTTCTGCTGTCCAACGTGAGTTGATGGAGCTTGAGTTGGTGGTGAACCTTTTTTCAGGAGGGTCTACATTTTTGTGGGTGAAAGATGTCGTGGAAAAATTACAAGCCATCTTTTTTTCGAGAAATCTACTTAAAATAATATGAGGGTGGTGTACAAATAAAAAAACTGTTTAGAATTTATATTTTATTATTATATCCTTTTTGGGGGTTATATATTGGTTGTTTGCTATGTAGTCACCTATATCTCCCACTTTCTTAACTTTAGGATCGAGTGACCTAAATATTTCTAAAAAATTCAGGTTAGTAAGGCACGTAAGGCACTATATGAATAGCCTATTCTCTTACTAAAGTAATTCAGGTTAGTAAGGCATTATATGGATAGTAGGGTGGCCCTTATTTTCGAAAGTAAGAAATCCTAACCTCTAACCACCTGGCTTTGTTCCATTCCTAATGAGATATATTGTGATCAAATTTCGTGACGATTGGAGCATATTTATTGGTAGTCCAGCAAAGTCTGTTTGGCTGTTTTTGTGCAGGCTGGCGGAACTTACCTGGCACGCACCAAAACCCAGACACAGCAACAAGACTCCTTCAAGACTATCTCGACACATTACATGAATGGTGCACTACAAACAGACTCAATTTAGCCCCAGCTAAATCCACTGCAACCCTCCTCACAAGCTGGACAGGAGATCACGATTACACCCCGGGACCCAACATAAACAACACACCCCTAACACACACACACACACACACAAAATCCTAGGAGTAACATACGACACCCAAATGACATTCAAACAGCACACCACAAACACGAAAAAGAAACTGACACCCAGACTTAACGCCCTCAGATCACTTGCCCACACGAAATTTGGACACAACAAAGAAACCACCACCACAGTCAACAAACAATACATAAGATCAGTTATGGAATACGCAAGCCCGGCCTGGGCTTCTAACCTAGCTGAAACACATCATAAGACCTTACAGACTATTCAAAATAAAGCCCTGAAAATCATCACAGGATGCACAGCTACTACACCCACAGATCACCTACATCAAGAAACCAAAGTCCTCAAAGTCAAAGATCATCTAGACATGAGAGGCACTCAATTCCTGGCAGCAGCCTCCACGAATCAACACCACCCACTACACTACATGGCAACACACCCACAGACACCAAGAAATATCAAAACAACACCCAGCACACGCTATCACACACAAATACTCTCTTCTCTCCCTCCCTGCCCACCCCAAACCAACTTCCGGAAGCACATCCATACTCATATCACTCGCCGTTCAATCCACTCACTCATAGACAACACGCAGCTGCAAGCACGACCTCCCGAAATCCATCCTTCTGAATCCACCCTTCCTCGCGAGGACAGAGTCCACCTGGCCAGGCTGAGATGCGGACACCATCCAGCTCTTCTGAGCTATCAGAAGAGACTGGATGAATCCGTCGTCGACACCTGCCCAGGCTGTAACACAGCACCCCATACCATTAAACACATCATAGAAGACTGCATTTCACACAACCACTTACGCCAACAACACAATTTACACTCTTTGAGAGCTCTGTGGGAAAGCCCGACCGTGGCCATGACCCCCATATGGGTCGGAAAGGCCAGGATCCCCATTAGGGGGGAGCAACACATCATCAAAAAGCTGGAAGGTCTATTCCAAACCTGGAAAGACCTAAAACGCTTGAGGGATCGAAGGACACCAAGGCAGGTGAAGAAGGACGAAGCTTTCCGGGACTCAATGGACGACCTCTTTGATATCGCTCACGCAGACGCCCTGTCTCTCATTGTCCTTCAAGAGGACAAGGATTTTTTCCTTGCTCAGCGAGAGAAGGGCAGTAGAGCCTTCATGGGGTCCGCGGACAATTCCCTGGCCTCCAAAGCACGGAGAGCTGCGGAGAAAAAAGAGGCTGAGGAAAGGCGTCGGGAGAAGGCCCGAGAAGAAATGAAGGCATCCACCTCAGCGGCCGTCTTTGCTTCTTCAAGCAGCAGTGCTGAAAGAGAGGACAGCAGCAGTGCTGAGGGAGAGGACAGCAGCCGTACTCAGGAGGCAAAATCCTGCTCTCCACCCAAGCAGCCACGAAGAGCTACAAAAAACATAGTTTCACCATCTCTCGGAGCTGCACTGGATTGTACTCAGCTTTCCGACCGAAAAGCCATCATCGTGCTGACAGAAGTTGCAAAAAGCCTCGGCCATGACACTACGGACCTGGCCATCAACCGCACAACCATTGCCCGGTCTCGACGTCAAGCCAGGAGACGTTTCGCGGAAAACCTCAAAAGGACTTCCAAGCGGATGTCCCATTGACTGTCCATTGGGATGGAAAACTCCTTCAAGTCCTGACAACCAAGGAGCATGTGGATCGTCTGCTTATCTTGATATCCGGAGTAGGAGTCAGCCAGCTCCTCGGCGTCTCTAAACTCCCTTCGGGGACCGGTGAAGCGCAAGCTCAAGCTGTTTTCCATGCTTTGGAGGAGTGGGGAGTGACCGAGAAAGTGGTCGCCATGTCTTTTAACACGGCCGCTGCAAACACGGGACATCGGACCGGCGCATGCGTCCTTCTGGAACAGATCGGAAGGGATCTTCTTTACTTGGCCTGCCGCCACCATATCATGGAAGTCATCTTGGCTGCTGCTTTCGGATCTTTCGGTGGGACTTCCGGGCCCGAAGCGCTCCTATTCAAGAGGTTTCAAAGCCAGTGGGATTTAATCGACAAGGAAGCATTTCAACCTGGGACTACGGATGATGCGGTGAACGCGGCGATAACTCCAACTCATCGAGATGAAGCAGTCGCCTTTGCGATGGAGCAACTGACAATCCACCACCCTCGAGACGTCTACAGGGAGCTGTTGGAGCTTCTGACCTTGTTACTCGGGCATATACCTCCTCATGGAGTTCGATTCCGAGCTCCTGGTCCCATGCACCATGCACGATGGATGAGCAAGATAATTTACGCTTTCAAGGTTTGGATGTTCAAGAACCAATTCCGACTGACAAACCGTGAGGAAAAGGCTTTGAGGGATCTCTGCATCTTCGGAGCTCTTCTCTACGTCGAGGCATGGATCACCTCTCCTTCTTCAAGCTCCTAGGACGGACTTGCACCTCATCAAGGCTCTCGTCGACTTCCCTAACCAAGAGATCAGAAAGGCTACATCAGAGAAGATTAAGATGCACCTCTGGTACCTTGGAGAAGAAACTACAGTCCTGGCCCTTTTTGATGATGCCGTATCCGTTCGAACGAAGAAGGATATGGTCAAGGCAATGTCGGGAGAAATGGTAGAGAGAGACTATACCCGGCCGGGCTGCTCAACCTAGAGAGAGACTTCATGGTCGGGCTGCTCCACCCAGAGAGAGCGACTACCTGGCCGGGTTGCTCTACCCAGAGAGAGACTACCTGGTCGGGCTGCTCCACCTAGAGAGAGCGACTACCTGGTCGGGCTGCTCCACCGAGAGAGACCTAAAATTAATGGGAGTAACTGGTACTGTGGTGCTTCGTATAATTCGTCGTATAACTAGGTCATGCTTAGTATAATGTAAATCGGAAAATAAAATGGAATTGTTCATGTTTTTCTTTCATTTGTCCTAGTTTTTACAATTGTATCGACAAATTTAGTGTTTGTACAAATAAAAACTGTTTAGAATCAGTGCAATACCACCAAGTGTAACTACACTTTTGTATATTGCTCTGCTTCGTTCCCCTTCTACACCCTATATATCGGTGTCGACTTTACATTTGTAGTTACTTAGAAATATCGCATATTTAATTTAGTCTGCCATACAATAATCGTTTTCTCTAACAACGCAATATAGAAAACGTCATTGCAGGAGTCTGGGCTACATATATAAGCACTATGGACCACCCTGCAACGTCTAGACTCTAGAGCTCCGCTTCTCCTGTGTGCTCTGCCCTTCTGCCTTGTGTTTTTTATAAATAAAAACTGTCTAGAATTTATATTTTATTATATCCTTTTTGGGGGTTATATATTGGTTGTTTGCTATCTAGTCACCTACAGTATATCCTCCACTTTCTTAACTTTAGGATCGAGTGACCTAAATCTTACTAAAAAATTCAGGTTAGTAAGGCACATAAGGCACTATATGAATAGCCTATTCTCTTACTAAGAAATTCAGGTTAGTAAGGCACTCTTATAATTACCTCTCCATAATTAGTTTTCTGCCCACAGCTAGCTCAAAGACAACTACAGAGGTACTCCTAAAAGGTAATTTTAATGTATCCGTGACACAAATACACCATTTGATAGCTTTAGTGTCAATCTGGAAAAAACCTGGCCTGCTTTAGGTCTATAGGACATTGTGAATAGAGACTTCTTAGGGAACGTTATCTTGCAACAGGCCTGTCCGAGATACTAATGTTAGGGAACATTATGATGACTAGTACATATTTCAGTTATCTGAAGATATAGCAGCTTGAGATTGTACGTAGTTTCTACAAAGGGCATTTTGCAATGGTTAACCTAAAAATATGTATGGAATAATCATTAGAAAGTGGGGTTCTTGGTGGGGTGAGGTTAGGTTAGGTTCAAACACGTCACAGGAAGATAATTTTTGTTTGGCTGTGTCAGTGTTCACCAACATAATTATACTTAGGTTAACTAAATTGAATAGGTTACTAATAAATGATATCACACAAATATTTTCATAAAAGTATTGGCCAAAAATCAAAACTAGCCAAGTATTTTAGTTCAATATGAGAAAATACCCTTGTATACCCAAAATAGTTATATTTAACAGAGAAATACAGTCGTGAAGGGTCAAAACATGATTTCCCAAATAGGCCAGTTCCCTACGAATATTAAAATATTCCATTAGATGTCCATTTCCAGACATAGTGCTTTTATGACTATGCAGTTGAAAAGAACTCTGAAAGTAGCTTATACCATGTTATTTTCGTGAAGCTAAGAGTATAAACAGTACCGGAATAAAGTCAGCAAAAATCACCCATGACAAATGTGCTGTCCCGGTTCCGGAGTGGATAAGTCTATTATAACTAGATACAAGCTACGGACAGAACCCCGCTCATTGTTGCCTATGGCGTCTGAAAAAAAGTGAGCGGGCATGATTGCATGGAAGATTTTGATATATTATGGAATTTGATTACAGAAATGAATTTTGCAGTTCATTTTACCCCTTGTATCAGATTTGTAGGGTCGAACACTATCAGAAAATTTAGTTATATGGGATTGTTCATATTCTTCCCTATGCAGTGGTGACTTTCAGTGGCCGCTCAGTTTGTGTTGAATCACTAATTGTACCATAAAAACACATTTATAATGAAACTGCCTCAAGGAAACTTAGGGGAAATGTAGTATATGGATCGACACAGAACATATCCTATAATCAAGTTAAAAAGACCAATTTGAAGATGTTTTATGACCTCCCCAATATTTGGTGACTTGAGGCAATATCTGGGGGGGCAGACGGTCTTGTTGACCTAGTATACCCTTCATACATCCCGAGCTCCCCGGGTCCCTGTTTACGCTATAGATGATTGCTAGCGCAGCTGATAGAGCCAGGGTGTCCACATATTCACCCCTGTTTTTGGTGTCCTACGACATCGGGAAGTGGGTTAAAAAATGGACGCAAGTTGGGCTCAGTAAGCAATCTGGCACTACAATGTTCCCTAAGAATTTTCAAACCCCCATATGAACCCCTAGGAGGTGTCGAAACAGGGAATGGAGTTGTTCGGACCACCTGAGTAGGCAAAGATCTATACCCATGCAAAAGCTGAACAAGCCAGCTCAATTATTCGCCTAAGACGAATTGGCCTGTCTTGTAGAAGGGTGACCGCTCTCAACCCTCCGACTATCGTCCAATTGCTCTCATATCTTGTATCTCTAAAGTTTTTGAAACTATTCTTGCTTCCAAATTTCTCAAGCATTTCTCTTCTCATAATCTATTCTTAGATCGCCAGTATGGCTTCCTTAAAGGTTGCTCTACTGGTGATATTCTTTCATATCCTACTAACTATTGGTCATCCTCCTTTCGGGACTTTGGTGAGACGTTTTCTATTGCACTAGACATATCGAAGGCCTTCGATAGAGTCTGGCACTAATCTTTAATTTCTAAACTACCCTCCTTCGGTTTCTATTCCTCCATCTGTGCCTTTGTCTCTAATTTCCTTTCCGGCCATTCCATAGCTGCGGTTGTGGACAACCATCGCTCACTTCCTCATCCTATCAACTCCGGTGTTCCTTAGGGCTCTGTCCTGTCTTCCATTCTCTTTCTAATTTTCATAAATGATCTTCTCAACTGTACCTCCAGTCCCATCAATTCACACGCAGACGACTCTACCTTACACTATTCAATTAGTTTTCCTGAACGCCCCAGCCAGCAATCCCACAAAAACAAACGCAATAAAGCCATGCAACACTTATCTTCAGATCTAAATACTATTTCCAGGTGGGGCAGAGAAAACCTTGTTACCTTTAATGCTTTCAAAACCCAATTTCTTCATCTTACTACTCGTTCAGAATTCCCAGATGACCATCCCTTACGCTTCAACAATACAAATATCAATCCTTCATCTTCTCTCAATATTCTCAGTGTCTCTTTTTCTTCTGCTCTTACTTGGAAGGACCATATTACCATTCATGCTAAGGCAGCCTCCCAGAACCTGGGAGTTCTCAACTGCCTCCAGGGGTTGCTTACCCCTGCACAGCTTCTTGCTCTGTACAGGGGCACAGTACGTCCTTGTATTGAGTATTGTTCACATGTGTGGGGAGGATACTCTCACACCGCACTCCTAGACAAAGTAGAAAGGAAAGCCTTTTGTATCATATTAACTCCCGCCCACTCACCAACTCTCTGCAATCTCTCTCTCTTCACCGCAATGTTGCATCTCTCTCGCTATTCTATCGCTACAACAATAATCAATGTTACTCAGAGCTTTCGCAGTGTATACCACCTCCTCTCCGTCGGGTAGGTAGTACCCGTCTTGCAAGACAATCACACCCCTACTCTGTGCAACTCTCCAACACAAGAGTGAAATGGTATTTTCAGACTTTCTTTTATTCAAAAGCTAAGCTATGGAACTCTCTTCCAGAATCAGCCTTTTCCTCTTCCTATGACTTAAATTGCTTCAAACTCCGTATGTCGAGACATTTTGGCTCGAATGTTCCTTGATTTTGGCCCTGTCACCCTTTCAACTCTGGGGGAGGCACTCGATACAGGCAGTTTTGCCTTTTGTCTCCCTCACTCACATAGCAAAACAAAACAAAATATCTTATGTTTTAGTAACTGAAAACAAAAATTGAGAATCGTTAGTAATTAGATTAAGCATTGTCAATCTACCCCAGTGTACTGTATACCCAATCCATGTATGGAAAGATATGTGAATGTTTAGACTTCCTCCGGCTTAGTAAAAGATATAGTGAACTATATATATATATACCCGGTATATATATATATATATATATATATATATATATATATATATATATACAGTATATACCCGGTATATATATACCTGTATATATATATATATATATATATATATATATATATATATATATATATATATGTGTTTATAATCTCTCCACTAAATGTTTCTAATCTCTCAGTGGGGTTCGAACCGCCGACCGTCAGAACGATAGCCGACGCTTTGATCAACTACACCACGGCAGTCTACTATACTATATATATACAGTATATATATATATATACCGGTTTAATTTTTTAGTGAAAGGACATGACAATGAATGGGACCAAGATCACTAAGGACCGACCACGCTAGACATTAGCTTCTGAACCTTTAGAAATTAAGCAACACCCCGTTCTTAACATTAATCATCCAATACACATCCAAATGTACTTGAATAAACTAATGAAAGCATATATTCCTCCCGGGATTCGAACTCGGGACACCACACTCAGAACATAAGCATCTAATCCATTTATACCGTATATATATATATATATATATATATATATATATATATATATATATATATATATATATATTGTTCAGATGTATTAATCAGTATGACATATTGTTTGTGTACAAGTAGAAAGGTATTTAGGTGTAAATTATGAAGGCAGGGCCTGGGCTATTGAGTGTGACTTTGCAATAACAATTACATCCGACAACTTTCTTAGTATTAATAAAGCTCTGAGAGAGAGAGAGAGAGAGAGAGAGAGAGAGAGAGAGAGAGAGAGAGAGAGAGAGAGAGAGAGAGAGAGAGTGTGTGTGTGTGTGTGTGTGTCCTGACCTTCAATAGACATGTTTACCACTATGAGTAATATCCTGTGAGATTACCACCACTACCCTTATTACTACCACCACCATTACTGATATAGCAGGCGTTTTCCTAGGTTTACTGAGTAAAGCTGGATCCTAACATAATGAGCAGAGAATATAGCACACATAGACACGCATACAAACTTGCAGATGTATAAGGATAACACCAAAGTATATATATAGTTATTGTATTCACACATTGTATTGTTTCACACATGAAATAATACAGACAATATACAGTAAATAATATAATGGAGAATGTAATATACCCCGGAGCTGAGATGTATCCCAATATTAACACTGGGGGTAACTGCTTCTTTGAAATAGCAATAATTATACACACATTTAGTGTGGAATTGAATATACACATTTTATATATATATATATATATATATATATATATATATATATCGGTATATATATATATAATATATATATATATAATATATATCGGTATATATATATATATATATATATATATATATATATATATATATAGATATATACCATATATATATACTGTAAATATATATATATATATATATATATATATATACATATTCATTCCTTCCTTACTTGATAATGCTGGTTGTCCAATGAAACGCGTCGTATATCCTGTATCTTCATGTACTTTAATGTAACCCTGTACCACCATGAATTGTGCTCATCTCCTTCATCTACTTCCTGCCACCCAGCGAAAACTCATCAGAGACCTGGAAACTTTGAATAATAAAATTTCCAACGCAGAAATTGCCATTTCTTTCAACCTCGTATGTATTAAAGAAAATTTATTACCTGGCTTTACCAACATATATATATATATATATATATAATTATATATATATATATATTGTAACCAAAACATCCGTAGGCGGCCCAGGGCACCGAAGTCTCCACACCAGTAGGAAGAATAGGGACAATATGTTGCTGAGCTTCATCTTTATTAACTAATTTTCGGCCACAACCAAAGGCCATCTTCAGGTGTACATTATGATCCTAGACAATAAAAAAATGCGTTATTTAAAATTAAAGTGGATCTAAAAACTAAGTTTATTACAATATGAATAAACACCAAAATTAATTTTTTTTTGTTTTATTTGTTGTTTGTTTAGGATTTAAGTTTGAATGATAGGTTAGGTAACGTAAACATGATTTTCTTATTACTGTTTAGTCTTACTGTGGTTGCTGTTTACTGAGGTGAGGGTAGTTCTCGTATGTATCATATTGGTTTTGTTGTTAATTCATATTGTATTAAACTTAGTTTTTAGATCCACTTTAATTTTCAATAACGCATTTTTGTCATTGTCTAGGATCATAATGTACACCTGAAGATGGCCTCTGGTTGTGGCCGAAAATTAGTTAATAAAGATGAAGCTCAGCAACATATTGTCCCTATTCTTCCTACTATATGTATATATATATATATATATATATATACCGGTATATGTATTTATATATTTTATTTTTATTTTTTATTTTTTTATTTGGATGAGGGAGACAAAATGCAAGAATGTGAGGGCCTCCCCCAGAGTTGAAAGCGTGACAGGGCCAAATTCAAGGAGCAGTCAAGCCAAAATGCCTGGACACACAGAGTTTGAAGCAATTTAAGTCAAAGGATGAGGGAAATATGAATTATTCAGGGAGATAGTTCCAGAGCTCAGTAGTTGGATAACAGAAAGATTGGGACTATCGTTTCACTCTGGAGTTGGAGAGTTGCACAGATTAGGGGTGGAATTGTTTTGCAAGACGGGTACTACGTACCCTACGTAGAGGAGGTGGTATATACTAAGAGAGCTCTTGGGAACACTGATTATTGTAGTAGCGATAGAATAGCGAGAGAGATGATACATTGCGGCGAAGAGAGAGAGATTGCAGAGTCGGTT
This sequence comes from Paralithodes platypus, assembly GCA_032716605.1. Taxonomy (NCBI): domain Eukaryota; kingdom Metazoa; phylum Arthropoda; class Malacostraca; order Decapoda; family Lithodidae; genus Paralithodes; species Paralithodes platypus. The sequence continues at coordinate 24,486,088 of CM064529.1, read as the reverse complement.
AGTGGATGGGAGTTAATGATACGAGTGGCTTTCCTCTCTACTTTGTCTAGAAGTGCTGTGTGAGAGGACCCTACCCATACATGTGAATAATACTCAATACAAGGACACATTGTGCCCCTGTACAGAGCAAAAGCGGTGCAGGGGTAAAGTACCCCTTGAGGCGGTTGAACACTACCCAGCTTCTGGGAGGCCGCCTTAGCAAGACTGGTAATATGGTCCTTCCAAGAGAGAGTAAAAGAGAAAGATACACTAAGAATCCTGAGATAAAATTAACCCCTTGAGTACCAGCGACGCACGTTATGCGTCGCCTATGTATGTGACGATAAACCCCAGACGCAATGGTGGCATTCGTGTTAATTACTCTTGTGCTATGGCACCTAGAGTGTTCAGATTTGTATGGGAGCTGCTTTAGTATCCCACACAGCAATACCATCGGTATTGTCCAGCCGCAAGCTTGTGGGCATGCGCAGGAGTGATTTTCCAGTATTTTGACTACCAATTTCCCCATGTTAGTTGCGACTTTCGGCCGCCTCACAGGACACCTAAATGACCTAGGTGAGCGTTTTTTTGTGGTTTTTCCTTCATTACCTACCCAACCCATGTGTTTTCAGGAAAACAAAATGACAAAAAGCTGGTCCCACGTTGTACATTTATTATAAATCAGCTGGTGCTCAATTGGTTAAGAGTTGATTTTTGTATTGTTGAAACATAAGGGATAGTCCTCTGGGAGTTCATGACGGGTAGATAGATAGATAAATTGGGTTTTTGGAAGCATTAAAGGCAACAAGTTTTTCTCTGCCCCAATTGGAAATGGTAGCTAGATCAGAAAATAAGTGTTCTATGGCTTCATTACATTTGTCTTCGAGGGATTGTTTGTTGGGAAAACAAGGCAGGCGCGGGAAGTGCTTTGTATCTGTGCTCAGTTTAAAGTGAAATTCGGAAGGATATTAACATATACATCGATTTTGGACGTACTGGGGAATAACTTGAGGATATAGAGCACCTTAAAAGGAAAGTAGTATATATTGTTTTAGTGTTGGAAAGTAGATATAAAGGAGAGGAGAGCAAGGCGGGTGGAGCAGACGAAAAAGCTGACGATGCAGCGTCATGCCCCCAATGTGGAAGGGAGGTTAGGAATGGCCATAATGACTTACAGTGTGAAGTTTGCTGTGAATGGTATCACAATCATAAAGTGTCTAAAAATGGCCACCAAGGCATATGAGGGTCTAGGGAGTGCAGAAGGGGCACACTGGTTTTGCCCAAGTTGCAACTTTGCGATGGCAATGATGAAGGAATTACAGGCGAAGGTTAGAAATGTTGAAAATAGGCAACAACATTTGAAAGAGACATATGATACTAGGTGGGCAGAAGTTGAAAATTATATTAGAGAAATTATGGCAAGGATGGGGAACTAGAGCAGAGTCTAGACTCGAACTTGGAAAAGATTTGGCGGCACATTGAGACCTATGAGATGGAGATAAATGAAAAGGTGACAAAGTTGAACAGCATGATAGCTGAACGGTTGAAGACAGGCATGGTGGACGAGATTAAAAAGATTGGGAAGGAGGTACAGGATGAAGCAAAGAAGGAATTGGAGAAAGAAGAAAAGACATATAGGGATATATTTCGTAATTCGGCTGCAAGTTAGCCCAAGGTGAGACTAACCCAGGAAAAGGAGATTGTGAAGCAGGCAACTGATGAGGTGCAAAAAAGATTGGACAGGAGGTGTAATATTGTGTTACACAGAGCACCGGAGAAGATTCAGGATGGATTTCGTTTAAACATTAGGAGTGAGAAAACAAAGCATGAGAAGATAATTGTAGACTTCATACTGAAGGAAATTGGGTTTGGCAAGGAAGAACTAAGGGATGTGGAGTTGAGGAGGCTAGGAAGGTTTGAAGATAAAATGGAGGAGGATGTGAGTCTAGCCAATGTTGGTAAAGCTGAAGGACGAACATATGAAAGACAGGGTCATGAGGAACCTACTGTATATAAATTGAAGGATATAAATGAGGATATCTTCATGGGTATCAGGATAACGCATGATATGAGTAAGGAAGAGAGAGAAAACGACAAGAATTTGAGAAAGGAAGCACGGGAAAAAAACGAAGAGGAGAAGGACACAGAACATGTTTATGTAGTGAGAGGAGAGCCATGGCAAAGACACATACAAAGGGTAAAGAGTACAAAGAAGTACAAAGGAAATCAAGCAACAACAGTTCTAGTGACCCTTCTAGGCTGCTTGTCCTCCAAAACACTGTGGATCAAGTGTCCAAACATTGGTTTAGAGTGGGTAAGGGAACATTGGAAAGGGAACTACTGCCCTGGAACTAATGTCCGTGGCAGGACTAGGAAGTTAGTAGGGGACATATGGGTTAGTAACTGAGGGGAGGATAAAATAAAGTTATTCATTTACAAACGCAGTCAGTCGCGGGTTTGATGCGAGATATTTGTCTAGGCGGAGTTTAAATTAATCAACGGTGCTGCAGTCTATAACGTCTCGGGGAAGCCCATTCCACAAGTTGACAACTCGATTGAAGAAGAAATTCTTAGATTCGTGCGAGTTAAAAGATTTACCAATAATTTTGCAACCATTTCCCCGCGTGTAATTAGATTGGTTGATAGTGAAGTACTTACTACAGTTCATATTGTCGATGCCTTTGATGATTTTGAACACTTGAATTAAGTCACCTCTTAATCTGCGCTGGGTTAAAGGAAATAGATTTAATTCTCTAAGACGCTCTTCGTATGGTTTGTTCTTTAGGCTAGGTATCATTTTGGTAACTCTACGTTGAACTCGTTCTAGCTTGTTTATGTCTTTTTGGTAATAAGGGCACCAGCATTGAACGCAGTATTCCAGAAGAGGGCGGACTAAGGAATTGTAAAGGGTTAGGATAACGTCTTTGGATTTATGCTCAAATGACCTGCCTATAAAGCCAATTATTTTGTTTGCCTTCTTAACAACTTCTGAACATTATTGACTCGGTTTTAGGTTACTCGATATTGTTACTCCCAGATCAGTTTCTCTGTTTACATTCTTAAGCTGAGTGCCATTCATCGAATAGTTTGCTTTCTCATTTAGGTATCTGATATGTAGTACTTTACATTTATCCGCATTGAAACTCATTTGCCAAATTTGGGCCCAATGTGACAATTTATCTAGATTGTGATGCAAATCGTCAACTTGTTCTTTTGAGAGTACGCTATTTGCAATTTTTGTATCGTCAGCAAATTTTGAGATTGTACAGGTGAGACCCTCATCTATGTCGTTGATATAAATTAGAAAGAGAATTGGTCCTAGTACCGATCCCTGGGGTACCCCGCTACTTACATTGGTCCATTTAGATGCCTTACCGTTTATGACTACTCTTTGCTTTCTGTCGCTGAGCCAATTTTCTATCCATTTCAACACACCGTCTTGTATTCCATGCTCTTTTAGTTTTAGCAGTAAACGTTTGTGGGGAACTTTGTCAAAGGCCTTTTGAAAATCAAGGTATATAATATCTACAGCTTTACTCTCATCGTAGAGGTTGAGGATATCGTGGAAGAAGTCTAAGAGGTTTGTTAAACAGAAACGTTTTTTACGAAAGCCGTGTTGAGTATCTTTAAGTATGTAATTTTCCTCTAAGTGATTTACGAGTCTGTCTCTTATGACCGTTTCTAGCATTTTACATATAACTGATGTTAAGCTAATTGGACGATAGTTACTGGGTAGGGATTTGCTGCCTTTTTTGAATATCGGTGTTACGTTGGCTATCTTCCACTGATCAGGCATAGTTCCAGACTGCAAGGATTTATTGAATAGTAATGTCAGTGGTTTGGAGAGCTCATCCTTAGCTTCCTTTAAAACTCTAGGTGAGATTGTATCAGGTCCAGGCGTTTTATTTACCTTGAGTTTATCTAAACAATTCAATACTTCTCTCTCTGTAACGAAGATATTGCTTAGAACATCTGAATTATCAATCTGAATCGGCGATGGTGTAGGGATATCACTGAGGTCTTCTGTTGTAAAAACTGATGCAAAGGAGGTATTGAGGGCATTACTCATTTGTACTTCGTCTTTGGTGTATTCTCCATTTGCATCGACTAACGATCCAACAGTTGAAGTAACTACTTTTTTCTTTCTGATATAACTATAGAATTATTTCGGGTTTGTTTTACTTTGATTCGCAATATGTAACTCTAGGGTCTTTTTACTTTGCTTAATTAACTTTTTGGCTTTGCGTCGTAGCTCTACAAATTTCACCCGTTCTTCGTCATTTTGTGAGGATTTTAATCTATCATTAGTAAATTTTTTAGCAAGCAGGCAGTTTGAAATATCTTTATTCCACCATTTGGGCTTATTATTATGGCCTGGATGCCGTATTTTCGATGGTATGCAGTCTTGCACTGCTTTTAGGTAAGTGGTTTTGAATAACTTCCAAGATGTATTTATGTCGTTATTGTTAATTAAAAAGCTCCAGTCAGTTTTTTTAAACATAGCTCTAAGTTTATGAAAGTTTGCTTTCTTGAAATTAGGGACTTTTTCGATGCTACTATTTGGTTCGTTACTAGTAAAGTTTAAAGTGAAAGTTATCGTACGATGGTCGCTGTTACTGAATTCATCACCAACATTCAAATTCTCTATTAATTCTTCTTTTGTTGCAAGTACAATGTCAAGAACATTATTACCACGGGTCGGTGTTCGAACAAATTGATAAAGCGAACTCTCTTGCAAGTTCGTATACAAGTCATGTCCGGAGTGTGAAGTAAGAGTATCGCCTCACTTGGTCACAGGTAAATTAAAGTCGCCCAAAATTACGGTATCTTGTGAGTTACTTACATCTGCAATTTGTTCGTAAATTTCTCGGTCTGTTTGCACTGATTGAGCTGGAGGTCTTTATATTAACGCAAGTATTATTTTTGTACCTTTATTATTCTTTATTAGCACAAAAGATGTTTCGACGTTCACAATTTGAGGTTTTGACAAGAGGGTAGGGTTAAGACTTTCTTTGATATAAAGTAAAACGCCACCTCCATTTCGATTTATTCGGCTTTTCTCAAACATTACATAACCGGGAAGTGAATACTCTGCTAAAAAGTCTCTATCTTCTGTATTGAGCCAAGATTCTGTTATGCCAATCACATCATAATTTTCTGTAAACACTAGCTCCTCTAAATCTGAACATTTATTGCGTATGCTACGAGCGTTTGCATAGAAAACCTTTAAATTTGTTAATTTAGAACTCACGGAACACTCTTTAATAATATTGTTGGTTCTTGTCGAATCTACATGTATGTTCATGGCTGTCCTCGGTCCTCGCTGTCCTCGGTCCTCGCTGTCTTCGGTCCTTATCGCTGGTGGTCCTCGGTTGCCTCTGTTTTTTGCTTGGCGTTGGATGATTTATGTCACTGCTGCTTCTTCTCGGATGGCGTTTTTTGATCCATGGCTGTGGACTGTTTCGTGTAAGAGACGACCCATGTGTGCTGAACCCACAGGGTTTAGATGAGTGCCATCCTTGCAGAACAGAGTAGGCTGGTTATAGAAATTATCCCAGAGGTTGATGAATTCAACTTCTTCCTTCAGACACAAATATTTTAGTCGGCTATTTGTGCTGAAGGCCTTGTCGTAGAATTTGTCAGGTGCGTCGATCTTGGGGAGAATGCCTGAGATGATGATATTCCTTGACTTGTTTTTGTAGTGCTGGATCATCTTGCGATATTTCTCCATCACCTCTTCGGATCTGGTGCGCATGATGTCATTTGAACCAGCATGGATGACAAAAAGGGTATTTTCGTTTGCATTCTTTGTGGTATCTTCGAAGGCTTCCACAATGTCGTCCAGTCCAGCTCCTGGGATGCAAAATCTTTTTCGTCGATTTGGGACTCTGTCGCAGAACTCTTCGACCTGTCCTCGTAGTATGGAATCCCCAACGAGCCTGGTCTCTTCTGGTTCGTCTTCCATCTCTACCAAGATCTCAAATCTGTTTGACATTGTGACTGGTAGATGAGACCTTTTCTGCGTTGGTCGTGCACCGTTGCTCACTGGTGTAAATCCGGAAATCTGTGGTGGCGAGACTCTGCGTACAGGTCGGGGAGAGGAGTGGTTAGAACGGGGGCGAGGGGTTGGTACTGTTCGTGCTAGCAGGCTTCTTGCACGAGGAGTGGGGGAGAGACTAAGGTGAACAGGGCGGCTATCTTGGTTTGATGTCGGCTCAGGTTCATCAGAAGCATCTGCTGCAGTGGCTACTGCAGGTGTTGGATGGTTGGCAGATGACATTGGGGCGGTGGTGGATGCTGGAGTTGAAACAATTGGAGTTAGTGATACTCCAACGTTGAGTGTTACAAATTCTTGGAGTGATTCCAGCTTCCTGGTGAGGGCGTTGATCTTGTTGTGGGCTTCATCCAATTTTGCTGTCAAATCCTCTCGTTGCTGGCAGAGTCGGCAGACTTGTGGATCGGCAGGAGCAAACATGGAAGCACCAAACCTACCGGCGCAGTTGGACAGGCACGAGGCATGGTGACGATCACTTTCTTCAGATCACTTCACTCACTTAAAAACACTTAATTCACTTTAAAAACACTAAACTCACTTTAAAAAACACTTTTCTCACTTTAAAAACACTTAACTCACTTCAGGTCACTTCACTTACATAAATAGGCCTAACCGAGAAAAACAAAAATGAAATACGCACAACTAGGTTATCAGCGGTGATAGCCTAATCGAAAATTAAAACAAAACAAAATTAAATTTAAATACGCAGTGATAACCGAACCGAAAACAACTTTATTTTTATTTAACAGAAATAGGCCACCAGGGGTGATAGCCTATCCTAACCGAAAACAAAAATAACCAAAAACAAAAATTATGAAAGAGGAGGGACATGGAAGGCAGGCAGGAAAAGAGAGGGAGAGAGGGTGGGACAATTGTGGAAGAAAGGAGGCTATAGACAATAGGGAGAAGGATAAGGGAAAAAGTAGGAGTGTAATAGAAGTAAATGAAGCAAACGAGGATCCAGGGGAAGAGGAAAGGAAGGTGGTGAGTAATAGTGAAGGGGAAAGAAATAGGTATAGGAGGAGGAAGAAAAACAAATCAAGGGTGAGGATATTGGTGAAATATTAATTGGGTCTGTCAATATCAATGGATGGAGGCCGGGAATGATGGAGGAAATAGAGAGAGAAGCAGAGGAAGGAGGGGTGAATATTTGCGGATTACTGGAAACAACATTGAGGGGAGAAGTATGAAGTAATAATGAAAGGAAGACAAAACAAAACAAAGAAAAAGGGGGGAGGAGTGGCAGTGGTGGTAGAAAAAGACAAATGGGAAGTTGAACAGGTGGACTAGGGGGAAGGGGAAGACCAGGAGAATATACTGGTAATGAGGGTGAGAGGGAAAGGGGAAATGAAAAGAGCCACATTTATGCTGATTGTGTGCTATATGACGGTAGAGGGAGGACAATCAGAGAACATATGAAGTAATAAGTGATGTTATTAGAGGAAAAGAAGAGGAAATCATAATAATAGGAGATATGAACGCACACACAGGAGTTTTAAGGGAACAAATTAATAGAAACGGGCAGTTGTTGTTAGACTGGTGTGAGGATGAGCAGCTAGAAAATGTGAATATGTTAGAGGCTGAGGGGAAAGTAACATGGAGAGGAAGAGAAGGGAGGAGGTCAGCTATTGATTACATATTAGTTATCAGGAAAGCAGGAGAGAGAGTGATAGAAATTATAGATGAAGAAAGAAACTTTGAAATAAACAGTGACCATAACCTACTGAAACTAAGATACAACATGAAGATGAACAAGGAGAAGTTAGAGAAGGATAGAGAGACTAAAAAGGCAGAAAAATGGAAGATGAAGGAGGTAGAGTGGGGGAGATATAGGGAGGAAATAGGGAATATAGATGAAGTGGGAGAAGGGAGTGCAATGCAAATTGATAAGTGGATGGAGAGAGAAACAAATATAGAGCAGCAGAGAGAGTACTAGAGAAGGAGATAATAGGTATGAAATGTAGAGGAATGAAAGGGTGGTGGAATAAAGCCATTAAGGAGGCTAGGAAGAAGAGGAAAGAGAAAAATAGGATTAGAAAAGAGTTGGAGAAGAGGAAAACGAGGAGGGAAAATATAAGTTAGGAGAACATTCGAATAGCAAGGGAAGAGTACGAGAGGGAGAGAAAAAAGAAAAAAAAACATAATCAGAGGAGCAATAGAGAAGCATGAGCAAAAAGAAATTGAGAGGATAAAGGAGATGGGGGACAAAGGATAAGCTGAGTGGTATAGATGGCTGAAAAGGGAAAACAGAGGGAAAAGATAGTAGTACAGTTGAATGTATGTGGAGAAAAAGTTAGTGATGTTAATAAGATTGGGGAGGAAATCAAAATATACTGGGAAGAAGAGGGAGAGGTAAATGACCAAATAAGAGTAGGTCAATGGAATATTGAAGTAAATGAGGAAGAAATATATGAACATATGAATATTAGGGTGAGTGAGGAGGAGTGTGAAGAAGCTGAAGAGAAACAAAGCGGCAGGGCCAGATGGAATAACAGCAGAGATGTATATTGAAGGAGGGGAGATGATAGTTAGAATGCTAAAGAAGCTGTTTGATAAAATATGGGAAGAGGAGGAAATACCAGTAAGATGGAAAGAGGAACGGGTTACACTGATTTATAAAGGAGGAGCGAAAAGTGTTCATGAGATGGGGAGCTATAGACCAGTAACTGTAATAAACATAATACATAAGATATTTTATGGGATAATAAAAGAGAAGTTAGGTAAGTATGTAGAGGAAAGGAATCTGCTTAGTGAAGAGCAAAACGGGTTTAGGAAGGGAAGAAGAGGAACAGACAATATATATATATATATATATATATATATATATATATATATATATATATATATATATATATATATATATATATATATATATATTAGATGAGGTTATAGAGAAAAAGGCAAAGCAAGGGGACTGTGTGTTTATAGTGTGTTTAGATGTGGAGAAAGCAAACTATAAGAATAGTAGGGGAGTGGCAGAAGCGGTGATGGATAAATTAGGAGTGAGTAGGAAGATAAGGAATATGATAATGAATATGTATGAAGGGGCTGAGGCAAACATTGTGTGGAAAGATATTGTAGTGAAAGGAATCAGGAGAAAGACATTTTTGCGATGTGCATGGAAGAGTTGGTAAGGAGAATTAAGAGTAAGGGGAAAGGAGTGAACATAGGACAAGATAAGCTATCAATACTGACATTCGCGGATGATGTAGTACTGATAGCAGAGAAGGAGGAAGATATGAGAGAAATGTTACAGGAGGCGGAAAGGTTTGCAAGATATTTGGAAATGAAGTTCAGTGTGGAGAAAAACAGCATGATAGTGGTAAATGGGCCAGAGGCAGTAGACATGAGAATAGGAGGGGAAAGAATAGAAATATGGGAGGAAGTGAAGTATTTAGGGGTATGAATAGGGAAGAAAGGGCGACAAAGGACAATGAATGAGAAAATCATAAAGGTGGAGCAGTGTAGTGGGATACTGTGGAACGTTCCAAAAACTATATAATATACTGTATATAAAATAGTAAGGGAGGTGTGGAAGGACTTTGAAGTGCCAAAAATAATGTATGGGATGGACGTGAGAGGGAGTACAGGGGGAGAAATTAAGACACTGGAGGCGGGACAAAATAAAATAGGAAGAATAGGGCTAGGAGCAAGAAGGTGGACAGCGAATGAAGCAGTGAGAGGGGAGATGGGGTGGAGTACGTTTGAGGAAAGAGTGGCGAAGGCAAAGTTGAGATATAAGATTAGAATGGAGAAGATGAAGGATGATAGGTGGCCAAGGAGAGTGTATGAATGGGGTGAGGGGAAGAGTAGATGGGCAAAAGAGTGTAGGAGATAACTGAATAAAATAGGAGTAAAACAAAGAAGGGTAGGAGAGGAGTGGAGAGATATAGAGAGAAATGCAGGACTTGGCCAGGGAAGGAAGTTGGAGAAAGAGATAAGAACGAGAGTGAGGGAAGTAGGAAGACAGGAATGGAAAAGAAAAGTACACTGGTAAGATATAGAAGCAAGGAGAGACCGAGAAAAGAGGAGTTTTACGACGGAAGTTGGGGAGCTGAACTGTTATGTAAGGCTAGGGCAGGGGCATTGGAGACTAATAGAAGAACATGGAGGTAGAATGGGGAGGGCAAGAGTGTCTGAAGTGTGTAGTGGGAGGGATGAGAGTGGAGGAGACGATAGAACATATAGTGACAGAGTGCCAGTGGTATGACGAGGAGAGAGATAGGTTGGAAGAAGAGTTTAAACGGTTGGTGGGGGAGAGGGAATGGGAAGAATAGAAAGAAGAAGAGGATGAAGGAGTAAAGTTTGTGTTAGGTCTCGGGACAGAAGAGGGGGTAGACGAGGAAGTGGAGAAAATAATGAAGGTAGTGAAAAGCTTTCTGGAGAAGGTGTGGCGGAAGAGAAGGATAAATAGAGTAGAATAGGGTAGAGAGATGGAGGTAGGAGAGGAGGTGTAGAGAAGTGGGTAATAATAGTAGGTCTAAGGAGAGGTGGAGAAAGAGGTTAGAACACTTTGGAGAGGAGAGGAGGAGAAGGTAGACAGACAAACGTTAGTGAGGGGGGAGAAGGTGACCAAAGTAGGGGAGAAACATTAAATAGTATATTGGTGGAGAAGATGGACAGCAAGGAGAGAAAGAATATATTGAAAATGTGGAGAAGGCGATAAATGGGAGACTACAGCAAAGGAAAATATTTCGCTTAAGCTTTCTTTTTCATTACATTTCTTTAACTATCCCTTCTATGACTAATCATTTTATAAACTATATCTTAATCTAGTTCTACCTTTTTCTGGAGAAGCCGCTAAATAGGCAAGCCGTTCTCCTACAAGCTAGGACAGCGACTCCAACAAAGAAGAAGAAGAAGAAGAAGAGGTACGTTCTTTAAAACTAATTGAATAATGTAAGGCAGAGTCATCTGCATATGAATGGATAAGACTGGACGTACAGTTGAGAAGATCATGGAGGGACAGGTTGAATGAGAGCAAATTTCCAGCAAGAAGGAAAGACGTTAGATGAGAGACAGAGACGAAAGAGTTTGCCTAGGTAGAGAGTTAGCACGGAAGCACAGTTATTGAGTACAACAGAGGGAACACCATCCGGACCATATGCCTTCTCAGCATTAAGCCCAGAGAGGGTAGAAAGTACATTTTTAGAAGATATTAGGATATTAGGCATAAGTAGGAGAGACGGGGGAAGGAGAGGGAGGAATAGCATCCGCATCCTCCAAGGTGGAGTTTATAGCGAAAGTTTGAGCGAAGTGTTCAGCTTTGTCAGAGGAAGAAGATGGGTCAGAGTGGAAAAGGGGAGGGAAAAACGAGAAAGACAAATTGGTGGAGAGGTTTTTGGCTAGATGCCAGAAAGATTAGGAAGAGCTAGAATTGGATAGTTCAGTGCATTTATTATTGATGAGAGAGTGTTTGGCTTGATTCCGGGCAGAAACATAGGAAGAATGAGATTCTTGAGTTTTAAGGCTTCGGTACCGTTTGAATGCTTCCTCCCTATTGCGGACAGCCGTGAATAAACCAAGATTTTTTTTTGCATTAGTCTGAGAGAAATAAAATGGAATGTATGCCTCCATGCCCGATAGGATTACCTCGGTAATGCGTTCAGCACTCTCCGAGGGTCCCCGGCCTCGGGAGCAAAAACCATTGCATGTGAAATCAAAGAAGCACTGCCGGAGAGCCTCTCAGTCGGCAGCGCGAAAGTGCCACAAGCGCCGCCGGCTGGGAGGATCAGGTGGCCGTACTGGAGAGGTAGGACAGGTGACAGAGATAAGTTTATAGTCGGACGAACCAAAAGGAGAGAAAAGATCGACAGTATAAGAAGAAGAGTTAGAAGTTAGAAACAAGTTGCTGAACCAACTGTTCTAGGTAATTTACAATAGAAAAGATGTAGGCTTGTTCACAAGGTTGGTCAGTAGTAGAGCCATTGGCAGTGGTGAACGTTGAAATCTCCTAAGATGGAGATTTCTGAAAAAGGAGAAATAGATAGAATTTGTTCCACTTTAGAGTTTAGCTAGTCAAAGAATTTGGGAAAGTCGGTAGAGATAGGGGAAAGATAGACAGTACAGAAATATTTAGTATGAGAATGACAGGAAGTTTGAGCTATAAAGTTGAGAATTCAGAGGAGTCAAAATCGGGAACACGAGAGCAAGTGAGTTTGTTGTGCACGTATGCACAACATCCGCCTTTGGCTTTGAAACTAGGATAGAGATAGTAGGAGCATACAGAAAAGGGGCTGCTGGCAGTTGCTTTAGACAACTTAGTTTCAGTGAGGAAAAGAAGATCAGGTTTGTAGGAAGACAGATGGTGTTCTATAGAGGGAAAATTAGAGGAAAGGCTGGGAATTTTGCAAAAGTTGCTAATAAGAGTGACAGGCTGTGGTCCAGAGCATTTAGATGATTTAGAAGGTTCGTCAGGGGAAGGTCGGGCGGGTGCGGGGAAATTTAGAGTTCCCCCTCCCCTGACCCCCCCCCCCTCCCCCCCCCCCCCCCCCTGGGGACTCCGAGGCTGGGCATATGTTCATCATCATTACTTAATTGTGAAAAAAGGAAGTGTGGTGTGCGTATATATATATATATATATATATACAGTATATATATATATATATACAGTTTACATATATATATATATATATATATATATATATATATGTATATATATATATATATATATATATATATATATATATATATAGATATATATATACTGTATATATATATATCCGGTATATATATATATTTTTTGTTCTTCTATATTCCAACTACTCCCTCTCGGGCATAGTCTGAGAGCCTGTAAATTCAACCGTACATTGAACAGCGAAGCCCGTGAGGTCTCGTTCCAGTCTAGGGAATGAGACATGTGAATCACTTTTGGATACAACCAGCCCTCGATATCTCGACTTGCCCACCCACGACTCTCAGAACGCCACCTATTGAGCATTTATCTCATTAGGCATTGTCCCCCTGTAGCATATTTTGATTATGGGAATATGCATACTATGCTCTTTAATCAGGGAACAATGAGGGTATTTTTTTGGCGTTTCGGTGGGCTTTGTGGTAATGCACTGATACTAGGTACAGCACAAATATCATCCCAATAATATCTTCCCATTGATGCATCAGGATTCGAACCCGGGACCATTGGATTACCAGTCCAGTGGCATGACCTCTCCACCACATATATATATATATATATATATATATATATATATATATATTGTCACTCCCAAATGAGTTTTGTAACCTATGTCATTTGTGAGCGAAATACAATCACGAGCCCTATTGTGGGAGGGCCCTGTGGGAGGCTAGGGCATAGCTATACGTCCCTTCTGTTGCCAATGTTGCCCTTGTTTTGTTACCACGAGTGACTAAATAGGTATTATTATTTAGTTATTTAGCCCTTGTGGGGTTATGTTAGTCTATCATAAGTTCACACAATGATGCCTTATGTTTATTTGATTATTTCTGTATTGTTAATGAGAGCACAGATAACTAGTATAATTATGTAGTCCAGCGGTATCTTGAGCTCTCCTTCCCTCCCCAGCACTCAGCCGCAAGTCTACCACCACTCCTGTTGCAACTCTTGTAGCGATTACATGTACTGTCCAGTCTGTAGTGGGCTTGCTTGCTAGATCCCTTAATACCGCACATAATTTCTTTGTTTCATAGTGTATAGTAGCATAGCAAGCTTGGAGTAATTTTGAGCATCTTTATTTTGTCTTAACCCGTCCAGCCCCAGCGACGCGTCTGACGCGTCGGCGATGTATGTAACGCACAGCCCCAGAGACGCGCCTGACGCGTCACCCTAATTGCGCCGACCGTAACCTCAGGTGTAGCCACTCAAGACGGCTCAGATTTGTATGGGAACTGTATACGTTTCCCACGCAACCGTGCCGATGGTTGAAAACTCTCAAAGTCCACGTGCGTGCGCGCGAGCGCGCAATAACCTGTTTTTTTGGGATAATTGCTTTCAATTTTTTACTCTTGTAAAATCCGTTTTCGGGGGCTCTGTAGGACCATTTTTAAAGCTTTTTGAGCGGTTTTTCGTGGTTTTTCCTTCATTCCTAACCCATTCGCTATTGTTTCTGGAATAAAACCATTTTTTGAAAACCGGCCGGGTTCTGGTGCGCAAACATTACAAAACTAGCCGGGGCTCCACGGGTTAACATTAATATTTAGCAGTCCAGAGTTTATTTCGTTTATCTTAGGAAATGTACTGCATTCTTTTCCCCTGGCAATCTTAAGTATAAGCTTCATACCTTTTTCCTTCCATTTCTCTTCAATTATTCTACTGCATTGTTATTTATTATATTATGTATATCTTATGTAGTATTGAGGTTGACATCTACAGTGGTTTGTTCGGTGGCTCTTAGAAGCCCACTCCACAACCTACTGATATGTCAACCCCAGCGCATTGTTGAGTTTCTGCATTAGACTTTCCCCATGTTTCTGCTTCATATTATTCCTAATTCCTAAGCGATTGGGCATACTATGAAGTGTCTGGGAGTCTAGCAGTGTTCTGTTTTGGCATTTATGTGCAGTCGAGAATAACCTTAGAAGTAGCCTACTCTTGAATACTAAATCACATTATCAACCAGACTCGTGGACAACATATATTTTTGTGTCTCCTTGTGATACTGCTTTCATAGAGCAAAGCGGAAGATAACCCCTTTTCCTAGAGAACCTGCATGTCTTGGTGTTTGAGTAAGATATGAAGAGCGGTGTTTGAATAAGATATTAAGAGCGTCTCTGTTCCAGGGTAGTGCAATACGGTGGGCAGTGTTGGGTGGAGGTCTACAGCATTGGTGTCTTTTTTCTACGGAGTATACTTTTTGGCAGTGCTGTGGGCTAGGCTATTAGAGCCTCGGTTTTTCCCCGGCTCCCCCTCGTAACAATATATATATATATATATATACTGTATACTGTATATTGCGCCAATCCTAACAATTTTCTCGTGCTAATTCTCTCCTAACACAAGTCCTAAGTTTCTAACCCACATAAGTTGTGGGTATGGTTACGTTATTTGCTATTCATACGTTTCTAATATTGTGAGCTTGTTTGATTAATCTAGTCTCATGGTTAGCTGGGTATTTAGATCCCAAACTATCAGTTACATAATTATATCTTCTCAATGACCTGGGTACTTAGATCACCGATTACCGAGGCTAGAATTTCAGACGGTAAGGTAGTTAGATCCCATACTCTCAATTATTTAAGCCTGTCTAATAAGCTCCTTTATTATCTATAAATAACTCTTAGGAATGTTCACCCTATATTTAACTATCTTTTGATATCTCCTAAAAATGCCTACTACTATTACCGAACTGAAAATCTTGTGCTATACTGACAATGAAGAAGCTACCATTCAACTTATTTTGGTTTATTACATCATTTGTCTAATATAATCACCTTTATCTACGGTTGCCCTATAAAGACATATCAATATATTTAAGGAGCTCAGGACAGTCCAACATCATCTCTATTTTTCTCTCTCTTCTTCTTCTTCGTCTATGCTTCTGTCTTCACCCTCAGAGTAAGGGTGTGACTAAAGTCACACCTAAGCTCTTAATGGTGCAAGGCCTAGGCCCTAGGGTATTACATTTATCCTAGATACCCCCCCCCCCCTCCCCACCATTAGAGGAAGTCATTCCTTAAGCAAGAAATGTCATTGTTATACGGCCCTGGCAGCGTCTGGTCCCTGATCACTGACAAGACGAGGCCGTCTCGTCAGGGACAGGATTTTTCCCAATCCCAAAATCGAGGACAGTGGCTGTAAGTGAAAATACAAAAACTTTGTGCAACAAATGTCGAGGGTGATGTCATGGATGATATTGTCAGAGGCATGCTGTCAAGGACTTATGCGCAATTGCCTGCATTGCCGTCTGCTCCTTTCAAACCATTCAAGGACTTTAATAAAACAAAGTGCTTTACTGACATAAAGACTCTCCAAGGAATCAGCCGCAGCCTGGTTTGCCATCCCAAGAGGGACGAAGCCAACAACTCACTGCTAGTGTTGAAAATTTGGGCGTTGGGCCTTGGTCCGAGTGACTCGGGAAGCAACTCTAATGACTACGATAACCACTGACATTAAGCCCCATTTTCTCCCTATCGAGGACCACAACTCTATTTGTCACACAGCCTGTAAATGTATCACCAGAACGCTTGAGTTTCTTGAAAGCCCCCAAGCAAACTTTTCCAAGTGTTGATCCTTTATTTTCTGCACCCACACAGGCCATGATTGATAAGGATGCTCGGGTCAGGGCTAGGGCACATCAACTTTTGTCACATCATTTAATGTTTAGGCAACTAGCAGCCTTACAATATAGAATCATAGACGCAAAGTCCGTTGCTACGACACAATCTGCACTAAGCTTGGTCCGACGCTTATCGCTAGTCAATTTTATTATGCCTTTCAGTGACGCGCGATGTGCGATCCTGGAAGCAGTTTGATGTAGACTGCGTTTTCTTTTGTCAAAATCTCTACCAGGACATCCGGCATCGCATATTGCAGTCACCAGCTTTAACATCCCATTGGGCGGGTGCCCAACCCCGCCAAAGGCGGCTTTCTAGGGCCTTTCCTAGCTGATGCTGAGAGGATTGGGTTCTAGTCATGTGGTGATGGGCTGGTCTATCAGAGTGAGAGCTGAGCGATCTCTGCCATACCCATAGCTTACTCTGACTGTTCCTTTTACTTATATATCTTTTAGATCTCAAGTGACGGCGTCTTTTCCGTGGATTGACCTCCCTACTGCCAAGATTGGGAGCCAATGCGTCACATTTTTCCCTTGCCCCTCAACTTTCCCTTCATAATTGCTGAGTGGCACAGGGCCTTGGGTGGGGCTTTGGTTTCCCGGGCGTTTCCGCACCCTCCTCAGCTCCCTGCCTTGGAGTGGCTTCGGTCACCCGGGCTTTGTTAGTGGTAAGCAGGGAGGGTTTTGTGGGGGCGCTCGTTTATGGCCTTGGCCTTGCTCGAGACCTTGGGGCTGTTCGGCCAGACAGCCTGGGGAACAACAACAACAACAGCAACATCCCATGTTTTATGGGGCAAAGCCCACACCCTGTTACTGTTACCGAACAAAATTTATTCAAAAGAAAGGCAATCAAAAGAGGGAATTTCCCTCGGAATACATGGCCAAGAAAAGTAGTTCTGAATAGGATCTCCTGGTGATGACTCCGCACACCTCCACCATGTCTACCACAGACTAAAGTCGATATTTATTTGCATGCGAAGTCACTCATAAAGCATAATATGCTCGAGAAAGAAGTTCTCATCCGACAGCCCCCATACAAAATATATTAACTTCCCAACTGTTTCTGGTACCCAAACGGAACAGTCACACTTGTCGACTGGTCATCAATCTGTCGAACCTGAACAAGATAATTTACAATGAAAAGTTCAGGATGTTGACTATAATCCAAGTACGTTTAACACTCAATCCTTTTGTATGTATGATTTCACTAGATCTCTCCGAAGTTTACTGGCTTATTTTTATACATACATACATACATACATACATACATACATACAAGTTGAAAGACCACTTCATTGACAGAAAGCATGGATTTAGTTTCTTTACTGTAGTACAGTATAATAAAGAGTTACCACATCACGGCTCCATCACATCATCACAAAGCCCGATATTGCAATAGCGTTAACAGTGTCTCAGCAAGACTCAACGTTCCCCTGAAGCACTTGTACCTGGCGAGATATCAATGTAGCTACTTCAGAAGCTGACTGCACTACCGAAGTGGCGGGCAGTGGGGTTCCTGCATCCCTACACCTGAGACAGAAAGGCCAACTTGAGCCAATGGGCTGCGAGAGTAAGATACTAGGTAACCCTGGGGCACACCATTATGGCCCCACTCCCTTCATCACACTCTGGAAAAAAAGTAAGAAATAAGAATGATGAAAATGGTAAAGTCTGATCAACAAAAGATTTCAAAAGTATCTGGCGATCCAGTATAAAATTTTAAATCTAATGTTCCTTCCGGTTGAAATTAACGCCCAGGGTCTTTTTGAAGCTTGTCCGATAGGCAATTCTCCCCATGTTAGAAAGTGGCCTTACCATTCTGTTCTACCTCGACGATTGGTTAGTTCTCGTAAATTGTCCATCACTAGTCATAGAACTAACACCTAAAATCATAGAGTATGTTTTAAAGCTCGACTTCAGAATAAATTGTGAAAAGACTTGAACCAAAACAACAAATGCAGTTGGTCGGTCTAGTTTGGGATCCACAACAGTCAACCATTCGGTAAAGTTCAACCAATGTAACACGCTTGCGTTGGTAATTATTTCAATTCATGCACAGCCAGACTGCAACGCGTCGGCAGAGAGAATCTCTTATAGACACTCTAAATTTGGTTCAAATAACCGTTCCTTTAGGCGGCCTACAACTTAAATTATTGGTTCTCGAAGGAAACCAGACTTTTCTGATACTTCCTCAAGGCCACCTATGGCCAGTAACACCATAAATTATATGACTACTGACATTCTGGGCTCAGTTACATATTCCAACTTCTGTTCAACCTAGGTTCGATCCTCTGTCATATTAAATTTAGCCCACAAGGTAACAATAGCAATGGTATTTGAATGTGCCCGCCAGGCGAAGATATTTTGATTTATTCCCGCCAAAAATAGTAATTTTACCATAAATATCGTTATTACTTATTCATATGTGCCTATTTTACTTTTAATATGAAAATATCATTACGGAACAGCAATAAAACAAGTGGGAATAGTATGTGAGGGGATGAAAAAGACGTATCATTGCCGACGCCGACCGATCGTATCAGGAGGGGAGAGCCGGCTTGCGGTATAACCACTCTCTCTCACTTCCCGATCGATCCTTCATCTTCTCTCAATATTCTTGGTGTCTCTTTTTCTACTGCTCTCACTTGGAAGGACCATATTACCTGCGTTGCTAAGGCAGCCTCCCAGAAGCTGGGTGTGCTCAACTGCCTTAAGGGGTTCTTTACCCCTGCGCAGATTCTTGCTCACAGTGTACAGGGGCACAGTGCGTCCTTGTATTGAGTATTGTTCACATGTGTAGGAAGGATCCTCTCACACCACACTCCTAGACAAAGTAGAAAGGAAGGCCTTTCGGATAATTAATTCCCGCCCACTCACCAACTCTCTGCAAACTCTCTCTCTTCGCCGCAATGTTGCATCTCTCTCGCTATTCTATCGCTACTACAATAATCAGTGCTCCTCAGGCCTCTCCCAGTATATACCACCTCCTCTACGTAGGGTACGTGGTACCCGTCTTGCAACACAATCCCACCCCTACTAAAACTCTGTGTGTCCAGGAATTTTAGCTCGAACGTCCCTTGATTTTGGCCCTGTCACTCTTTCAACTATGGGGGAGGCACTCGCTACAGGCAGTTCTGCCTTTTGTCTCCCTCACTCACATAGAAAATAAATAAATAAATAAATAATATATACATTATATACCGGTATATAATTAAACAGTACTGTATATATATATATATATATATATATATATATATATATATATATATATATATATATATATACAGTATATATATATATATATATATATATATATATATATATATATATATATTAAGCACGATTACGATTTCTGTATTTATTGAGATTGAATCGGTCAATTGACACGGGAATGTCCCGCTTCCAGACTTAAAAGTTCAGTAGTGCGTCATTGATGGAGTGGTCACTGTTAAATTATAGGTTTGATCCCCGAAGAGATAAGAGATAACCTAATATGTATATAGGGACCCCCGTAATCAATGATAACATTGAACTTCCTACCTGTCCCTTCCCATCCCTCTGTTTCTACTCGTTAGATATCATGAATCATCATCATCAATCTGATGCCCCGTTTCGAGAGGAAGTGCCCAAAAAGGGATGGCCATGTCAGAAACTGCCTCCTGGCTCCCAGACATGGCCCCACTGACCCACTCTACAGTACTATTTCCACTAAGTGGATTATGACTCTTAGCACTGAAGGAGCAGACCCAGAGAAGTTCCTCACCCGGATGACAGTTCCACCATTGTTTTGCTCTTTTATTTAACCCAGTGGGGCCCTGGCTGGAAGCGTACCAAGCACAGTAATTTTCTAAAGATAGGAATCAGTGGTCCACTGCTCCAGAAGCTGATTGCACCACCAAATTGACGGGCGGTGGGTTCGCCGCGTCCCTACGCCACAGAGAGAAAGGCCGACTTGTGCCAGTGGGCTGTGTCAGTAAGACACTAGGTAACCATGGGGCACACCATTATAGCCCCACTGCCTTCACCACTCTCAGGAAAAAAGGTAGAAATAAGAATGATGAATAAGGTAAAGTCAGAATCGGCTTTGGGAAGTAGAAAACACCAACCGACTATAAACTAAAATCTGTCACCTGTCCTATCTCTCCGGTACGGCCACCCGACCCTCCCAACCGGCGGTGCTTGTGGCACTTTAGTGCTGCTGACTGGGAGGATTTTCGGCAGTAGCCTACTTCTTGGATTTTCCATGGAATTACTTTTGCTTCCGTGGCCGAGGACTCACGGAGGGTGCTGAACGCATTACAGAGATAATCCTCTCGGGCATGGAAGCATACATTCCATTTTCTTTCTCTCAGTCTAATGCAAACAAATCTTGGTTTACTCATGCTTTTTCTACTGCTGTCCACAAAAAGGAGAAACCATTCAAACAGTACCGATGCCATAAGACTCAAGAATCTCATCCTTCCTATGTGTCTGCCCGGAATCAAGCCAAATCTGTTCTTCGACTTGCCAAACACTCTTTCATCAATCATAAATGCACTGAACTATCCAACTCTATCTCTTCCCAAGCTTTCTGGCATCTAGCCAAAAACCTCTCCAACAATTTTTCTTCCTCGTCTTTCCCTCCCCTTTTGCACTCTGATGGCACAGCCAATGATGGCATAAGCCAACGTTATAGACTGCATCATCGTTGATTCATTTAAACTCCGCCTAGACAAATATCTCGCATCAAACCCGCGACTGACTGCGTTTGTAAATGAATAACTTTATTTTATCCCCCCCTCAGTTACTAACCCATCTGTCCCCTACTAACTTCCTAATCCTGCCACGGACATTAGTTCCAGGGCAGTAATTCCCTTTCCAATGTTCCCTTACCCACTCTAAACCACTGTTTGGACACTTGATCCTCAGTGTTTTGGAGGACAAGCAACCTAGAAGGGTCACTAGATCTGTTGTTGCTTGATTTCCTTTGTACTCCTTTGTACTTCTTCCTCTGACAAAGCTAAACTCTTCGCTCAAAACTTTTGCTAGAAACTCCACTTTAGATGACTCCGGTGCTATTCCTCCCTCTCTCCTACTTATGCCTAATATCCTAATCTCTTCTAAAGATGTAATTTCTACCCTCTGGGCTTAATACTAAGAAGGCGTATGGTCCGGACGGTGTTCCTCCTGTTGTACTAAATTACTGGCCTTCCTTGCTGACTCACTGCCTAGGCAAACTCTTTCGTCTCTGTCTCTCCTCTAATGTCTTCCCTTCTTGCTGGAAGTTTTCTCTCATTCAACCTGTCCCAAAGAAGGGTGACCGCTCTCAACCCTCCAACTATCGTCCAATTGCTCTCATCTCTTGTATCTCTAAAGTTTTTGAAACTATTTTTGCTTCCAAATTTCTTTAGCATTTATCTTCTTATAATCCACTCTCAGATCGCCAGGCTTCCTTAAGGGTCGCACTACTGGTGACCTTCTTTCATATCTTACTAACTCTTGGTCATACTCCTTTCGGGACTTCGGTAAGACCTTTTCTATTGCACTAGACATATCGAAGGCGTTCGATAGAGTCTGGCGAAACTTTAATTTCTAAACTACCCTCCTTCGGTTTCTCTCCTATCTGTGCATTTGTTTCTAATTTCCTTTCCGGCCGTTCCATAGCTGTGGTTGTGGACGGCCATCGCTCACTTCCTCATCCTATCAACGCTGGTGTTCCTCATGGCTCTGTCCTATCTCCCATTCTCTTTCTAAATTTCATAAATGATCTCATCTGTACCTCCGGTCCCATCCATTCATATGCAGATGACTCTACCTTGCACTACTCAATTAGTTTTCCAGAACTCCCCAGCCAGCAATCTCTCAAAAACAAACATAATGAAGTCATGCAACACTTATCTTCTGATCTAATTACTATTTCAAAATGGGGCAGAGAAAAATTTGTTGCCTTTAATGTTTCCAAAACCCAATTTTTTCATCTTTCAACCCATCCTGAACTCCCAGAGGACTATTCCTTACATTTCAACAATACAAAAATCAATCCTTTATCTTCTGTCAATATTCTCGGCATCTCTTTTTCTTCTGCTCTCACTTGGAAGGACCATATTACCAGTCTTGCTAAGGCAGCCTCCCAGAAGCTGTTTGTGCTCAACCGCCTCAAGGGGTTCTTTACCCCTGCGCTGCTCTTTGCTCTGTACAGGTGCACAGTGCGTCCTTGTATTGAGTTTTGTTCAAATATGTGGGGAGGATCCTCTCACACCGTACTCCTAGACACAATAGAAAGGAAAGCCTTTCGTATCATTAACTCTCGTCCACTCACCAACTCTCTGCAATCTCTCTCTCTTCGCTGCAATGTTGCATCTCTCTCTCTATTCTATCACTACTACAATAATCAATGGTCCTCAAAGCTTTCCCAGTGTATACCACCCTTCTACGTAGGGTACGTATTACCTGTTTTGCAACACAATCCCACCCCTACTCTGTGCAACTCTCCAGCCCACGAGTGAAACATTATTTTCAGTCTTTCGTCTATTCAACTGCTGAGCTCTGGAACTCTCTCCCAGAATCAGTCTTTCCCTTTTCCTCTGACTTAAATTGCTTCAAACTCTGTGTGTCCAGGCATTTTAGCTCGAACGTTCCTTTGGTTTTGGCCCTGTTACTCTTTCAACTCTGGGGGAGGCATTCGCTACAGGCAGTTCTGCTTTTTGTTTCCCCCACTCAAATAGACAAAAAAAAAAAAAAAAAAAAAATAGCTCTGACAGATCCAGCCCACCATGAAGCCCGGAGAAATCCAAGGGAAGGTGGGACATCACCTCAGGAAACAAGCAGCGGTTGCAAAGCGCACTACAGAAAACTAATATTATTCTTAATCAAATACTATTTTTATCTTAACAGTGGCATTCGATTCATATAACGTCCCATAGGCAAATTACTTATGCCAATAATTATGTTGTTTTTTGGGGTGTTTTTGTGACGGATGGCAGGTCTCATTAATCAAAGGGCTTCCCTGAGCAGCAAAATGCCAAATATGATAAATATTGGTCCCGCGTCATTGATTCCGGGGTCACTCTTAAATATAAGGTTTTCTCTCATCCCTTTGGGATCAAACCAATAATTAATTATATATATATATATATATATATATATATATATATATATATATATATATATATATTATATATATACAGTATATATATAAATATATATATAAATATATATATATATATATATTGACATGACTGGGTTGTTATAGCCAAATACAAAAGCCAGTTGCAGAATTGCCAGCCTGCAACTGGGTCCACCAACTAAACCCATAACACGGAAGCAACGGAGGGACAAGAAATTACAGGAGCCTCCCCTACCGCCCAGAGCTTCTCATGTTCTATGGGACCAAGCAGCAGTTATGAGCATGGGAAACTGTCCCAACCAACCACAGCCCAGCTTTCAAACCACACCAACCAATCACAGGACAGCATCCCCTCCATCCCAAGATATGCAATATGATGAAGCCTTGTTTATGCAAGTTGAACACCAGCGACAAGAAGCTTACAGGTATAAATGGACCTGAGCAAGAGTACCAGTTATGACGGTCCTGTAGATATAATAACCTCAAGACAAGAAGCACAAATTTGCCAGCAATACCCCAGTCTGTCTAAGAGTCTGGAGAATGATGTAATCCTTATAAGTAAGATTTCTCCAAGAATAGGGTAAATAAATGACTTGTATGATATAAATGTGTTACCTAACATATAAGTACACCTATAAATATTAACCAGCCATGTCTACTATTAGTATTAAACCTCACAACTTCATTACAACGAATTCGCAATACCCCTATTGCCGCGAGACTGTATAAAAGAGAGTCAAGAATTAAGTTAGATATTACTTCAAAGATTTAGTGGAAAAGTATGCAAAAATCCACTGCGGTACTGTACTCAGCTTGAAAAGGACAGGACAGCTAACCAAAAAAAAAAAAAATAATAAAATAGAAGGTCCCACCCTTTTCCCATTCTTAAGTAAGCCATTTTAGATTTACAGAAGAGTGACCATTACTTGCATTACTGCATGTCCACAAACATTTCAGTAATGTAAGCATGTTTTCTTGTATTTTTTATTTTTTTTATTTTTATTTTTTTTTATTATTAAGGTGATTCTAGTTACATTGTAGTTTATCTTATTGTACCAGTACCTCCCTACAATCAACCTAGTTGTACCCCAAGTCATCCCTCCGCCACGACCATTTCAAAGTCCAAGTCTCTCAATCTTGTCCTCTGTAGCGGGGAGGACCTTGTACCCCTGAGACATAGGAGTGCAGACCTGAGAAGAGAGAAAGAGAGCTCGCATCTCATCCAAGTAATGACTTGGCTTCTATGCTGGCGATTTTTCTCCGATATTTGTTCAGCTAATCTGGCATAGAAGACACTTGCAGAAGGTCCCATACCTCCCGACGATGAGAAGACCAGAGGAGTAAAGCTTCCTTGATCCCTGTTCAAAATTCTTTCTTCATAAGCGCGTTTTTTCTCACTTTCGTTTCTCAAGTATGCCGCCTTCTGTCCTCGCTCACGATATGTTTGTGCTCTTGGGTTGAAGATTCTGATGTCGAAAAAAGCCCGTTGTCCCCTCGTCCAAAAACCTCGAGCACTTACGTCCACTCTTGCTTCATTTGAAGTATTTGCAGTATTGTGGGCCAAGCGCTGTCCGTCCATAGGCAGAAGTTCCGGTTCGATTCTGACATCATGGCACACCTCGTCCAGCATTTGTGCAGTGATGTCTCGTACTTCATCATCCCGGATACAGATGAATCCTCCTTTCTTACAGGTCATACAGTGGTCTGGGTTGTTTATTTCACCACTTGCACATTTCAGCGGCAGGTTCGAAACTGGCCACCCATACCTCAAGGCTACGGCATCATTGAATTCTTGTTTATTTAAGCTGAAGCCTTTTTCCTTTATTGGTAATGATGTGAGCCAATTTGAAGCCCCTGTGTCTTGTGCCATCTCAACTCTCATTTTCAGTTCTTCCCTAAATCTGGTCTTAATTTGTTCTAGGCTATGTTTCTGTCTCTCTTCTCTGCTCTTTGTAATTTCCTGTCTTGCATTTCGTTGTTCCTCTTCGTCCACCTCATCATTTTCATTTTGCTCCCATATTTTTTCTGTCAGAGACGTAGTAAGTTTAAGGGAATTTTGGTACTCATGAGGTGCCGCCTCCACTGGGTTTATGATCCCCATACCTCCGAACCTTGGCGGAAGAGCTAATAGATCTCTTAGCTCTTGCGTGACGCCTTCCATCTCTGTTAAAGCCGGTATGAATGCTCCTCTGATTGCTTCTTCCAGCGGTTGGAGCATCTGTCCAATGTCAGGCACTGTTCTCATAAGAAAGGTCCATCTGTGCTTAACACCATATGTGAAGCCAGTATATGCAGCATGTGGTTCAGATTTCGCAAGGTCTGCCAGGGTTTTCACTTCCTTTACCCACTCCGCTACCTTTTTTCGCACATAGTCTCTCTTGCATTCTTCTGTGCCTATGACTGCTCCCAAATGGCATTGACCCTCCTTTGTAATCTTCACTCCTGTCCCATCAAAAGTCTGCACCGCTTCTTCATACTTGTTTTCTTTCACTATTAGTACAGATTTACTAGTATTCGGATGGTACCCAATGACTTCGCCCACCGATTGTACTCTCCGCCACCATTCTTTGAGATCCCCAATTTTTCCTGCACCTGTGAGGTCATCTGCATACGCCACTTGTTTCACTCGGGTTACCTCATGTTTTATTTTCTGCTGCAGAATAGATAGTGCCAGTGCGTACATTGCCATTGCCACTGGATCTCCTTGCGTTGTTCCTTCATTTGATTTGAGAATATTCATTTCTTCCTTCTTTGTGCTTCCAACTATATACAGGTTAGCTGGCTCCTTATAAGTATTTTCTTTGTACTTTGCGATGCTCGGGCATTTGATCTTGATGTTGTGAATAGCTGCCTCCCTATTAATGGTGTTAAAGGCATATGTTGCCTCCACTAGCAGTACCGATTCACAATCTTCCTCATCATACACCTTCCCCATTGCATGTATTGCTGCTTCTCCTCCGGCTTGCTGTCCTGCACATACTTGTAAGTTGCCCACTGCTCTTTGTACATCTTTTCCAAATACGGACATGATTGCTTTTCCTATAATCCTTCTAAGAACTTCCCCAACGCCTACTGGTCTAACTCCTGGATTCTTATTTAAAGGTATCAGGCGATATGCTGTCAGAGCTTCTATGTTCACGCATGGTGATGATGCAAGTTTCTTTGCCAGCATTGCTATTGCTTCACAAAGGTCACCCGCAGCTGAACCAAACTTGTTTTGACTTAGGAAGATCCTCCAAGTTTTAGCATCTACACCTGATGGATCTGCTCCTCCCTGTGTTTTCAGCGCCTTTCTCCATACAAGGTCTCCAGTTATATTCTCATATATCACCGGGTCCGGAGGAACATATTCCCCATCTAGTTTGGCCTCATCACTTGCTGGTTTTGCTTCTGGGTGTTTCTTCTTTAGCTGGTCCAAGATGCATCGATTCACTTTGTGCACCCCACTTGAGGCTTCCCCAGTGACCATTCTGACTGCCTGTGCCACTTTACCAATCCTCATGCTATTTCCCACTGATCATGCCATATCATCTGGCTTCCTTTTTCTGCGTTGTTTTGTTTTCAGTTTTTGCTGGATTGCTCGTACTTGGCTAAGAATTTTGTCAAACTCCCCATTTTTCCACCACTCCATTCTCTGTTTCAGCGCTTTAATGTTCTCATTCAGTTTTCCCTTTGGTCTTTTTCTTTGAAGGAACAACTGAGGAATGAAAGAAGATATCTTGATTGCCACGTGCGCCAAAGGGGCATCCTGAACATACCTTAGGATCATACGTCTGAGTTCCCCCAGCATGTCTTTTGCGGCTTCACAAATCGGTAGTTCACACTTATTATGTTGCCATTGTATCACTTCTGTATAAATTTCATTCTCTAATGTTGTGAGTCCGTCACCAGAATGTCCCATCCAATCTCCACCATTCATGTTTACGTTACGAGGTCGTTCGTTCTGTTCACGATTTTCGATTATTTCTCTCTCATTACACCATTTTAATTATTTTGTTCCACACCTCTGTTGTCTTGCAAATTATTGATTCCTGCATTTTCTTCTGCGGGCTGCAGTTGTTGATTGTTATTTTCTGCATTTTCTCTAACAGGGTTTGCTTGTACATCTCCATTAACTACATTGTCTGTTTCACAGTTCATTTGTACTGCATCTCTCACTGCGTTTTGTCTGTCATCAGGATTATTCCTCGACTGGGACCGAGTTAATATCATCTTGTCTTATTATCTTAATTTCCTACCTATTCCCTAATACTTAGTCTATCTATCATTACTTCCTAAGGGACGAGCCTCTGCCCGATAAAGGTGAAAATGTAAACATCCTATGAGTAGCATTAGAGATAGAAAGAGTAAGAGAAGTTATTTAACTCACCTAGTATAATGCAAGGTTACAGAAGATCAGGCTATATTACAAGACAGTGAGTGCAAAAGAAAATAGAAAAATAAAGTAAAATAAAAGTAGTGTTTAAAAATAAGCACAAAGAATAAACACGGAAACAAATTTAAAAAAATTAAACACAAAGTAAATTTAAAATATAATACAAAACGATTATTGTAGTGAGAAAGGAAATACACTAATTAAGAGAGTAAAATTATTAAAAAGACAAGTGTCAAAATAGTGCTAAGGATTAAAGAAGGATGTTAGAAATCTACCATTTGTTTGAGAAAAAGGTCCTGGTTATCAGTATGCACACAATATATCAGCGAATTATACCTTATTTTAAATAGTATACTTAGTTACTAGTTCGTTAGAGATAACTCTCACATGAAATATACTACTTCAAGTCTGATTTCCTGACTCGGCCATAAATCATATAGAACACTACCTAATATAATCGCCTGTTTCCTCAAAGCTAAATGACTCTATACAAAGCTAAAGAAACCTTGGCAATTTGAGCCGCTTTACATTCTAAATATGCCTAACTTTAAATGGAAACCAGCCAATTATGTCCTAAGATTTAATTATTTTCAAGACAAATATATGTACAAAATATTACATCATGTTACTCATGTAATAGTAGCATGAGGGACATTGAGGAAAGTGGAAGGAAGAGGGAAGCAGAGGGGAGGGAAGGGAATGTGTAGGTAAGGATGGGGGGTGGAGGGGGGGGGGGGGAGGGGGGAGGGTTGAATACTTGTGGTCACTGTGTTTCTCTCTCTCTATTATACAGTAGCTACTACTACTCTTACACAAACACACATTCATTTTTAAGATGCATTGTATCAAAAACTACCACTGACACTGACACCCTAGGGTGAGTGGTGTTGGCTGGAGACAGTCAAGGAGGGAGGGTGTTATGCCTGGCACCGGCTTGCCCTTCGTCCGTACGCCTCCCTCACTGCCTGGCACAGCACTCTTCAATTTTCCATCTCTTCTTTCACATGTTGTTTGATTTTGGTTAGATAGAACTCCAGAGTTTCACCCCATATCAAATCACCGTAATTTCCCACTCACCCTATTGTATATTTCACAATTCCATCACCACCCCTTCCCTCACTAACTTGCTGTTCACCACGGAGAGAAAAATTCATACGTCCTCTCCCTTCAAAGCCTGGCTTCCTCAGCTAACCATGGCACAGCAGAACCTTGCCCCAAACCTGCCCCCTGCCAGAGAGAGTGCTAGACCTGTGGTGCCCTCTGAAGTCTGGAACCTGAAGTCCTGCTCGAGTGACACCCTATCCCCCTGAAGTGCTGCTCCACGAACCTACGCTCTACGTCGGCCAGCCTTGCTCTCTCCCTACCCTCCAAACATTACCCTAAGTGTCTCTGTATATCTTGAGTTGTGATTATTGTTGTCTAGGTATAGGTTAAAATATGTGAATCGTGTAAGCGTGTAATTATAAGTAGATCTGTGCCCAAGATCTTTATTTGCGTACGAGTTAATCCTTCTGAAACTGATAGTAATTCTTATCTAAGATATGTGTTCAAGATCCTATATTCATCTCGTTTAAATATCCTATAGAACGTCCTACGCATACGTTATATACTCGTGTTAATTAATTTATCTCGCCACGCACTCACAGATTTTCCTAATATATGTATTCTGTTATGTATGTTACAAGTTGAGGTTGAAGTGTATTTCGTGTCTTGATTCCCCTTCTTAATTCATAACTTCTTACCTAGAACCTACGCTCAATTTCATATATAATTTATCTCAGTATCCTCGTTGTGAAGTTTATCAGTCCTCAAGTTAGATACTTTCCAAGTCCCCCAATTTCACATTCGATTACTTAATCGTTGTTGTAATTATTTTATGAACTAGTATTATCGTTCATGCGAGTACTGATGTAGATAATTCTGATTCTTACTGTCTAGGAATTCTAGCATTACATAGAGTCTTTTATCTAAATTTTCCATCATCTCGAATACACCACTTATTAAGGTAAATTCTTATTAAGACTGTTAACTCGTTCAGACATCTTGTTAATACCCTTCTGAGTATTTTCATAGTACAACTTCGTCTTGTGCGTCACTTTCAACATAATTAATATTTTGTTAATTATTTCCTTACGCTATGACGATTATAAGAGTTTCTAGGACATCTGCTAATTAATCGCATTTGGTTAATTAGACTTTGTCTTTATATACAGTTAGTAAATATTTCTCTTTAGTTAATTCGTAATTATATTAATAACATTACATCTGAATTCCTCAACCGTGTTCGTAATTATTACATACGTTCGATTGAAGTGAATATACAGTTCAAATCATAAATTACATAATTTGAGCTACATACATAGTAAATTGTGAAAAGAAGAAAGTAATACCTTGCCCCTAGTTTCATTGTAATATCTCTGAGATTAAGTTCATATTTACACAAACCAGAATTGTATTTTCCAACCCCGCAGTAGAACTCTTTACCTGACACGCTAGCTGATTAAAGGTCGCGTTTACCTACGAGCGTTTACCTAGCTCAAGCGCGCGCACCCCACTCGTACATCTCGCTCACTGCCTGTGTATTTAATTTACTCCTCAATTCATTCATCCTCTCTTGTTTTGAGATTGTACGATTCTCCTTATTGTTTTAATTCACGAAAGACACTCGATCCGCATCATTATTATTATTAAGGGTTGATACTATAGGTCACGTGTTTATTTTATTATTTCCTGCTTTGTTTATTACCAACACTGAAGTAAAATTTATCTCACTTTGGTCTATTCTACTAGCATATATTCGCTTCGTTACCTTGTAATTCCCATAATTATTAAAGTAATACTCTAGTCTGAATTACCCCTATAAACCAAGCCAATCCAATAAGTGAAGATAATATTTCTATGCCTTTGAATAAACTTGTGTATATAATTCACATGTGTGTTGTTATTGAGTTCTGTAGTACCTAGTTGAATACTTATTTGTGATACTAAGAACGTGTTCGGGAAGTTCCTGTTGAGTTTATTTACGGTCCATAAGTCCAGATCTGGATTTTAGTAAAGACTATATCACGATCTGTAATTATTATAGCCCGACAAAACACTGACGGCAGCGGTGTCTCAATACGGCTACCAACACGGGTGTTCTTATCTCTAAAAAACAAAAATCTGTATTCAATTAGTGTATTTACATTATTCATCATGACAGCTACTAGGTCTGTTGATATCCCGGCATTCAAGCCTGAGGATTATGACATTTATACCTACCTGGACCTAAAGGAGGTGTATGTTGCTTCGCAAAATCTGAAATTGCCCTGGAGGAGGTTACTAGTTTCAATTGTCCCTATTTTGATTATTCTATATACAAATTAAATTCTACTGGTAATTTTAAATATATATGTTGCATCTACCGTTCCCAAAATACTCCTCCAGAGCAAAGTCTTTTTGATTCTCTGTCCTCACAACTCAGTGTCCTCAACTTAAATGCTTCTTCTGAAATCACTGTGTTGGGTGATTTTAATGTCCATAATGTTGAATGGCTCACTCATTCAGCCAGGACTGATGATGCTGGTCTTGAATGTGAGCTATTTGCAGACTCATTTAATCTCACTCAACTAGTCAACCAACCCACCCGTGTACCAGATAATCCTAATCATAATTCCCACCTACTGGACTTATTTTTAACAACCAATTCAGAAAATTATGATGTTACAGTGAGGTCCCCGCTTGGATCTTCTGATCACTGTCTGATACAGGCCACCTGTCTATCACCTACCACACCTTCCCACTCTGAACCTGTTTTGGTGACTAAATGGCATTACGATAGGGCAGACTGGGAGGGTCTTCAAGGTTTCTTTATTGATATTCCCTGGACCTCTTTCTTTTCTAATGATGCACACTCCACCTTGAGCCACATACAAGATTTTGTAAAAATTGGAATGGAAACTTTTATTCCTCATCAAAAGTACAGTAAAAGATCTAATTCACCTAAATGGTTTGACCATAATTGTGCTAGAGTAACTGAACAAAAAGCAATAGCCTACAATGCATACACAAGATAAAAAACACATGAAGCCTTTAATTACTTTAGAATCATCAGAAATCATGCCAAAACTGTATTAAACCTAACTAAATCAAACTTTCTCCACAAGCAGGCAAATAAACTTATAAATAATCCAAATGATAATACAATATTTTGGTCTACTCTTAACTCATTCAAATCCAACTTCACTACTGCTTCATCCATTCCACCATTAAAATCTCCGACTGGCAATCTTGTAAGTGACCCACGAGGTAAAGCTAACCTTCTTGCGGATCTTTTCTCCACCAACTCAACCTTAGATGAAATAAATCAAGATGTCCCTGTACTTAATTTTAATTCGCCTGAAATTCCCTCACTTAAGATCCACACCAGACATGTCAAAATTATTTTGCAGAATCTCTCAGTAGATAAGGCTCCTGGTCCAGATGAAATTCCTCCAATAGTACTTAAGAATTGCTCCTTGGTGCTCGCTCCTTTATTGGCAAAATGTTTCCGTCTGTGTACTCATACCTCATGCTTCCCAGTACCCTGGAAAGAAGCAAACATCCATCCAGTTCCTAAAAAAGGTGCCTCTTCAGATCCATCAAACTACAGACCAATAGCTATAACTTCCACTTGTGGTAAAGTCTTTGAAATTATATTAAATAATCACATAATTAAGCAACTTGAGAATAATAAATTAATCAGTGATAGGCAATATGGTTTTAGACGATGTCGATCAATTGCAGACATTCTTTGCCTTCTTACGCATCAAATCAACCAAGCTACAGACCAACATGGTGAAACACATACAATAGCACTGGATATATCAAAGGCATTTGATAGAGTCTGGCATCAATCCTTATTGTCAAAGATGTCACACTACGGCCTTGCATCATTAGTTCCACTAATTTCTTCTTATCTTCATAACAGAAAAATACGTGTAATGGTAGATGGCCTTTATTCTCAATTTCATTCAATAAATGCTGGTGTTCCCCAGGGATCAGTTTTGGCCCCAACTCTGTTCCTCATTCATATCAATGATCTCATATCTACCACTCTTAATCCAATACATTCCTACGCAGATGACTCAACACTCCACAGTTCCTTCACATTTACCAATTCTTTCACCCAACCCGATCTTATAAATTCAAAAATAAACACTGCAATTTCTCTGAACCAGGACCTTTCTAGAGTTAATGAATGGGGACAAAAGAATCTAGTGTCCTTTAATGCACAGAAAACCAAAGTACATTCAATTTTCTAACCGATCTAAACCGACTGAATCCTACTGACTCCCATATATTTTTTAATGATGTAAATATTTCCACTTCCCCTAGTATTGACATTCTCGGTGTAACATTAACTACTAACTTGAGCTGGACACATTATGTTAGAAGCATTGCTAAGAATGCCTCTAAAAAAATGGGACTCCTGTACAGAGTTCGAGAATTCTTCACTGACGAGCAGTTGGCCGTAATATATAAAAGTCATGTGCGTTCTCAGATGGATTACTGTTCACCTCTGTGGAGTGGAAGTGGAGTGGTTGCATTGTAGTTGGACAAAATTCAAAATAAAGCTATTAGATTAATCAATAACCCTGCAATCACACAGGACCTTCCTACATTATCCATACGAAGAAACGTTGCATCCCTTGCATTATTCTACAGATATTTTCACAGCAATTGTTCCGAGGAACTTGCTTCAATTGTGCCGCCTCTCCACATCTTTCCCCGTAGAACTAGGGCAGCTGAGAGCGCCCATGAATTTATACTTTCTCCTCCACAATGCATAACTTCTGCTCATCAAAATTAATTTATCCCTAGAACTACTACTCTTTGGAATTCACTTTCCTCGAGTTGCTTTCCACAATCTTACAATCTACAAAAGTTTAAATCCAGTTGTTACAAACATTTTATAAATGGAGGATGCCTTTAGGCACATGGACCTTTTTGTTTTATCTGTGTTTTTCCTTCCTCCGTTCATTGTCTCTAAAAAAAAAAAAAAAAAAAAAAAAAAAAGTCAAACCGGTCCTGGACATTATGTTCGGAAACATGGATGCTTCCAAGATCCATACATTTGTGTTGAAATTAGGGAAATATGTAACTAAAGTGTCGGGGCATGTGCACAACAATATGCCCTAGATTAGATTAGATTAGATTTTTCAAAAAGTTTATTGTCATAAAGTACATCAATATTACAAACATATCATATAGTACATCATACAAAAGTCCTATATACCCTATGACAACAGGGAACTGATGCCATCCGGCATATATGTCCCCTTTAAATTTATTACGTTAATACAAAAAGTGCTAAACAAAAAATAAGTGCTAAAAAAGAAAAAGAACCTTACTACAATTACAAAACAAAAACAATCCGTCTAGAATAATAATCTGTTCACACTGAACACTACCTTAAATAATATTTACTTCACTACTCATCATATATTCTTTAATCTTTCTTTGGAATATGTAGAGACTACAGTTTTAATTTATCTTATCCATTATATTATTCCATATTAAAACTCCTTTGTGCCTAAATGTGTTTTTCAATACATTTGTTCTGGCAATGGGAACATTTAAGTTATGTCTCTGCCTGGTCAAATGATGATGTATAGTATTATTTAATGTGAACATATCTTTAAAGAAGCTTGGAGTAAGATCTTTCATAACTTTAAACATAAGTTTAGCTACTACACAAACATAAACATCTTTAAATGGTAATAGCTTTAATGATTTAAATATTGGGGCAGTATGTGCTCTATAGTTGGCTGATTTAATTATTCTTACTGTTCTTTTCTGTTGAGTTATGATGGGTTATGAAAGTTCGACTCCTCATTGCTTATTCCTACCATTTTTCCAGAAACATAAACATGTTTTTGGATAAAGGCAATCTTTCTCCATAATAATAATTAGTGCCAATGATCAAGTTATTCCTAACCTTGGTCAGACACTTCCGTTATATGTTAACACCCCTCATCCCAATCACGGAGTTCATCACTCTTTCGTGATATACAATCCCAGTGAGTCTAAATATGATGGATATTTAGGTCTCAATTTGTTGATATCTTTAGGTGCCTCAATAAATTGTAGGCACCGAACCTTATCTTATGATCCACCTTCCAAACCTGAAAAGAAAACAAAATCTGCTAAGGACAATTTGAAGCAGATAAAATCCACAACGTTGCATATATCCCTACCTGTCACTGTTGCCCCCCAAAGTACTCATGATAGTGCCCCTCTGCAACCACATATAGTTTCTCAAGCTATAGTTGCCTCCTCCAGTACAGTCCCCCCTCATCACGAGAAATGGGTACCATTTGTACCTACCCTTCGAGGAAATGTCCTTGTGACCCCACACCTCCAAAGCTCTTTCAATGGGGTATGCCTAACCGCTCCTTGCTTGCTACCACACCAGATGAATTGCATCAAAATTGCCAATATATCAGACAAACCTATCACTCTGCCTAAGTGCCTGGCCATTGGCGACCTAGAAATGTATTCAGACTAATTCTCTGTTCCCTCTGAATCTTCACCTCCCTATAAAAAAAAAACTTCCTGACATACCATCCACTCTCACTTCTAACCAACAAACTGACCTCAGAAACCTCCTAATTTCCTATCAAGATATTTCCTCTAGTCGAGATATGGGGAAAACGGACATGTTGCATCACCCCATTCACACCGTGGGACACCCCATTAAGCATCCAATAAGGACGTAAAACCATATTCAACGCAAGGAAGAAGAAAAACAAGTCCAAGATATGCTCGCCACAGGAGTTGTAAAATCTTCCACCAGCCCTTGGTCTTCTCCGGTAGTACTGGTCCGTAAAAAGGACGGATCAACCCGGTTTTGCATTGACTACCAGCAACTTAATGACGTCACCATTAAAGACGCTACACCTCTTCCCAGGATTGATGACTCTCTCGACTCATTACTTGGCGCACAATGGTTCACTACTCTAGATCTGCAAGCTGGCTACTGGCAAGTACAGTTCCGGACAGTTCCGCGCAGGACACGCAATAGGTGGCAGCACAAGTAATATTTATAAATTATCTGGTAACAGTGGTGAGGGGTGGTTAGCAGGTAAGGGATGGGGGAGGAGAGAGAGTGGCGAACGATGGTAGGGGAGGGTGGGAAACGAGAGGTTGTGGCTAAGGTAGGAGGGGAGGGAGGAATGGGGTGGGAAACGAGAGGTTGTGGCTAAGGTAGGAGGTGAGGGAGGAATGGGGGTGGGAAACGAGAGGTTGTGGCTACGGTAGGAGGGGAGGGAGGAATGGGGGTGGGAAACGAGAGGTTGTGGCTAAGGTAGGAGGGGAGGGAGGAATGGGGGTGGGAAACGAGAGGTTGTGGCTAAGGTAGGAGGGGAGGGAGGAATGGGGGTGGGAAACGAGAGGTGGGTGACGAAAGGTTGTTTGAGGGGGTAAAGGCATGGTCATTTATTATCCATCAATTATCCATCTGACTTCCATATTCCATATTCTGACTAAAATCGTATTATAATAGCCAGACAACATAACACAAATGCGGCATGGATCCTGAAGGAGTTAACCACTTTGTAATACAAAAACACTTACTCCTGCTGATACATCTACTGTAAAAACGTTTCCGAATTAATGGTGTTAGTGTTTGGTGAACATAATTATATTATTCCAATCATTGTTTTCAAACAAATGTGCACAAGAAAGTATACTACTCCTGTATCTTATTCGTTGTTGATAATTGCAGGTTATAATAAACAAGTATATACATACAGTATGTGGCTATTTTATACGACAGTGAACATATATGACTTCTAATGGATAGGTTAGAACAAGAAACATGTGCCCTAAATGTCTAGTTATAATCAATATTAATAATTAATTTCGGTAGGCCTATTGTTATACACTAACAGTAAAATGAGACGAGGGCATTAACAAAACATATCTATATTGGTTGTTTTTTTTTTAAGCAGTTCAATAGTTCCTAAAATTTAAAGACCGATTGAAAACTACAACTTAATATCATTATATAAGCTATATATACAGATAGGGTGCAATGGGGTGCTTTCACCACGAAGTCGCGCCCGCCTTTGACCATATTTCTTCATTCTAGGTTTTTTAGTCATTAGTAGTGTATGATATCTAAGCTAAGATAGGTAGTATATAGGAGTATATTTAGACTTAACTAATATATCTTTTATTGAAGAGGTTCCTTAATATTATTTCTTCGACTAGTCCCTCAGACGAAACCGGAAGTTTGATCATTCATAGCCAATCTTGTCTGAGGGACTCTAGCATAGTAAACAAATAATACGAGTCCTCTCCAATGAAATTAATGTTATCTGTGCTTATGTGTACTCCTACAGAACCTACTTTATATATCATACACTACTACAGAAATGACAGATAAACGTAGAATGAACAATTACAAATCTCCACAATTGGTCTAGTATAGCGAGAGTGTCCGAGTCAGGAATAATGCACCCCATTTGAAGTGGCTTCCCATAACCTCCAAACAAACGGCTTTCAGCAGACTTAGCGTAAATTAATTGCATAAATGTTCAGTGATTAATGTTGCAATGCTTAATACCAAAGTTATAAACTATTTATGACAAATTTCCAAGTATAGATAGCTAGGTGTTCGCAATATTTCACATACAAATACGCATTCTTATGATGTAAATGCATCTTCTTCACCATATCGAA
Organism: Paralithodes platypus; assembly: GCA_032716605.1. Classification (NCBI taxonomy): domain Eukaryota; kingdom Metazoa; phylum Arthropoda; class Malacostraca; order Decapoda; family Lithodidae; genus Paralithodes; species Paralithodes platypus. The sequence goes on along the minus strand of CM064529.1, from coordinate 24,448,619 downwards.
CACAAATTGAAAATGTAGGCCTAAGTCTCGATATTTGATACACAGGCGCTTATCTTCGACTTTACAATATTGCAACTGAATTCTATCATTTATATGTAATAATTAGAAGACTGTCATATGTATAAGATTGATATTTATGACCTCAGAATTTGCTAGCATACACAACTGTTTTTTAACGAAGCCTTTATTACTAAGAAGTTTATGATATGTATCCATATTACATTATGAAGTATCCAAAATGGTTTTGCCTTGTATAGACATTCCTCATGTAAGTATCATCTATTTAGGTCCCTGCAAATATTATAAACAATGAAATAATCATCCTCTATTAATACATCTACTCCAATGATTAACCTCATATCTAGTTATGGAGTATAATGACAGATTGCATAATATTATAACTTTATTCACCAATTACTTTTTCATACAGAGTAAAGTAACAAGACACATTCCGTATATAATGATTCCTTCAATATATTAAAACTTATATTTGTTTCTACATTATATTATTCTACCTTCTATTAAAACAATTACTAAAGGTAAAAGGTAATTAATGATTCAAACTTATATATACGGAGAGCAATTGTTTAATTATAACAAGAATAAAGAATGAAGTTATCAAGCACAGGAAAGATGAAGCAAGGGTGTGAACATTTTAATTCGTACTACCATTTTAGATTAGAATCTCGTCCAGCCACCATCTTTTTCAACTACTTCCCGAAGTCTGTCTGGCATGGAAGTAACGTGTTTGCGTACGAGCTCTGGCTTTCTGCTAAGCAACTCCCAGTCTGCCTGCGTGTGCGCCCACAACTCTGCAGACGTCCTCTTTCTGGCTGGATCCCACGTGTTTACAACGTTGGCCCACAAATTTTCGATGGGGTTCATGTCTGCCCATTTGCTGGGCCAGTCTAGCAGTTGCACCTCATCATGATCTGCAAACCACTGTTGCACCACTCTCGCTGTATGTATTGGACATCGATCATGCACATAATATATGGGGCCAGCAGGGAAAGGATAGTTCTTCTCACGCAGTGATGGAAGGAACGACTCGTCCAGAATCTGCAAATATTTCTGAGCTGTAAATCTTCCTTCAATTCTACACAAGTCCCCAACTCCATGCAACGACAGCCAGGACCAAACGTTACAGGTCACATGTCCAGAACGTGCCTCCTCATACACATTCTCACGATCATACCTGTGCAAAGAGAAAAGAAAAATGTTGTATAATTCTGAAGAATGGGATCGTGTAGCTATCCATATTAGTACTCTTAACACTTAGTACAAATTATGGCTCTTCAATAGAGTATGAAAGATTAAAGGATACAATTTAATGATTAACCCCTTAATGAGCATGACGCGTGTTGGTAGTATAATCTGGTTATTATTAATGATTAACCCCTTAATGAGCATGACGCGTGTTGGTAGTATAATCTGGTTATTATTAATGATTAACCCCTTAATGAGCATGACGCGTGTTGGTAGTATAATCTGGTTATTATTAATGATTAACCCCTTAATGAGCATGACGCGTGTTGGTAGTATAATCTGGTTATTATTACAATATTTGGTTCACATTAGGACGGATGTATGGAAGTCAGAAGGTTGATTAAGATAATAATTTCCTTTGAATTCTCACGGATCCTTCCTAAGTTTTATTATAATCGTCTAATGATAGCCATAATCAGATTTCAACCCGAAACACGATCCTTGAGGGGTCAGTGACTGTCATATGTAATGTAAACCTAAAATGTCCGTTTGCTATGGTAATGTTATTAACTCCTTGGGGATTATGGGTAGTTATGTTTCGACAGTTTATTGGGGCTATCATTCAATGATTTTATATATTTTACGAAGGGTCAGTGGGAGTTAAAAGGGTAAATGTGATCACTGGGAGTTAAAGATTGGCCTAAACAGCCATCTGCTTTTCATATCCCCTTCCTACTCTGAATATAATCGTCAAATAATAGCCAGAATGAACTGTTAAAATGCATCCTAACTCTCAAATGAATAATATTGTTAAATAAGGAAATTAAATAAAGTCAATAAAGACAGTTCACTAGAGCATTACGGAAGACATTTTACATTACCTTGTATTATTCCTTCTCCACATGTGCAGTCGACCGTGGTTAGTGGAGCAGAAACTCTTCTCGTCAGTAAAGATCACTCTTGACCAAAAGTGGAGCCCTCGGTCTGCATACTGGCGGGCAAAGGCGAGTCTGCCGGCTCGGTGTTGGTCGGTCAGCAATTCCTTCGTGGCAGGGATCCTGTGGTGAATACCCCGCTCGTGCAACCGGCGTCTTATGCCCCTATCACACATACAGGACTCGGGTGCCGCATGCAGCAGAGTAGCTAGTCGTGGCGTTTTTTTCCCCGACTTGGTGGAGCTGGCTCGGTAATGCCGCATCCAAAGGACTTCACCAGACTACAGAAGACTACAGCCGCATACAGCCGACGTTGTCGTCTTGACTCCGGAGAAGTCTTGAGACTCGAACCGACAATGGAAATAACGGTCATTTGTACATGCCGACTACACCCGCATCTATAAGACTTCAGACGATCGACTTCAGAGTCGATCCGCATACACTCGCATAAAGCCGACACATACAGGTTCTGTGGCCAACGGAGGTATAATATTATAAAGGGCGCTCGACCAGGGGTGGACATCATTACAGTCGACTACGTCCTCGCCGAAAAAAAATCGTAGCAGCGAAACGACTGCACCTATGGCTTTCATATTTTTACCACATGTACCTTACCCTTTTGGCTACCCACCACAAAAATCTCAAATCCCTCCTCCCACCCACTCGCTGACTGTCGGTCCCGTCAGAAGGAAAAAAAAAGGAAAATCTGTGGCGGCGAAACGACTGCACCAATCGGTTCCATATTTGTGTGACAAGTCCCTTACCCTTCTGCCTTCCCCCCACCACACCCCCAACTGCCTCCCACCACCCACTTCCAGCGTATCCGTACGAAGAAAAGGAAAATCCGTGGTGGCGAAACTACCTCACCAATCGGCTTCATAATTATGTGTAACACAAGTCAATTACCCTTCTACCTTCCCCCCACCAACCCCAAAACCACCCTCCCACCACCCTCCCACCCATACATTCCGATACCATGAAAATCTCTGTAGTCTATAGTGTCTTTTCAGCTACTTTCGGGACCATCGAGGACCTGATTTCTGGCGAGGGGAGTGTTTTTTTTTACCATTATCCTTCCTTTCTCTCCCAACTTGATAGATTTAGCCAAAAAAAAAAAAAAAACTCTGGCACTGGCAGAAGCACACCGTCAAAATTGGCTGGCACTCAGCGGGTTAATGAGAGGGAAGTGAGTAGGAAGAGAAGAACAGGGGCCAGGGGGTAGTAGGGAGGTAGTGAGGGAGGGAAGAGGTGGAGGAGAAGAAGGGAGGAAGAAGGAGGAAAAGAACGAAGACAGGAGGAGAAGGAGGAAAAGAAGGGAGAGAGGAGGAAAAGAAGGGAGGGAGGAGAAGGGAGGGAGGGAGAGGAGAATGAGAAGCAGAGAGGAGGAGGTGAAGGGAGGGAGGGAGGAGAATGAGAAGCAGAGAGGAGGAGGAAAAGGGAGGGAGGGAGGAGAATGAGAAGGAGAGTGGAGGAGGAGAAGGGAGGGAGGGATGAGCATGAGAAGCAGAGAGGAGGAGGAGAAGGGAGGGAGGGAGGAGAATGAGAAGAAGAGAGGAGGAGGAGAAGGGAGGGAGGGAGGGAGGAGAATGAGAAGCAGAGAGGAGGAGAAGGGAGGGAGGGAGGAGAATGAGAAGCAGAGAGGAGGAGAAGGAAAGAGAAGGCGGAGGAAAGGAAGTAAACCTATGCGGCTGTACTCGTGTCTGTCGGCTGTATTCTGGTGTATGTGGCTGTAGTCTTTATGCTACACATGACACACAATTCGCTACGCTATACTCAAGGACTACAGCCGCATACAGAAGACTAGTGACGACTAGCGCCGACTAGCGCAGACTACTCCCCGCATCCACCAGACAAACCTCAAGTCTGGACCAAATTTTGAAACTCACAAACATTTTGTTCTGGGGCCACGACTTGACACGCATTGCCAGGACTTCACCAGACTACAGACGACTACAGCCGCATGGTCAGGACTAGGTGCCGACTCGGGTGCCGCATGCAGCAGAGTAGCTACTCTGCTGCATGCGGCGAGTCCTGTATGTGTGAAAGGGGCATTACAGTCCGTGATGTTACTTCCAGCTCAAGCTCGTCCCGAATAGCCACAGCATTAGTGAAAGTTTTGTTTTCAGCTGCTCGTTGAATCTGGATATCTTGCTCAGCGGTTGTCACACAAGGGCGTGGTCGTCTTGCTGAAAAAGTACAAAAATAAATAAAATATTTCCCAAATTAACCTAAATAGCAGTAATAATATCTCAATGTTCACTTATTCACTTACAGGATATATATATATATATATATATATATATATATATATATATATATATATACCGGAGAAACAAGAGGATAAGGGCAACGACCGTGTTCATCGTGACAGCTTTATATTCTATATCAAGTTGTAGTTTCTGTATCTTGTAGTGGCCGGTTTCCAACTTCCGGTACGTCTGAAGGACCTCAGACGTACCGGAAGTTGGAAACCGGACACTACAAGATACAGAAACTACAACTTGATATAGAAAATAAAGCTGTCACGATGAACACGGTCGTTGCCCTTATCCTCCTGTTTCTCCTGAAAATACGGTACCCTAGCGGCCAACCCACCACTACCATTATATATATATATATATATATATATATATATATATATATATATATATATATATATATATATATATATATGTTTATTACTCTCAGTGGAATTCGAACCCTCGACCGTCAGGACGATAGTCGACGGTTCGAATCCCACTGAGAGAAATAAATATATATATATATATATATATATAGTTGTGTGTGTGTGTGTGTGTATAAACATGCATTTAACTTAGGTTACGTATGTGACGTATAATTGCTAAATTATTCCATCATCAAGGAAAGCCGAATTACATACCCAAGTCATTCAAATTCCCAGTTTCCTGCCAACGTGCGTCCCATTTCTCCACCGTTGATTTAGCAACACCAAGATGCTGAGCAGTTCCTCGTACGGTCCAGCCTATGCGTCGGAGGGCCACAATTCGGGCTCTCATAGCTACCTTAGTCTGCTGTCTGTTCATCTTCAGTGTAACACAAGTCCTCCAATGAATTTTCCCACATTTAAGATTTCCACAATACCTCGGTTGGAATTACATTGCCTCCTTTCAGAATATAACGTAAGAGTCACGATATGGAGTAGGAAGAGGAGAGATGGAAAGGGGGATGGGGATGGGGTATATGCCAGTTGCTATGGGTGACTGTGGTATGCGAACTTCGTTTGGTTTGAAGCACTGTTCATGTTCAATTATAACAGTTGGTCAAAATCAGAATCATAGTGTTCCTGCATCATTTGTAACTTTAGGTGGGCGTCTAAATTATTAGTTTCGATAACATGCACGTATAAAGGTAATAGGTGTCATATTTTATCCTATTGGACAATTTAATATATGTTGTTTCAAACCAACTGAGTATTCGACCAACTTAACCAGCAACAATATACGGTGTGTTGCCGAGTAGCTGTGTTCGAATCAAAGGTTATACAACAAGATAAAACCCTGGTTATATTTAACATTACGTTCTCAGTTGCTTTGAATATTGACAAATTAACCTAGAATATTTGTCGCTGAAGGTTTGGCGATAATGCAGTTTTTGTTTATATATTTATTAACTTATATGACTTAGTAACATTTAATATCACCAACCTACCAAATTAGTTACAAAACAAATTTATAATATAATTGAACAAGGATGGAACTCCCGGGACTCGAACCTGTGACACTTAACATAACTATATGCTAAATATTTAATAATTTGGTTGGATGATTAGTGTCAGCTTTTGTCAATTTCTCACAAGGTGTCGTTTGATTAATACTATGCAGTATACTGTATATAAGCATATTATTCTGCATCACTAACATATTTCTAGGGCAGACATTCTTTCATTTCCTTCTTCTAGCAATCTCTCTCTCTCTCTCTCTCTCTCTCTCTCTCTCTCTCTCTCTCTCTCTCTGTATCCATCTATCTATATCAGCATACGCCCTGATCAAAGAGATGATGTCCAGTCGTCACAAATTACAAGCCTTCTTTGTGCAAGGAATTTTTTGTTTTATTCTGTACCGTTATTTGTAGATATTTGTTAACACGGGAGATGTTTCGTAATAAATTGGCCAATAGCTTACGTTAATGGCATTGTAGTGGTAACTTGGAATTACGAATTATCTACAATACAAGTGGGCCTCGAGGAGGCAACTAGACGTCGTAGGTCTACGAATTTAAGACCACGAACGAACTCGTTACCACACTCACTACCTGGATGCTTTACTAACAATCTGAAACTCGTTACCACACTCACTACCTGGATGCTTTACTCGTTACCACACTCACTACCTGGATGCTTTACTCGTTACCACACTCACTACCTGGATGCTTTACTCGTTACCACACTCACTACCTGGATGCTTTACTCGTTACCACACTCACTACCTGGATGCTTTACTCACAATCTGAAACAAGAGCTCCTGACTTCACCTGTCTGTGGAATCTCCAGGCTTCGAGTTGGAACATATATAATAATATATATATATATATATATATATATATATATATATATATATATATATATATATATATATATATTGTACAGTCGATGTATACTGCTGCGACACTCTAATATAGTTGTGTCATATCATAGTGATGGAAACATCTGTGTTCAATAAAAACAAAATACAAATTGTATTGCCCCTTCTTAACTCCATAAAAATGATGACGCGATGTGGCAGTTTATTATGGCTATTATTAGCCTAGACGATTATACTCGAATAACGATTGGTATATTCAAGTCAATGAGATAACTGATATGGGTAATACCCTGATAATTCCCACATAATCTTCTTAAGCTATATAAAACCGTTTAATGATAGCCACCATAAATTGTTAAAATGCGTCATGATCCTCATAGAGAAAACGATGATTAACGACTGTTATACTCTGCATTTAGATGACTACTTTAAATGTAGAATATCATGCTTGTAAGTAGGTGTATCTGTGCAGGGAAGCATGCATTCCACCACACACACACACACACACACACGACAAATTAAAGCTCGTAACTAAATATGATATTTCTTAGACATAACAATTACAATAATGAGAAGATTGATTGCACACTTGATTTTCAACATTCAATAATTATTTGTAGCAACTTTAGGAATATCTTTGTAAACCGATAATTTACAAAAGAAGGGTTTCAGGATGATACGAACCATAATACAGTACTGTGTGCCAGATTAATGTGTGGGAACTTCAGGGTATGGGATGTGCGATAAGGTTAATTTAGGCTTATCCTATTAGCTTTATATTATTAATTTAACAAATTCAACTCTCCGTCTTAGACTAGTTGCAATACCACTCACATTTTGTAATGGATATCTAATGCTATGCAATCGTAATTACACATCTGTTTAAAATACACAATTACTTTTTTTATTTTTTAGTAAGGTAGTCAGAAGTTGGCCTCTCACCTCCCTCCCCTCCTACCTTAGCCACAACCTCTCGTTTCCCACCCTCCCCTACCATCGTTCGCCACTCTCTCTCCTCCCCCATCCCTTACCTGCTACCCACCCCTCACCACTGTTACCAAATAATGTATAAATACTATTTGTGCTGCCATCTATTGCGTGTCCTACGCGGAACTGTCCGGAACTGTACCTGTCTTGCCGGAACATCAACAGAAAGCAGCATTCTCTACCAGCCAAGGACGCCTGTATGAGTTCACTGTGTTACCTTTTGGGTTATGTAATGGTCCAGCTACTTTTTCAAGACTGATGGAATCGGTGCTACAAGGGTTAACCTGGGAAACTTGCCTAGCTTACCTTGATGACATCATTGTGTTCGGTAAGACCTGGACAGAACATCTACGAAGACTCCAACAAGTATTTCAACGAATCAGAGATGCTAACCTGAAACTGAAACCTGCCAAATGCACTCTAGCAAAAACCGAGGTAAATTTTCTTGGCCACATTTTCTCAGAAGAAGGAATTGCACCTGACCCAAGTAAGTTTGAAACAATCAGCAAGATCACCCCTCCCATGAACGTAAAAGGTGTACGTGCTTTTCTTGGCTTAGCTTCATACTACAGAAGGTTTGTGAAGAACTTTGCTACTATCGCCAAACCTCTACATGATCTCACAAGAAAAGAAGAGCCCTTCTTATGGACCGATTTACGACTTCAAGCCTTCAATGATCTCAAGACCAAGTTAGTTGCATCTCCAGTGGTTTCCTTTCCCGACTACACCCAGCCGTTCCGGTTGTACACTGACGTGTCACAGTTTGGCATTGGGGCCGTATTAGGACAGACCAGGGACGGAAAAGAACATATCATTGCATGTGCCAGCCGCACCCTCAACCCGGCCGAAATAAATTACCCAGTTACAAAACGAGAATGTCTCTGCATTATTTGGGCGTTGCAATATTTCAAAGCTTATCTGGCAGGAGTCAAGGTCACCGTCATCACCGATCACCATGCCCTTCAATGGTTGCGGAAATAAGATACAAAAAATGCTATGACAGTCAGGTGGAGGGAATCTCTTGAGGAATTTGATATAGAGATTGCATATCGACCAGGAAAGTTTCATACTAATGCTGATGCGCTTTCTCGTCTCCCTTTATCACCGTCTGAATCTGCACCTCACCACGACGAACCAACGCACACCATCCTTGCTATCCATTACCAAGACGCTTCAAGCAACAGTCAACAGGACCTTCTACAAGCTTACCAACAACAACACAAGCCAGAGTGGATGCCAAGAAATTTTTTCAACCAACTAACCAGGCGAGGTGATAATCTTTGCACCTTGGACAGTAAAATACTTATAAACCCTCAAACTGCCTTAACCACGATGCAGTCCATCCATATGGATAATGGGATCAATCTTGCACAAAGAAAGCTCATCTCCACCTTCCAACAAGTTTACTGGACCCCATCACCTTACATCACCGCCAAACGCATTGCTGAGTCATGCAAAGCATGTGCGTTGGGAAAGGACAGAACCTGCACAGCTGGGCCATCCGGAAAATTAACTGCTTCCTAACCTTGGCAATTGCTTGCAGTAGACGTGATGGGCCCTTTAACCCGTGGAGCCCCGGCTAGTTTTGTAATGTTTGCGCACCAGAACCCGGCCGGTTTTCAAAAAATGGTTTTATTCCAGAAACAATAGCGAATGGGTTAGGAATGAAGGAAAAACCACGAAAAAACGCTCAAAAAGCTTAAAAAATGGTCCTACAGAGCCCCCGAAAATGGATTTTACAAGAGTAAAAAATTGAAGGCAATTATCCCAAAAAAACAGGTTATTGCGCGCTCGCGCGCACGCACGTGGACTTTGAGAGTTTTCAACCATCAGCACGGTTGCGTGGGATACGTACACAGTTCCCATACAAATCTGAGCCCTCTTGAGTGGCTACACCTGAGGTTACGGTCGGCGCAATTAGGGTGACGCGCCAGGCGCGTCTCTGGGGCTGTGCGTTACATACATCGCCGACGCGTCAGGCGCGTCGCTGGGGCTATATGGGTTAAAAAATAGTCACGGATTCAAGTATATCATCACTTTTGTGGACACATACTCCAAGTATGTCATTGCGTGTCCAGTAAAAGATAATTCAGCAATTGCAGTAGCTGAAGCACTGATTCAGCATGTCTTCCCTTATTTTGGACTACCAGAAGCAATCCATTCTGATAATGCCCCAGAATTAACCAGCCACATATGGTCACAGTTATCGATGATGTGTGGTTTTAAGATCAGTCATTCCTCTCCCTATCGGCCTCAAGGGAATTCCATCTGCGAGAGAAGCCACAGAACGATAGCCAATCAAATCTGAACCTGGTTGCAACAAATGGATTCCAAAGATTGGTCCAGCCAAGTTTGTATTGTGCAATGGGGAATCAACACTTGCCCTCGAGAAGACGGAATATCACCCCATGAGCGAGTATTTGGAGTGGCACCATTGCTCCTTCCCCTTCGTCATCTAGCTGCCCCATATTAGCCCTCCTCCAACTTTGACCAGTCTCTCAAGTATCGACTACGACAAATCCAGTATGTGCAAGATCTGCAACCTGATGAAACTCCCAAAGCCAGCCCTCACTGTATTGGTGATCTAGTTATGGTTGCCCACCTACCAATACCATCCAAGCTCAAACCCAGGTTTAAAGGAACTTTTGAAATCTTATCTGTTCCAAACTGCTACCAGGTTATCATTAATTATTTTGGTGAGTCGCGCACATATCGTAACAGGCATGTCCATAGATATCAGCCTATTAATGAGAATATATATATATTTTTTCTATGTGATTGAGGGAGGCAAAAGGCATAACTGCCTATAGCGAGTGCCTCCCCCATAGTTGAAAGAGTGACAGGGCCAAAATCAAGGGACGTTCGAGCCAAAATGCCTGGACACACGGAGTTTGAAGCAATTTAAGTCATAGGAAGAGGGAAAGCCTGATTCTGGGAGAGAGTTCCAGAGCTCAGCTGTTGAGTAGAAGAAAGTTTGAGAGTAACGTTTCACTCTTGGGTTGGAGAGTTGCACAGAGTAGGGGTGGGATTGAGTTGCAAGACGGGTACCATGTGCCCTACGTAAAGGAGGTGGTATGCACTGGGATAGCTCTGAGGAACACTGATTATTATAGTAGTGATAGAATAGCGAGAGAGATGCAACATTGCGGCGGAGAGAGAGAGATTGCAGAGAGTTGGTGAGTGGACGGGAGTTAATGATACGAAAGGCCTTCCTTTCAACTTTGTCTAGGAGAGCGGTGTGAGAGGAACCTCCCCACACATGTGAACAATACTCAATACAAGGGCGCACTATGCCCCTGTACAGAGTAAGAAGCTGTGCAGGGGAAAAGAACCCACTAAGGCGGTTGAGCACATCCAGCTTCTGGGAGGCTGCCTTAGCAAGACTGGTAATATGGTCCTTCCAAATGAGAGCAGAAGAAAAAGAGACACCAAGAATATTGAGAGAAGATGAAGGGTTGATTTTTGTATTGTTGAAGAATAAGGGATAGTCCGCTGGGAGATCCAGACGGGTAGATAGATGGAGAAATTGGGTTTTGGAAGCATTAAAGTTAACAAGGTTTTCTCTGCCCCAATTGGAAATAGTATTTAGTTCAGAATTAAAGAGTTCTATGGCTTCATTACGTTTGTCGTTGAGGGATTGCTGGCTGGGGCGTTCTAAAAACTAATGGAGTAGTGTAAGGTTGAGTCGTCTGTGTATGAATGGATGGGAATTAAGGTACAGTTGAGGAGATCATTTATAAAAATTAGAAAGAGAATAGGAGATAGGACAGAGCCCTGAGGAACACCGGAGTTTATAGGGTGAGGAAGTGAACAAAGGCCGTCCACAACCGCGGATATGGAACGGCCGGAAAGGAAATTAGAGACAAAGGCACAGATGGAGGGATAGAAACCGAAGGAGGGTAGTCTAGAAATTAAAGATTTATGCCAGACTCTATCGAAGGCTTTCGATATGTCTAGTGCAATAGAAAAAGTCTCACCGAAGTCCCGAAAGGAGGATGACCAAGAGTTAGTAAGATATGAAAGAAGATCACCAGTAGAGCGACCCTTAAGGAAGCCATACTGGCGATCTGAGAGCAGATTATGAGAAGAGAAATGCTTAAGAAATTTGGAAGCAAGAATAGTTTCAAAAACTTTAGAAAGACAAGAGATAAGAGCAATTGGACAATAGTTGGAGGGTTGGGAGCGGTCACCCTTCTTTGGGACAGGTTGAATGTGAGCAAACTTCCAGCATGAAGGGAAGACGTTAGAGGATAGACAGAGACGAAAGAGTTTGCCTAGGCAGGCAGTCAGCACGGAAGCACAGTTTTTGAGAACAACAGGAGGAACACTGTCCGGACCGTACGCCTTATTAGTGTTAAGCCCAGAGAGGGTAGAAAGTACATCTTTAGAAGAGATTAGGATATTAGGCATAAGTAAGAGAGAGGAGGGCGGAGAGGGAGGAATAGCACCGGAATCATCCAAGGTGGAGTTTCTAGCAAAAGTTTGAGCGAAGAGTTTAGCTTTGTCAGAGGAAGAAGTGATGGTTGTGCCATCAGAGTGGGAAAGGGGAGGGAAAGACGAGGAAGAGAAATTGTTGGAGAGGTTTTTGGCTAGATGCCAGAAAGCTTGGGAAGAGCTAGAGTTGGATAGTTCAGTGCATTTATTATTGATGAAAGAGTGATTGGCAAGTCGAAGAACAGATTTGGCTTGATTCCGGGCAGAAACATATGAAGAATGAGAGTCTTGAGTTTTAAGGCGTCGGTACCGTTTGAATGCTTCCTCCTTATTGCGGACAGCAGTAGAACAGGCGTGAGTAAACCAAGATTTTGTAGCATTAGTCTGAGAGAAAGAGAATGGAATGTATGCTTCTATGCCCGATAGGATTACCTCAGTAATGCGTTCAGCACTCTCCGAGGGTCCTCGGCCATGGAAGCAGAAATAATTCCATGGGAATTCAAAGAAGTACTGCCGAAGAGCCTCCCAGTCGGCAGCGCCAAAGTGCCACAAGCGCCGCCGGCTAGGAGGATCGGGTGGCCGTACTGGAGAGATAGGACAGGTGACAGAGATAAGTTTATGGTCGGAGGAGCCCAAAGGAGAGAAAAGATCGACAGTATAAGAAGAAGGGTTAGAAGTTAGAAACAGGTCAAGAATGTTGGGCCGATCTCCGATGCGATCCGGGATACGGGTGGGTTGCTGAACTAACTGCTCTAGGTCATTTAGGATAGAAAAGACGTAGGCTTGTTCACCAGGTGGATCAGTAGTGTGAGAGGAGAGCCATTGGCGGTGGTGAACGTTGAAATCTCCTAAGATGGAGATTTCTGAGAAAGGAGAAATGGATAGAATGTGTTCCACTGTAGAGTTTAGATAGTCAAAGAATTAGGGAAAGTTGGTAGAGTTAGGGGAAAGATAGACAGCACAGAAATGTTTAGTAAGAGAATGACAGGAAAGTTTGAGCCATAAAGTTGAGAATTCCGAGGAGTCGAAATCGGGAACACGAGAGCAAGTGAGTTTGTTGTGCACATATGCACAACATCCGCCTTTGGCTTTGAAACTAGGATAGAGAAAGTAGGAGGATACAGAGAAGGGGTTGCTGGATGTTGCTACAGACACCTGAGTTTCGGTGAGGAAGAGAAGATCAGGTTTGTAGGAGGAGAGATGGTGCTCAACAGAGTGAAAGTTAGAGGAAAGTCCGCGAATGTTGCAGAAATTAATAGAAAGAGTAACAGGCCGAGGTCCAGGTAATTGTGTGGGGTCGTCAGGGGATGGTCGGTCGGGTGAGGGGGCATTTATGGTCCCCCCCCCTGGGGACTCCGAGGCTGGGCTAGAATTCATAATTTTTTTTTTTTGTTATTTTGGTGTGGAGGAATGAAGTGTGGTGTGCATGTTTAGTGTAGTGAAGTGGATAGGAGGAGGAGGTGTTTGTGAGAGCTAGCTGGATTGCTCTCAGTGTAAATGAGGCACAAAGAAAATCAGTAAGAGAGGCCAAGCAAATGAAACAAGAGTTCCAGCGACTCTTTATCACATGCCTATAACCTCACCTGGGTCTAGCCCTGATCGATTGGTGATCTAGTTATGGTTGCCCACCTACCAATACCATCCAAGCTCAAACCCAGGTTTAAAGGAACTTTTGAAATCTTATCTGTTCCAAAATGCTACCAGGTTATCATTAATTATTTTGGTGAGTCGCGCACATATCGTATCAGGCATGTCCATAGATATCAGCCTATTAATGAGAATATAGATATGCTTGCTGACCCCATTCAAAATGACATATTGCCTGCAACTGATAACCAGAATTTAGGATCCACAGAACCTGCCTTACCTGACCTCACCCTACCTGTAACACCCACCCGCAAACAAAGAACCCTTCCGGATTTGAACGCTTTAGCTCATACGCCCACCCCCCTATTACAGCCATGCCCACCTCCTATTGTGTACACACCCATACCTGTTATACCTATACGCACTGTCTGCTCCTTCAATCCTTCCTTCTCAAGTTGGTCATCAACCACTCCCTTTACCTGTTCAAGCCTCACCATCTGTCAGTATACCTAACGCTTCAGAATCCTCGGGTACTCTACCTACAACTCCTATAACTGCCAACATTCCTAATCTCATTACTCCACCTGTCACTTCTGCTCCTCACCCTCCCACTACTGTACCTCCTTCTTTACCTATCCCTCTTGTTCCTAATCTTTCCGGTCCCCACTCTTATGCATCTAAACTAAAATCTCCTGTTCCTTCCGGATCTCAATCCCAAATGAAACCAGTAACACGGCCTTTACTTCCCAGGGCCATTCCTCAATCATCTTCTTACACATGACCTTCCCCAGTCATCCATCCCAGACATAACATAACAAATAAACCATCACATTCTTCTAGCTCTGCTTCTTCACCTTCCCCTCAATCGCGTGTTTCTCATCCTTCACTAATCCCTACGCGATCTAACCCTACACGCACAAGATCTGGTCGACGTGTGGTGCCCCCTCAACGATGGGCGCCTTCCTTCAAACCAACATACATCTGGCGAGATCACCCAAGACCTTGCCAGCTCCACTGATAGCCACACCACCTAATGCGAGGTCACCCCTACCTGGTACAGCCACGCCTACCTCAAAACACTCATCACCAGCCATTCCTGTCCCAGTCACTACTCCTCGCCAACCAGCAGTGACCAGACCTACTCCAAGGACACCTCCTACTGCAGCTACCCCTTCAAAGATGCCACCAACAATGAAAATTAACAGTGTGTCCATTTTTGATGGCATCAAACCAATGCCTGTGAAAACTCCTAACCAGCTCCTACAACTAGCTGCTCACGCTGAAGAAACTCTACATTTAAACTTGGTCATGGACGTCACCAAACCTATGGACGTCACTACCACATTATGGCTGCTCACCTTGCAAAACCTGACACCCGTCATGAACACAACCACCAACCGATCCTACATTCTTCAAGAGCGAGGTCGCGACTTTTTCCTAGCCGATAGTGGTGAAATGACGGGGCTGCTACAGCCAAATACAAAAGCCAGTTGCAGAATTACCAGCCTGCAACTGGGTCCACCAACTAAACCCATAACACGGAAGCAACGGAGAGACAAGAAAATGCAGGAGCCACCCCTACCGCCCAGAGCTTCTCATGTTCTATGGGACCAAGCAGCAGTTATGATCATGGGAAACTGTCCCAACCAACCACAACCCTGCTTTCAAACCACACCAACCAATCACAGGACAGCATCCCCTCCATCCCCAGATGTGCAATATGATGAAGCCTTGTTTATGCAAGTTAAACACCAGCGACCAGAAGCTTACAGGTATAAATGGACCTGAGCAAGAGTACCAGTTATGACAGTCCTGTTGATATAATAACCTCAAGACAAGAAGCACAAATAGGCCAGCAATACCCCCGTCTTTTTAAGAGTCTGGAGAATGATGTAATCCTTATAAGTAAGATTTCTCCAAGAATAGGGTAAATAAATGCCTTGTATGATATAAATGTGTTACCTAATATATAAGTACACCTATAAATATTAACCAGCCATGTCTACTATTAGTATTAAACCTCACAACTTCATCACAACGAATTCACAATACCCCTATTGGCGCGAGACTGTATAATATTATTTTTATTAATCTCACCACCACACCCCCAATGAAATTAATTAAAGTATATATGATCCACCGGGATTCGAACCTGGGTTATCACACACATATTTTTGCCACCTTAACCATTACACCACCAGGACGGTCAAGAATTAAGTCAGATATTACTTCAAAGATTTAGTGGAAAAGTATGCAAAAATCCACTGCGGTACTGTACTCAGCCTGAAAAGGACAGGACAGCTAACCACAGCAGAAGCTTGCCCCAAACCTGCCCCCTGCCAGAGAGAGTGCTAGACCTGTGGTGCCCTCTGAAGTCTGGAACCTGAAGTCCTGCTCGAGTGACACCCTACCCCCCTGAAGTGCTACTCCACGAACCTACGCTGTACGTCGGCCAGCCTTGCTCTCTCCTTACCCTCCAACATTACCCTAGGTGTCTCTGTATATCTTGAGTTGTGATTATTGTTGTCTAGGTATAGGTTAAAATATGTGAATCGTGTAAGCGTGTGATTATAAGTAGATCTGTGCCCAAGATCTTTATTTGCATGCGAGTTAATCCTTCTGAAACTAATAGTAATTCTTATCTAAGATCTGTGTTCAAGATCCTATATTCATCTTGTTTAAATATCCTATAGAACGTCCTACGCATACGTTATATACTCGTGTTAATTAATTTATCTCGCCACGCACTCACAGATTTTCCTAGTATTATTATGTATTCTGTTATGTATGTTAAAAGTTGAGGTCGAAGTGTATTTCGTGTCTTGATTCCCCTTCTTAATTCATAACTTCTTACCTAGAACCTACGCTCAATTTATTTTTTAATTTATCTCAGTATCCTCGTTGTGAAGTTTATCAGTCCCCAAGTTAGATACTTTCCAAGTCCCCCAATTTCACATTCGATTACTTAATCGTTGTTGTAATTATTTTATGAACTAATATTATCGTTCATGCGAGTATTGATGTATATCATTCTGATTCTTACTGTCGAGGAATTCTAGCATTGCATAGAGTCTTTTATCTAAATTTTCCATCATCTCGAATGCACCACTTATTAAGGGGAATTCTTATTAAGACTCTGTTAACTCGTTTAGATACCTTGTTAATACCCTTCTGAGTATTTTCATAGTACAACTTCGTCTTATGCGTCACTTTCAACATAATTAATATTTTGTTAATTATTTCCTTACGCTATTACGATTATAAGCGTTTCTAGGACATCTGCTAATTAATCGCATTTGGTTAATTAGACTTTGTCTTTATATACAGTTAGTAAATATTTCTCTTTAGTTAATTCGTAATTATATTAATAACATTACATCTGAATTCCTCGACCGTGTTCGTAATTATTACATACGTTCGATTGAAGTGAATATACAGTTCAAATCATAAATTACATAATTTGAGCTACATACATAGTAAATTGTGAAAAGAAGAAAGTAATACCTTGCCCCTAGTTTCATTGTAATATCTCTGAGATTAAGTTCATATTTACACAAACCAGAATTGCATTTTCCAACCCCGCAGTAGAACTCTTTACCTGACACGCTAGCTGATTAAAGGTCGCGTTTACCTGCGAGCGTTTACCTAGCTCAAGCGCGCGCACTCCACTCGTACATCTCACTCACTGCCTGTGTATTTAATTTACTCCTCAATTCATTCATCCTCTCTTGTTTCGAGATTGTACGATTCTCCTTATTGTTGTTAATTCACGAAAGACACTCGACCCGCATCATTATTATTATTAAGGGTTAATACTATAGGTCATGTGTTTATTTAATTATTTCCTATCTATCTATCTATCTATTGCCTGACGCCGTGATCCCCGAAGGGGTGGCCACGAACGAACCGCCCCCATGCACCTCTGTCCCCAGTCAGTCGACGCCCCTCCCTCCAACCAGCACCGCCTTCGTTCATGTAGTTCCTCACTCCATCCTTCCACCTCATATTCGGTCTACTTCTCCCCCTCTGTCCCTCCACCTCGCTCTCGTACACCCTCTTAGTCATTCTCTCGCTTTCCATACGTTCCATATGGCCGAACCATCTCAAGTTGTTCCTTTTCACACTTTCCAGCACATCTACCTCCACACCACACCTCCTTCTTACTTCCTCATTAGTCTGTCTATCCCTCCATGTAACTCCGCACGCACTCCTTAAGTAAATCATTTCCACTGCTCTCACTCTTGGTCTGAGTCTCTCAACCAACGTCCATGCTTCGCTTCCGTAAGTCAGTATCGGGATTACCACACTGTCATGCAAGGACTTCTTCACTTCCATACTGACCACCCTATTTCTTGTTACTGCTTTTAGCGTTCCTACAACCCTCTTCCCCTGTTGTACCCTCTCCCGCACCTCTTCATCCATAGTCCCATCTTTACTCAACACACTGCCCAGATACTTAAAAGAGTTGACGATCTCCATAGCCTGACTGTTCAGCTTCACCTCACACTCTGTGACTTCACCCCTTTCGAAGACCATAACCTTGCTCTTCCCTGTTGTTACCTTCAAATTCCGTTTTTCGCACACTGTTCCAAACTCATTTACCAGACCCTGCAACTCCCATTCATTATCACTCATCAGAACTGTATCATCCGCAAACAGCAGTATAGGTAGCTTCCACTCAATTCCCTCCCTTTTCAGCGATACACCAACATCCACTGTTCTTGATAGTATTTCTTTCATGACTCCATCCATATATACAGTAAACAACCACGGGGACATCACACACCCCTGTTTCAAACCAACATTCAGGTCAAAGAACTCGCTCTGCTCACTCTCCACACGTACTGCCGCCTTTGCACCCTCATACATGCTCTTCACTGCTTTCAGCAACTTGCCGTCTACTCCGTATATTCTAAATACTTTCCACAAACCTTCTCTATCCACTCTGTCATAGGCCTTCTCCAAGTCCATAAAGGCAACATACACCTTTTGTTTCTTCTCCAGATACTTCTCCACAACACAATTCAGGGTAAAAATCTGATCTACACATCCTCTTCCCTTTCTAAAACCTCCCTGCTCGTCGCCTATCCATTTCTCCGTTCTCACTCTCACTCTCTCAATCACTACCCTACTGTATATCTTCCCTACTACGCTTAGAAGACATATTCCTCAGTGGTTACCACACACTCCTCTTTCCCCTTTGCCCTTATATAGGGGGACTATTATGCCAGTCTTCCAGTCATCGGGTGCACTCCCCTTCTCCCATGCTAGTTTGCACATTTTCCATACCCATTCTATCACTATCTCACCATCATACCTCAACATTATTTCCTGTTTTGTTTATTACCAACACTGAAGTAAAATTTATCTCACTTTGGTCTATTCTACTAGCATATATTCGCTTCGTTACCTTATAATTCCCATAATTATTAATGTAATACTCTAGTCTGAATTACCCCTATTAACCAAGCCAATAAGTGAAGATAATATTTCTATGCCTTTGAATAAACTTGTGTATATAATTCACATGTGTGTTGTTATTGAGTTCTGTAGTACCTAGTTGAATACTTATTTGTCTATGGGACAAAGCAATTTCACAGACGAGGGTTGATACTATAGGTCACGTGTTTATTTAATTATTTCCTATCTATCTATCTATCTATTGCCTGACGCCGTGATCCCCGAAGGGGTGGCCACGAACGAACCGCCCCCATGCACCTCTGTCCCCAGTCAGTCGACGCCCCTCCCCCCAACCAGCACCGCCTTCGTTCATGTAGTTCCTCACTCCATCCTTCCACCTCATATTCGGTCTACCTCTCCCCCTCTGTCCCTCCACCTCGCTCTCGTACACCCTCTTAGTCATTCTCTCGCTTTCCATACATTCCATATGGCCGAACCATCTCAAGTTGTTCCTTTTCACACTTTCCAGCACATCTACCTCCACACCACACCTCCTTCTTACTTCCTCATTAGTCTGTCTATCCCTCCATGTAACTCCGCACGCACTCCTTAAGTAATTCATTTCCACTGCTCTCACTCTTGGTCTGAGTCTCTCAACCAACGTCCATGCTTCGCTTCCATAAGTCAGTGTCGGGATTACCACACTGTCATGCAAGGACTTCTTCACTTCCATACTGACCACCCTATTTCTTGTTACTGCTTTTAGTGTTCCTACAACCCTCTTCCCCTGTTGTACCCTCTCCCGCTTCTCCGTTCTCACTCTCACTCTCTCAATCACTACCCTACTGTATACCTTCCCTACTACGCTTAGAAGACATATTCCTCGGTGGTTACCACACACTCCTCTTTCCCCTTTGCCCTTATATAGGGGGACTATTATGCCAGTCTTCCAGTCATCGGGTGCACTCCCCTTCTCCCATGCTAGTTTGCACATTTTCCATACCCATTCTATCACTATCTCACCACCATACCTCAACATTATTTCCTGCTTTGTTTATTACCAACACTGAAGTAAAATTTATCTCACTTTGGTCTATTCTACTAGCATATATTCGCTTCGTTACCTTATAATTCCCATAATTATTAATGTAATACTCTAGTCTGAATTACCCCTATAAACCAAGCCAATAAGTGAAGATAATATTTTTATGCCTTTGAATAAACTTGTGTATATAATTCACATGTGTGTTGTTATTGAGTTCTGTAGTACCTAGTTGAATACTTATTTGTGATATTAAGAACGTGTTCGGGAAGTTCCTGTTGAGTTTATTTACGGTCTATAAGTCCAGATCTGGATTTTAGTAAAGACTATATCACGAGTTGTAATTATTATAGCCTGACAAAACATAATATTATATATATATATATATATATATATATATATATATATATATATATATGTATACTGTACAGGGTGTAACGCGACTTTATGCCATAACTTCAGGGGCTGACCCCTGGGGTTATTACGAGTGAGTAATGTTATATAACCATATGCCTTATTCCCAATGGTTATCATGTTATGACACTGGGAGGTGTACTTCAGGTGAGACAGATTATTTAACCACACATATGAATAACACCGAACTGTATATTATGCAAAATGTTACGTGTTTAGGGCTTGTACAGTACAATAAGTCTTATTTTGGAGGTACTGGTTAGGTTAGTAGTTGTTCGAAATGGCCTCCATCAGCCTGCACACACAGCTCAACACGATTCATGTTCATGGCTTACCACACTTTTACTGCAACAATTGGTTACTAGTGTAACTGTCATCTCTTTAGCATACTGTAATGACACAGTAACCCATATATATATATATATATATATATATTAATTATCATGATTGTCAAATAGTCATCAATGATCGTTTAATACATGTTATGTTCCCACAGGAACAGCGTGTATCACCAGTGAGTCCTTCAGGCAATGTTCGAATACTGTGCCAGAGAATCATCATGGATCTTCAATACAGTATATTACTGTACATATACAGTAATATGAATATTGTATTATCTAGAAAGATCAAGGTAATATTGAAAATGTATACACCATAGACTGATCATTCATGGTTACTCTACCAGTTTTCAAATTATAAGTGAAGGTGTTGCGATAGTGCTGAAGTAAACATTACACAAACACATTATGTGTGACGGTGTTCTGTAATCGTGCTGAAGTAAACATTACACAAACACATTTTAAGTGAAGTTGTTCTGTGATCGAGCTGAAGTAAACATTACACAAACAAACTGGTGCTCAAGAAAACATTTTTGTTTCAATTAGTGTTGACAATCGAAATAACACTGAACATGTTGTTGATGATGAGGGTGACCATGATACTCATAGTGACAAAGTGAACATTGTGACTCATTATCTACCGTTATACCCTTCATAATACTGTAGTGTCAAAGGGAACATTGTCACACATTATCTACCGTTATACCCATCATAATACTGTAGTGTCAAGGTGAACATTGTCACACATTATTATCTACCGTTATACCCTTCATAATACTGTAGTGTCAAAGGGAACATTGTCACACATTATCTACCGTTATACCCATCATAATACTGCAGTGTCAAGGTGAACATTGTCACACATTATCTACCGTTATACCCATCATAATACTGTAGTGTCAAGGTGAACATTGTCACACATTATCTACCGTTATACCCATCATAATACTGTAGTGTCAAGGTGAACATTGTCACACATTATCTACCGTTATACCCTTCATAATACTGTAGTGTCAAGGTGAACATTGTCACACATTATCTACCGTTATACCCATCATAATACTGTAGTGTCAAGGTGAACATTGTCACACATTATCTACCGTTATACCCATCATAATACTGTAGTGTCAAGGTGAACATTGCATTATTGTCTACCGTTATACCCATCATAATACTGTAGTGTCAAGGTGAACATTGTCACACATTATCTACCGTTATACCCTTCATAATACTGTAGTGTCAAGGTGAACATTGTCACACATTATCTACCGTTATACCCATCATAATACTGTAGTGTCAAGGTGAACATTGTCACACATTATCTACCGTTATACCCATCATAATACTGTAGTGTCAAGGTGAACATTGCATTATTATCTACCGTTATACCCATCATAATACTGTAGTGTCAAGGTGAACATTGTCACACATTATCTACCGTTTTACCCTTCATAATACTGTAGTGTCAAGGTGAACATTGTCACACATTATCTACCGTTATACCCATCATAATACTGTAGTGTCAAGGTGAACATTGTCACACATTATCTACCGTTATACCCATCATAATACTGTAGTGTCAAGGTGAACATTGTCACACATTATCTACCGTTATACCCATCATAATACTGTAGTGTCAAGGTGAACATTGTCATTATCTACCGTTATACCCATCATAATACTGTAGTGTCAAGGTGAACATTGTCACACATTATCTACCGTTATACCCATCATAATACTGTAGTGTCAAGGTGAACATTGTCACACATTATCTACCGTTATACCATCATAATACTGTAGTGTCAAGGTGAACATTGTCACACATTATCTACCGTTATACCCATCATAATACTGTAGTGTCAAGGTGAACATTGTCACACATTATCTACCGTTATACCCATCATAATACTGTAGTGTCAAGGTGAACATTGCATTATTATCTACCGTTATACCCATCATAATACTGTAGTGTCAAAGTGAACATTGTCACACATTATCTACCGTTATACCCATCATAATACTGTAGTGTCAAGGTGAACATTGTCACACATTATCTACCGTTATACCCATCATAATACTGTAGTGTCAAGGTGAACATTGTCACACATTATCTACCGTTATAACCCATCATAATACTGTAGTGTCAAGGTGAACATTGTCACACATTATCTACCGTTATACCCATCATAATACTGTAGTGTCAAGGTGAACATTGTCACACATTTCTACCGTTATACCCATCATAATACTGTAGTGTCAAGGTGAACATTGTCACACATTATCTACCGTTATACCCATCATAATACTGTAGTGTCAAGGTGAACATTGTCACACATTATCTACCGTTATACCCATCATAATACTGTAGTGTCAAGGTGAACATTGCATTATTATCTACCGTTATACCCATCATAATACTGTAGTGTCAAGGTGAACATTGTCACACATTATCTACCGTTATACCATTCATAATACTGTAGTGTCAAGGTGAACATTGTCACACATTATCTACCGTTATACCCATCATAATACTGTAGTGTCAAGGTGAACATTGTCACACATTATCTACCGTTATACCCATCATAATACTGTAGTGTCAAGGTGAACATTGTCACACATTATCTACCGTTATACCCATCATAATACTGTAGTGTCAAGGTGAACATTGTCACACATTATCTACCGTTATACCCATCATAATACTGTAGTGTCAAGGTGAACATTGTCACACATTATCTACCGTTATACCCATCATAATACTGTAGTGTCAAGGTGAACATTGTCACACATTATCTACCGTTATACCCATCATAATACTGTAGTGTCAAGGTGAACATTGTCACACATTATCTACCGTTATACCCTTCATAATACTATAGTGTCAAGGTGAACATTGTCACACATTATAGAATAATGTAAGAACAGTCGTCTAAATATGATTATCAAGGTGAAGATTTTGACAATCTAGACAATTATAGACATCATAATACTGGAATACCAAAGAATAACATTGTGAACTATATCTGAAAATATAATCATTATAATACCTTAGTGTCAAGATGAACATTGTAAATTATTAATACATATACGTTAACATATAAAGCAAAATGTTAAGGTGAATATTGAGTTGTCTGTGAAGAGTATAATATGATATATATACCTCCTCTATGTTGTGGACTAAAGTAAATTTACAGTAATAATGTCTACTTCAGGAAGGTACCTAAATAATGGTCTGCGTTATGCACTTATGCTAAAGAATGTAGCCAGACTAGTTTTAGTTACAATCTTAAAGTGGGCAACCTCTACTAAAGGTTCCAATATTACGTTTGAGGAATACTTTAACAATGATCTTAAGCTTTCCAAAAGATAATGTAACTTTGATACGATCCAAAAGCCGAAAATTGAGAAATCCTGTGATTGTGCTGACTTTGATGAGACTCTTCTTGCTAAATGCTTAACTTTGGTCTGTCGAAAATTGACTGATTGTAGCAATGTTTTAGACTACAGTAAGAAAGTTAAAGACCTTAGGAATGACTATGCTCATGCTACTACTATAAGCCTCACTGATAAACAACTTGATGAACAAATGAAGAAACTTGCAGATGTCTTAAATAATCTCTTAGATACATCCAAAGCAAAATTTAAGAGAGATGATTCAGAGTTGAGGTCAAAGAAGTCTGAAATGAGGAATAAGCTTGACGACATACGGCAGAGCATTTTTGGAAAGTATGATAGATTAGCAGCTTCAGTAGACGACATCCTCAAAGAAGGCAAGGAAGAACTGACAAATATTCTGAAAGAGTTTACAACCTTTGACCCTCTTCACGAAGTACGGCCCACTGGGCTGAAGCTAAATGTAGCAAAGCTCTTTTTTTAAGGTAATGATAAAGAGAGCAGACGCCAGTGGTAATGAAGAGTAGCTGGAATATTGCAAACTATTAAGTGCGATCAAGTCTGGAGAATCAGATCCTCAAATATTAATGATTGAGGGTCAAGCAGGTAGTGGTCAAACAATGCTGCTACAGCATGTGGCCCAGGACTGGTTGGATGGCAGCCATGTTCTTGAGGGTCTGGACCAATATAATTTAGTCTTAAGAGTATTGTGCAGGGAGGCACACATTCAATCCTTTTCAGAACTGATAAAGAAAATGATGCCAAAGTTCTTTTCCAAGTTTGAGGACCTAGCACTAGACATTATCAAGGATTGTCGCTTGATGGTGACAGCCGATGGGCTTGATGAGCAAACTGATCAGTCAAAGAAGCTCCTTCAAAACCTACTCAATGAACTGCAGGACTGCCCAAGTTGCACAATACTCTGTACGTCTCGACCTGAGTCTATCCCAGATTTTAAGAGGAAAGCTGGCAGATATATTGCGAGGGATGCAGAACTCCTTGGGATTGCTAAGGGAGACAGATCTCAGTTTTTGTTGAGGTACTTCAATGCTTGCCGTCCAAATGAAAGCACTGATGAGTTACTGCAGGTATGTGGAAAGGTACTACATCAGGAGCACTATGGTAAGCCTATTAACCAGGTGTTTCTTGTGTGGAAGTTCATCGATGACCCAAGTAGTATTAAAGAAGACAACACTCCAACTGACTTCTACCACTTGGTCCATCAGCTTGGTCTACAGAAACTGAAGGGACGACTAACAGACTGCTCTTTAGATATGTCAGACTTGAAAGAGCTGGTGTATGAGGATCTAGGTTTGGTAATGTTACAGGACCTTGCACGAAACCAACTCGTCCTATCTCCACAGGCAATAAAGCAGTTTAAGTCTGCATGTAAAGCACAAGGACTGACACAGTATAAGGAAGTACTGTCTGCCTTTTTAGTATTGACTCTCGGCTCAAGCCATATGCAAGATGAAGACACTTTTTCTTCTCCACATAAAGGAACACAAGAGTATCATGCATCCTTGTATGTGGTTAGCAAATTCATAAATGACAATGGCCAATGTACAATTAAATCGGTACTGCAGAATGCTGTGTCAGAACTACCAAGTAATGGTATCAATTTGATACAGCACATTGCAGGTGTTTTGTATCAGCAACTGGATGCTAATGATCCTCGGCGGGTCACGGCAGCAAGTGAGGTGGTGGAGCTGATGCACCAGGCTGGAGTCAAGGCAACCAGTAACTGGTTGAGCCTTCTTGAAGACACCAAGATGTCTCCTCCTCTACTTCAGGCCATTGTTCCTCATATACATGATAAAGTGATCAAGGTGAATGACGGCACTCTCAAATCCTGGTGTAAACTCCTGCCTCACCTGGAACAGAGAGAGGTGAGGTTTAATCTTGATGGTGACCCCAGCCCCCTGGCCAACCTCTCCCGGGACTGTCTCCATCATCACCGCTGCACGTGGGTACAACTGAACCAGTATTGCCATCGCCCGCACCTCACCACCGACATGGGAATTCTGGACAACTTCCTTCAACACATATTACCCAGGCAGGTCTTGTTACTTCACTAGGTGTGAGGACTACATGTTACTGATCACAATTACCTTATGTATTATATATTGGGTCTTATGTGGCTGTGTTGAGAAAATATGGATATTCACATTTATGTAATACTGACTACCATTATTTTATTAAATAATACCTACTTAGCTCTTGCAGTATGGTGGCATAATTTTCACTTTATTTTGGCTATAATTCGTAGATTGTATTTATTTTAGGAAAACCCACTAAGAGTTATCAAGGTGATATAAACTATATTAATTAACCCTTTGATTGCCACAGGTCCTTCCTAAACTGAATAATAGTTGTCTTAAGTTTAGGCAGAATAAAATGAGCATTAGTGTCATCATATAGAAGAGGTAAACCGTTTCAGTACGATGACGTAATTTTCAGTATTGTCAGGCTATTATTAGACCTCAAAGTAAAACACTTTATTAAGGAAAGGCATACTGTCTTTCTGAACCCCATTCTCCCTCATTTTAAGCCCTATTAGTTATGATCTTGAGACTTTTCGCCTAATTTCTGTTGTCAATATTATGACCTTTAGTTTAATTAAGGTGTTGATTTTTTCCTGGTGAGCGATAACAAGCCTGTAATTTAGGAGGACCCAACCTTTGGTGCAAAATATGCTGAACATAAATAGTCTAATGTTAGCCATAATAATAAGTTAAATGCTGCCACTGTTCTGAAGGGGTTAAGGCGATGTTATTGAACACATTTATTGGCCGATTATATGAAGAGCCTGATGTCTGCATTAGGTTATTAACTATGTACACTTGATGGTTGTTATTGTAAGTTACTATCCAAGATAAACATATACTAAATATTGAATTTGCCATATTGAAGGTGAAATTTATTGCATACTTAACTTGTTCAGAATAATGACATTAATTTGTTTAATTGTGGTTATCATTGGAAGATTCCATTAACTTAGGAAGGACACGTGGGAGTCCGAAGGTTAATTGAAACAGTTTTTATCTTTTTGATACTTAATTAAGAGATCCATCCTAAGTTGAATATGATCATCTACTGATAACCAGACTATAGGAAGGAAAACGTGATCATTTACTGAAGGGATTAAATTAACTAAAGTATATTAAAATAATTAAACATAATGACTAAATATATTCACCACTAGAAGAGTTTGTGTGATTGAGGATTATAATGTTAAATATGTGAACAACGAAAATATGACTTTGTGAATGAAAAATTGCATAGTGTAACAGTTGCGTGGCCGATGAGTAAGTGTATGATGACATATGACAGGTGTATGAGTGTAACAGTTATGTGAATGTGACAGGTGTGTGGCAGATGTGTAAGTGTATGATTACATTACCCCAGGTGTGTATGTAACATGGGAATGCCATTGTGTGTGACAGATGTACATGATTGTATGATATTGTGTGTGACAGATTTACATGTCTGCCAGGTGTGTATGCAACATTGTGTGTATTTATGACAACGTGTGTGACAGATGTACATGTATGATATTTGAAATGCCAACCCCTGCAATCGATGAAGGGGGTTCCATAAACTACACCATGTGTTGCGCGATCCTGATGCACCGAGGGGGATGTGTTGAGAGATATAATAATGGGTGTACAAATGTACAGTATAATAGTTTATTAATATATAGCATAATATTAACATGGGTATTTATAGTTACAGTAGTAAGCCACAAAGCAAAAATACAAGTATGATATACATAGGACATACAAAATAAAATACATACACTTAGAGACAATAAGGATGATTTTTATGACTCCTTGATATGCTTAATGGGTGCGGGGTAATAGCTAAACTGGAGTTTAATGTTATGTGTGTGTAAAGCAGATTGCTTTACTTATAGGTACACAACGGTCTGGTAACTTTGTGGTCAGACAGACGTGTGACATTGTACCTATAAGTGAATAGCAAGTTTTTGGTAGCGTGTGAGGGTTTTTATAGGCAAACTGGTATAAATTAAGTTACGGTAAAAGGGGGCCTGAAAGACAGATCTCAATATGAGCGTTCAATCTGTGGACACACTTGCCAGATGTCACCAAATTTGTTATTTTATCACGAATAAAATTATGAAATGTGAACATTGCTAATACTTACTATTTCTCTTTTGTTGTGTTTTCAATACATCAAGCTTACTATACTTTTAGATTCATTATTCCTACATTACGGTGTTTAACAGATACATCTAATGGATATATATTTTATTAAGGGTATTTATTTTTCATTGTAGAGTAGAATATTGTATACAGAAGATGCTGATTGGTTGTTGATTGATGAGTGTTGATAAAGTTGAGATATCTTCATTATTCCATATATATTATTGAAACTCTAAAATTGTAAGCAATTTTAATGATAATATGATAATCTAAAGTGATATACGAACCCCGAGTGCTAAAATATATCACATATAACACATTAATAACATACCGTAGATATTATAAAGTGAACACAAGCGAAATACAAATTGATAAACCAACAAGTAAGCAAGATTTGTAGACTGACTGAGTCTTGGCTTACATCTCACCCGCCTTAACTAATCACAAGCCTCCGCATTTTTAACATATGCAGTTGCTTCCTACCACCAGGGTAAGTCACTACAGTGGTGGCAAGTTAGGATATCAGCCCCTGATTGGCTAATAGGCTCGAGAACTCAGCCATCTCAGCAGGCAGCCTCCTCTCTCGCTTAGTGATTTTTCTCATATGTTTTTATTTTGTCTGTGTTCACTTTATAATATTTACGTTAATAGTGTATTTGATGTGATCTATTTTATACCACGGTGTTCATATATCTCTCTAGAACATGACTCAATTGTTGAAATTGTCCGTAATTAAAATATTTAAAAAGTAGATATGAAATAATGAAGATATCTTGCTTTACTAATCATGCTCCTGTCCATTAGCCAATCAACAGCGTCATCAAAAATGTGCTGCTTCTCATGTCCGGCAGTCCTGTTCAGAGAAAAATAAGTAACTGAATGAAATGTCAATTTAATCATAAAAAAGTTTGTTTTATTTTATTTATTTATTTTTTTTGTTTTGTCTATATTCCAACTACTCCCTCTCGGACATAGGCTGAGAGCCTGCACACTCTACCACTGAACACGGTGAGGCCCGTGAGGTCTTGTTCCAGCCTAGGGAGTGAGACATGCGAAGCACCCCGGCTCGAAGCAACTGCATCTCTGAAGCCGCTCCGCCTCTGCGCTTCACCGTCTCATTCCGCAGGCTCGGACCCTCACTCTCAGAATGCCATCTTTTGAGCAATTAACTAACTAGGCATTGCCCCCCTGTAGCATATTTTGAATATGGGAATATTCATACAATGTTATTTAATCAGGGAACAATGAGGGTATTTTTTTGGCATTTCGGGGTGCTGAGGTAATGCACTGAGACTAGGTACAGCACAAATTCCATCCCAATAATATCTTCCCATTGACACATTGGGATTCGAACCCGGGTCCATTGGATTACCAGTCCAGTGGCAAGACTACTCTGCCACACCACTATTAAAAATATATCATTAGCATACAAAAGAAGGTAAATCATATACTATTTATTTTTTGCAACCAGTATTTACCATTTTGTAATGGATTTATTTCACAACACAATGTTTGTTCCTTCTCTCTTATTTTAAATATACAATAAAGTTGTCAGCTAAAATATATAAGAGATTATTATAATATATATGAAGAATATATAAGATTAAAACAGCTTGTCATAAGACACTATTAACTTCAGGAAAAATCGAAAAATAATTTAGAAACTGACAACTTTCTTAGTCTTGTTCACATTTTATTACAATCATTGACGAATCTGGTGACATCTGGCAAGCTTGTCTACAGCTTGAACGCTTCTATTAGCAAGCATCTCTTATGCAATAATATATATCCAGAATGCACTGGTATAGATAAGAGGCTGGTCAGAACTCTGTATCTCTACCAATCAGGATTAGCTGTTACAGGAATTCTAGGGCCAGGCAGCACACTAGGACTTTTCCTGGCCAGGATTAGCCATTGCAGGTATGCAGGTCGGTCAACACTGCCAGAGGACGGTCAACACTCTATAGGGCCGGTTAGCACCTAAAGACCAATAAGCATTCAGATCTCAGGAGGGGAAGTGAGATACCTTCCCTTGCCTCATCTGAGTACCTATCTAGAATCTAGGAGGAACTGGCCCTAGAAATGCTACAGGGGAAAAGGGCACGTTTATAAGTAATTTCTATAAATGCTATAAATCCCTCTGGTCTCGGCGAGGGGAGTAGGGGGAGAGTAGTGGAAGGGTCCTTCTGATAAGCCGACAGATGCCTTCCAAGGACCAATTAGAGGGGCGGTTTGGCTGGTGACATCACCGTAGCGTGATTGGTGGGGACGCCTGTTCTCTTAGCTAATCCTGCATCGGGGTGGCTGGTGAAGTCATGGCAATGGCGGCCGGCTCTGTCGATGCCAGACGTTGCCTTTTGGATGGAGGGTGGCCTTTGGGGGAGCTGGTTGGGTTGTGGGGGGGGAAATGTTCCTTTTGGCAGAGGTACCGTGTTATTCTGGGCCTGTCCTCTTACAGGGGTAACTGGCCCATTTCGTGGTATAACAATATTGTGTGTATGTTGTCACGGGATCGTGCCTGAGATATATATAGCTAGACATATTAGAGAGTCGAGGGGGGGTGCAGGGAGAGTATAGAGAGAGAGAGAAGAGGGGGTGGGGACGTGCGGTCAGTAATTTGGTCAAGAAGGTTCGAGAAGGTCCTAGATGTTCTTTCCTTTTCCCGCCAATTCTCCAAGCATACGCTTGTTCCAAACCGAGGGTATAAATAAAGCAGGAGAGGGGAACGCAGTTCTCAGTCCCCCAGTTGGTGCCAGCGAGTGAAGTGCTTGTGAGTGTGGAGTGGCGACCAGGGTGACGCGGCACCCTCCTTCGACCATGTGTAAAGGTTAGTATATAGTGTTATTATATAAGTAATCTGATGTGCTAGACGCGGTCATTAATATGCGATAAGGGTAAATTCAAGGGAGGGTTAATTGTTTTGCCTGGTATATAGGACTCTGTGAGGCTAGTGGTATCAGATTAGTGACGGGTAATTTTAGGAGTGAGTTTGACTGAGTGTGGCTCAGTCAAGGCTCTAGTTAATTAAATTACAGGTGTTAATTAAGTTAGTTAAACATTTGGATAGAAGGAGCGAGTGGTGTGTGAACGTAATCTCCGATTCATTTTCATCAATTTGTGTCTCTTATTCAATAAACCGTTTTAATAGAATGTTTGTTTAATTTATCATTGTTAATTGTTAAATAACAGTTTTCTAATAACATAGTCCCATCGCGTTAATAATTGAACAGCCTTTATATATCTATATAAATCTATATATATATACACACCGTTAATCCTGTAAGCTGGCCGAACAACAAAATATACTGTATCGATCGGTATAAATATATTGGATAGGCGTGTCTTTGATTTGTATCCCGGGTAATTAATTAAGGAATATTTTCCTACGAGATCCTTTATCTTAGTGGCCCAATTTATATACAAATCAGGGAGGCGACCTATTACAACTTGCGACCGTGATCAGGACCAGTTTCCGATGCGGATGTGTTAGATAAAAATAGATAGGCATAGGCTAGGATAGCATTGTTGTTGTGTTAGAAAGAAGGTGAACCGTGGGGGAATTTTTCCCTCCCTCCTTCTTCTTCCACCCGCGTGGTCACTTCTGACCGTGGGCTTGGGTAAATTTTAAACATCTTTTCTCATCGCTTGTGTATAATAATAATATTTATAGATTATACAATTTCGGCTATCGAGAAATAATTGTGTTCCATCAATTTTGTTTCGCTTGTATAATAATTGATCTCGGCTTGTTTTTTTTTTGTCGTTAAGAATTTCGTCCGTGTGATTTTTTTTCTTTCGCCATTCGTGCGTCGTACGCAAGTGCTGCGATCGTCCGATTAAATGGAGGGAAGGGGATTTTAATCTAATTAACTGTTGTCGGTTTTCATATTTTTTTTTTTGGTTCGAAATTCTTGCGCAGTTGCAGTTATAGGGGTCATTTTTTTTGTAGGGCGTAAACATATTTTTCTCCTTGTCTTATATCCGTGTTCCTCTTTATCAATTCCTTCCTTTATTCCTCCCTCACATAACTCGTTCCAGGGGTAACGGAACCGTGCTATCTTAACTTTCTTTTGTCGTACGTTGTTCATCTCAGATTAGGCGGATAGGATAGGGCTGGCTAGTTTTGTTGCTCCTTTCGGTGCTATTTGATTAGGCAGATAGGATAGGACTTGCTTTTCCTGGTTCCTTTCACTCTTCGAGGGTACAATGGCGTCAATAAAAACCATCTACGAGGAAGCTGTAGAGCTAGGCCTCACTGAGGAGAACCGAGAAGGCTACATAGATAGTAGAAAGGCTGAGGAGGAAGAAAAGAGGGAGAGGGAGAAACGAGCACAAGATAGGGAGGAGGCTAAGGCAGCGAGGGAACACGAGGTGGCTATGGCTGAGAGGGCTAGGGAGACTCACAGGGAAAAGGCGGCTGAGGCAGAGAGAGAGCATCAAAGGAAGCTCGATCTTGTTAACCTCTGAAGTGCGCATGGGGGTAATTGGAAACGTCCCCCTGTGCTGACGTATTTGAGGTGTTTCCGTCACTAAAATATTCATTGTGCCATTAATAGCATTAATACTTATCCATATGCGCCTATTATGGGTTGATTATAAAGGTATTAACCTGAAACAACAATAAAACGAGTGAAAACAGCGTTTGGATGGTCAAAATTGGAGATATAGCCCGCGAGTTGTATAATGTATGGGTGAGGCAAACTGCTTTCCCGCCAATTTCCCCCAAGGCCACTGAGACACAGTCGATCGATACTCTCTCTCTCTCTCTTGCATTCGCTTGCCATCAGTGATGACAACACCCTGCTTGCAACTCGCTAATGTTAGCACGAAAATATACCTCAGAATAAGGGAATAACAGGGAAAATAGGTGATAACTGAAGGAGAGGAGGAAAGTGGGGAAGGAGGGGAGGTAGAGGACTGAGATGTTGCATGGCCCAGGGGCCAAAAAAAATAAAAAATACAAAAATAAAAATATATTTTTTTTTTTTCGATGTCAAAAGTTGATTTTTTTTTTCACTCACTCATAAGAGTCTCCCCGCAGTCCGCCGGGGGAACTCTTAAGAGTCTCCCAGCAGTTCCCGGGTTAAGGCTAAACCAGGGGATACGGGGGTCAACGGTCATGTGGATGCTCCTAAGGGTTTGCCACGCATCAAGCAGCCCATGTATAAGGTGGGTGATGATATAGAACCTTTCATAAGGAGGTTCGAAAGAACTGCAACGGCATATGCTCTTGACGAGACAGCCAAGGAAATACAATTCCTTTCACTCTTTGAGGGCCCGGCGCTCACACTGTTGAATCGCTTAGGGTCCGACAAGTCCGGTTATGGTGATATGAAGGCTGCATTGGTCGAGGCATACGGGCTCACGGCACAGGCTGCCCGGCGGCAATTCGTATCTGCTAGGTTAGCTGAAAAGGAAACCGCTACCCAGTTCCTGGCTAGGCTTGAGGGTTATCTGGATGTCTGGGTAAACAAGGATAAGACTCCTGACAGTAGGGATGGGTTACGTGATCTCTTCCTGCGAACGCAGTTTGAGCTGTCGGCTCCGAATGACCTCGTGGCCCAGTTCAAACTGAGCAAGGTTACCTCGGCTAAGAGTATGGCGGCTGAGGCAGACGCATATTTTGAGGCCCACGGGTACCAGCGGCGGAGAATGTTGAACGAGGGCGGTAACAAAGGCAAAGGCAACCCTGACCCCGGCCCCAAACAGGCCCAAGCAGGGGCACACAGGAAATTGAGGGGTCAGGGACCTCACAAGCCAAATTATTACTCCAACTTAAAGGGTCAACAGGGTCAACAGGGTCAACGGGGTCAACGGTGGTCTGGAGATAACCGTCAACAAAGTTCGGCCGCTGCTTCTCAGACTGTACAGGCAGACCGCAAGAATGGGGTGCTGACTAAATCACAAGGCACGTCCCACGACTTGTGACTTATAGCAGGGGGTGTTGGGATGGGAAAACAAAACACAGGGTTCCTAGTGCAGCCAGGTAGAGTAGGGGGGGTATCCGTATAGGCGCTTAGAGACAATGGGTCGTCTGGGTGTATCGTGCGGGACACTCTGGTCAAGCACCACCAATTCACGGGGCGAGGAATCAACGTTCGCATGATCGATGGTTCCACCACCACAGTTCCCGAGGCGAGGATGGAAATTGAATCTCCGTTTCTTTCTGGTAGCATCACAACAGCCGTAATGCATGATCCAATTTATGACTTGATAGTGGGGAACTTCCGGGGTGCCAAGTACGGACCCACGAGCGAGATAGCCACCCAGACGGGGGCCGCAGCAGTCACTAGGGGCGTAGCCAAGGCACGGAAAGACCCGAAGCCGCTGGCGGTCACGACTTCCTTAGAGCTCGCGGAGAGTCAGGATGTTGTCCATGAGCAGCAGCAAGACGCATCCTTGGCAAGTGTTAGGGCAAAGCTTGGTGAGGCTGTCGTTGAAGGTGATAAGGGGCGTAAGTCGTGGATTGCAGAGAAGGGAGGTCGGATCTACCGTGTAGTGCAGTACCCTCACTCTGAGGAGCAGTGGCAGTTTGTGGTTCCCTTGAAGTATAGGACAGCCATCCTCAGGATGGGCCATGAGGGTAGCCTTGGAGGTCACATGGGTAGGCAGAAGACGCAGGATAGGGTTCAGGCGCAGTTTTATTGGCCTGGGATCGCGAGCGACGTCCGCAGATGGATTCGCTCCTGTGATGTGTGCCAGAAGACCTGCGACCGAGGTCGAGTCAAGCCTGCACCGTTGAGTCCGTTGCCTGTCATCACAACACCCTTTGAGCAGTTAGGGGTGGACATTGTGGGCCCAATTCACCCTAGAGCCAGTGATGGGTCCCGATTCATCCTCACGCTAGTCGATTTCGGAACGAGGTGGCCAGAGGCGGTCGCTCTGAAGAATATCGAGACTACAACTGTTGCCGAGGCAATGTTGGAGGTCTTCTGTCGAGTAGGGATCCCCAAGCAAATGCTGTCTGACAGAGGGACGCAGTTCACCTCTGCAATGATGGGGGAAGTACTCAGGCTGCTGTCTGTGAAAGGTCTGAAGACGACACCATACCACCCACAATGTAACGGGCTGGTCGAGCGTTTCAACGGGACACTCAAGAAGATGCTGCGGCGGATGACAGCCGACCAACCAAAGGAGTGGCCTAGGTTCATTGCTCCGTTGCTCTTTGCATACCGGGAGGCTCCCCAGAGTTCGCTGAAGTTCTCTCCTTTCGAGCTTGTGTATGGTAGGACAGTCCGGGGTCCATTGCAGGTGTTGCGAGAGCTTTGGGACGGTGACGAGCCCAGCGAGGAAGTGAAGACCACTTACACCTATGTTCTCGATCTGGCTGAAAGGTTGAAGTCAACATGTGAACTAGCCAAAGTCGAGCTGACAAAGGCGAGAGAGGTGCAGAAGTCTTACTTCGATAAGAAGGCGAAGGTGCGCAGATTGGAGCCAGGTAGCAAGTGCTTGCTCCTTCTGCCCACTGCTCATAACAAACTGCTGGCCCAATGGAAGGGTCCATATACGGTCATAGACAGAATGTCGGATGTAAACTACATTGTTCAGGTCGGGAATCACAAGAAGAGATTCCACATCAACATGCTTAAGGAGTACCACACGAGAGAAGTGAGTGGAGCTGCGATGATGTAAGGCTCGTGGAGGCGGCAGGTTGCTACTCCCGAGATGGCGGAAGCCATAGATCTAGTGAGGGGCCACTATACTAGTGGGGAGGGTCATATCACAGCAGCAGCGGCAGTAATCTCCGAAGTTGATGGTGATGGTCCCGAGACAGTCCAGCTAGGGCAAGAGGAAGATCTCTCGCAAGTTCGTCGGGGCGCTGAGTTGTCAAGTCATGAGGGGCGGGAATTGGATTCGCTCCTTGGTAAGTACAGGGGCGTTTTCTCGGATAGGCCCGGAATCGCACGAGTCGAGAGTCACGCAATCGAGCTGACCAGTTTGGTTCCGGTACGAGTAAAGCCGTATCCCATTCCGCTCCGTCTGCACGACCAAGTCCAGAAGGAGATCAGGGAAATGGAGTTAGCAGGTATCATCGAGAAATCCTCTTCTCAATATTGTAGTCCGATGGTGGTTGTCAAGAAGAAGGAGGGTGGTGTACGCATATGTGGGGATTACCGTCGGCTGAATGCTTTGACAAGGGTTGATGCGGAGCCTATGTGCGACCTCCGTGCCATCTTTGCCAGGCTTGCAGGTTCAACGATCTTTTCCAAACTAGATCTCACCAAGGGGTTCTTCCAGATACCTCTGGATCCAGCTAGCCGCAAGATCACCGCTTTTGGTACGCCAGACGGGCTGTACCAGTACACTGTGTTGCCTTTCGGTCTTATGAATTCGCCGGCGGTGTTTAACCGTATGATGCGTCAGGTCCTGCGAGACATACCTGGTGTGGAGGTCTTCGTTGATGATGTTCTTGTTCATTCACAGTCTTTCAGAGAGCATATGTCAATTCTGGAGAAGGTCTTGTCTAGGTTGCAGGAGTACAACTTGAAGGTGAAACCTAGCAAGTGTGAAGTGGGCCAGAACGGGTGCACTACCTAGGACATGTGGTTGGGGATGGTCAATGCGGCTGTCAGGGTGATAAGATCTCTAAGATTCGCGATGCTCCTAGGCCCACTACAAAGAAGCAGGTTCGGTCATTCTTGGGACTTGCCGGCTACTACAGGGAGTTCATTCCACATTTTGCTGCGTTGGCTACTCCGTTGTACGACTTACTAAAGAAGCATGCTCAAAACAGAGTTCCGTGGGGTACGGAACAGCAAGAGGCTTTCAACGCACTACAGACTCAACTCTGCAAGGAACCTATCCTGAAGTTGGCAGACTTCAAGAAACCATTCATTCTAAGGACTGATGCTTCACAGGATGCAGTGGGGGCGGTCCTGATGCAGGAGGAAGATGGAGAGTTATTCCCCGTTCCATACCACAGTAGGCGACTCAAGGGAGCTGAGCTGAATTACAGCACAGTGGAGCTGGAATTGTTGGCGGTGGTCGAAGGGGTCAAGAAATACTACTTCTATTTGTTCGGAGGGGAGTTCACGCTCGAGACTGATCATATGCCTCTGACAAGCCTCAAGACCTCGAGGAATGCGAATTCCAGACTCATGAGGTGGACGCTTTTCCTGCAGCAGTTCAGCTTCGTTGTAAGGTACATTAAGGGTAGTAACAATGTCGGTGCTGATTGGTTGTCACGGTTGACTAATGATGCAGAGGATCGGGAGTAAGTAGCTTGTAGGTGCATATGAGAGGGTTGGGAATTTTTTTTAGAACAATGATCTGCCGCCCACTTATATTACAGGAATGAGTTGTCCAGGCGAGCTGGCGAGACGCGACGCTGAGCAGACCAAGAATCAGACCAAGCAGCTACAACCAAGGATCCCCACATCAAATCCCGGATAACCGGGAAAATCACCGTATTTAGATAAGACATTACTACTCCCATTTACCCACGAATATCCCAAGTACACCATGTATTCAGACATCTCCTCACATAACAGTAGCTCAGCTAGTTTGTCATTGTAAATGAGTGGGTTTGCCACTAGAGTTAAACCTCACTAGGTGCATTGCCACCAGGACCTTGTCGCTGGCCAAAAATGCGAACTCAGGAGTTTTCCCCTTTCAGTGTAATTTTAACGTAAATGTAGAGGGGTTTTTCTACTCAAGGGGGACCATTGCATGCGCCAGTGATTGTTAGACTCACACTACAGTATGGAAGACACTGTGAATGACGCTAGGTGATTTTAACGGAGTAAAATCAATTTTAGTTGGGAGGGATGTCACAGGATCGTGCCTGAGATATATATAGCTAGACATATTAGAGAGTCGAGGGGGGTGCGGGGAGAGTATAGAGAGAGAGAGAAGAGGGGGTGGGGACGTGCGGTCAGTAATTTGGTCAAGAAGGTTCTCGGACCTTCGAGAAGGTTCGAGAAGGTCCTAGATGTTCTTTCCTTTTCCCGCCAATTCTCCAAGCATACGCTTGTTCCAAACCGAGGGTATAAATAAAGCAGGAGAGGGGAACGCAGTTCTCAGTCCCCAGTTGGTGCCAGCGAGTGAAGTGCTTGTGAGTGTGGAGTGGCGACCAGGGTGACGCGGCACCCTCCTTCGACCATGTGTAAAGGTTAGTATATAGTGTTATTATATAAGTAATCTGATGTGCTAGACGCGGTCATTAATATGCGATATGGGTAAATTCAAGGGAGGGTTAATTGTTTTGCCTGGTATATAGGACTCCGTGAGGCTAGTGGTATCAGATTAGTGACGGGTAATTTTAGGAGTGAGTTTGACTGAGTGTGGCTCAGTCAAGGCTCTAGTTAATTAAATTAGAGGGGTTAATTAAGTTAGTTAAACATTTGGATAGAAGGAGCGAGTGGTGTGTGAACGTAATCTCCGATTCATTTTCATCAATTTGTGTCTCTTATTCAATAAACCGTTTTAATAGAATGTTTGTTTAATTTATCATTGTTAATTGTTAAATAACAGTTTTCTAATAACATAGTCCCATCGCGTTAATAATTGAACAGCCTTTATATATCTATATAAATCTATATATATACACACCGTTAATCCTGTAAGCTGGCCGAACAACAAAATATACTGTATTGATCGGTATAAATATATTGGATAGGCGTGTCTCTGATTTGTATCCCGGGTAATTAATTAAGGAATATTTTCCTACGAGATCCTTTATCTTAGTGGCCCAATATATATACAAATCAGGGAGGCGACCTATTACATATGTATATTATTATGTGTATTAGTGACACACATGTGTGTATGTATTGCATTGTGTGTGTACACTGTGTATGACAGTGTATGTATGTTTTTGCATTAAGGGTGTAAGTTATGTTTTTTTCTATAATAAATTATGTTGAGCAGTTTCAGATGCGTCATATAGGTTTAGGAAAAAAAAATAAAGTAAATAAATATAGGATCATTCCTGGCTGGAACAAAGAAGTAAAAGCTTTGCATATAATTGCCAGAAGCATTTTTTTTACTTGGGTAACAAACGGTAAGTTATGTGAAAATATCAAACATAAAAATATGATTCAAGCTCAAATTAATTTAAAAGAAAGGTTGAAGATGTGTAAGAAGGATGACAAAGATGAACATTATAAATCAATTGTAGACAAATTTCATGATAATAATGATAAAAGGGAATTTTGGAAGGCAATTATTAAGAAAACAGGCAAGACAAATTGATAGCACTATTGATGGAGAAACAGATCCATTGGTCATCACAAATGTATTTACTGAAATGTATTTAAGAGGTCAAGAGGAAAGTGAAGCTGATATAAACACAAAGAATACTTTTATGAATAGATTCAAGAGGGAGTGGTCAAAGAGGAGACAAATTTATGTTAACGTATCAAGAGTTTCACTTATTTGAAACTGAAACTGAAACTGATTTTTTTTTATTTGGTCTGCAAAGATTACAGTTTTTACATAATTACAATTTATATATATATTAAGACCAGGTTCTTTGAAGAACATTTTCATCTTAAAGAACCTTCATATCCAATGTACAATGTTTATACAATTTGTTTTACAAGATTATCAATTATATGTAACATGACACTGCCATGATACACCACTACATGGCCATTGAACACATACAGCAGCAGTAATCACATATTTTGTATATTGAATTTAGATACAACAATGCAAGGAAGTATGCTCTACAATTCCTTCAAATGTTCATGTTATGGAATACAACGAAAGTAAATATATTTTTAAACTGGATTTAAAGTTCTCAATACCGTTTCTTGTTTTAATTTCATCTGGCAAACTGTTATATATTTTGACACCATGGTACTGAATGTTACTTTGGGACTGTGTCGAGACCATTAGGGGTATGTGGAGATTATTCTGATATCTTAGAGAATATCTGTCATTAATATGAAGTTTAAAAAAAATCATCATTATCCATCAAGTTATTCAAGCATTTATATACAAACGTGGCACTTTGTACTTTATTTATATCATAATATTTAAGTATTTTCATGTTTTGGAAAGATTCATTAGTATGGTCTCGCCTTCTCAATCCCGCCATAGTTCGTACGGCCCATTTTTTAACGTTAACTATTGGACTAAGCGCTGCCTTGTTAGTGCCTCCCCACACAGTGTTACAATATAGTATGTTGCTATATATTAGGCAGTAGTAGATTAAAATAAGGGCATTTTGATCAAGAGAATCGCGTGTTAGATACAAAATCCCACATATGTTAGCGATCTTGCCTCTAACTGCGTTAATGTGGTCATGCCAGTTTAAATGTTGTTGCATTGTTACACCCAGAAATGTTGTTGTGTGAACTACGGTTAGAACAGTGTTATTTAATTTCAGTGGCGATAAGGGATATATTATTCTTTTGTGCCTATGGAAAATCATATAATTTTTGTTTTAATGTTTAGGGTTAGTTTATTTGCTGATATCCAATCACTGACAAGATTCAGTTCTATGTTCACTGTATGAATTAAAGTGTTAATATTCGAGTGACTAAGATAAAGAGTACTATCATCAGCGAATATAATATATTTTAAGATTTTACTGGAGTTGATATGTCATTAATGTAGATTAAAAATAGAAGGGGGTCTAGAATTGAGCCTTTGGGCACACCACAATTGATAAATAATTTATTTGAACATTCATCATTAACTTTAACATATTGTTGGCGACCTGATAAGTAACTAGTGAACCACCTATGTGCAACTCCCCTTACTCCGTAATGATACAACTTATCCAATAATATATTGTGATCAACTGTATCAAATGCTTTTGACAGGTTAAGGAAGATACCAAGTGTGAAACTATTTTTTATCGAAAGCATTCAAAATGTGATCAGTGAAGCGAAGCAAGGCAGTTTCGGTTGATCTTTTGGGTCTGAATCCAAACTGACTATTTGTTAATATATTATTATTAGTGACAAAATTCA
This sequence comes from Paralithodes platypus, assembly GCA_032716605.1. Taxonomy (NCBI): domain Eukaryota; kingdom Metazoa; phylum Arthropoda; class Malacostraca; order Decapoda; family Lithodidae; genus Paralithodes; species Paralithodes platypus. Next base: position 24,407,253 of record CM064529.1, on the reverse strand, counting down.
ATAACCTTTGGTACATGTTTTTTTCTAATATTTTGCTAAGTGATGGGTGGACAGAGATTGGTCGAAAATAACTTACTTCATCATAGGGACCTGATTTGTGAATAGGAGTAATTTTGGCAATTTTTAGTGGTTCGGGAAATATACCGGATGTAAGGGAAACATTACACATATGGACAATAAGGGGAGCGAGCACTGTTACACAACGTTTTATTAGGAACATAGGGAAATTATCGTGGCCACCAGCACTGTCACGTAATGTGTGTATTATACTTGTTATTTCATGTGACGTGACTGGAGTATGTTGTAGGGTATTGGCATTATTAGATTCGGGTAAATATGAGGTGTAAGGGGCAAGGCTAGGTATTACTTGATTTGATAGTGTTTGCCCGATATTTGCTAAATATTCATTAAATAGATTAGCTGTCGTTTCATTAGTGTTGGAGTGAATTTTAATAGGTTTATGGGAATTATTAATTTTTCTTTTTAATACGGAGTTTATGACTTTCCAAGTTTGTTTAACATTACCAGACGATTCGTTCAATTTATCTTTATAATATTTGCATTTAGCATTTTTTATCAGTTGAGTTACTTTATTTCGTAAGCGTCGGTATTCCTCGCCGTAAGTTATTGGTTGTTTATAGCATTTTCGTTGTAGTTTATTTCTCTCCTTAATGAGCGATTTAATTTAATTTGTAATGTATGGCTTTGCTTCGTGTTGTTATTTTATGGTTTTCGTCTTTATCGGGAAATGCTTATCGTAACACGAAGTCAATTTGTCATGAAGCAGTGCGAACCACGTGGATGGATCATTTGACTCATGAAACCTATTCCAGTTATCATTGCTCACGTCCATATGAAAATTATCTACGTTATCACTTTTATGGTCTCGGTATGATATTGTTATTGTTTTACTGGTTAATCTTGTTGGATTATTAAATTTAAAGGTAGACAAAATGGGAAAATGGTCAGACATTTCACATTGGCCAATTCCGTTTAATATGTTAGCATGCAAGTCGCTTGTCCATATGTGGTCAATTAATGTTGCTGTATTGTTAGTTACTCTGGTAGCACAAGTTGTAGTACAAAAAAGAAAATTACTATGGAAAAGTGATATTAGATCAGACACAGGTACAGAACAATCAGAATGAAGAAGATCAAGATTGAAGTCACCCATTAAATATTTATTTTTTTATTTTCTTGCTGGATGACTAGAAGTAGTTCTTTTAGTGACTCGAAAAAATTATCAATTCTGGTATTAGGCCTTCGATAGATTATCCCAACCATCACATTTCGCTGCCGCCCCATTATCTCAATAAACAATGTTTCAAGGTGAGAAGTTTGCCAAGTAAGATCTGGTCTGGTTGTTGTTGTTGTTGTTCCCTAAGCTGCCTGGCCGAACAGCCCCGAGTCCCTGAGAAAGGCCACGGCCACGATCGGGCTTTCCCACAGAGCTCTCATTGAGTGTAGATTGTGTTGTTGGCGTAAGTGGTTGTGTGAAATGCAGTCTTCTATGATGTGTTTAATGGTATGGGGTGCTGTGTTACATCCCGGGCAGGCGTCGACAACGGAGTCATCCAGTCTCTTCTGATAGCTCAGGAGAGCTGGATGGTGTCCGCATCTCAGCCTGGCCAGGTGGACTCTGTCCTCGCGAGGAAGGGAGGATTCGGAAGGATGGATTTCGGGAGGTCGTGCATGCAGCTGCGTGTTATCTGTGAGTGAGTGGATGGATCGGTGAGAGATATGAGTATGGATGTGCTTCTGGAAGTTGGTTCGGGGTGGGCAGGGAGGGAGAGAGGACAATAATTGTGTGTGATACCGTGTGCTGGGTGTTGTTTTGATATTTCTTGGTGTCTGTGGGTGTGTTGCCATGTAGTTTAGTGGGTGGTCTTGGTTCGTGGAGGCTGCTGCCAAGAATTGAGTGCCTCTCATGTCCAGATGGTCTTTGACTTTGAGGATTTTGGTTTCTTGATGTAGGTGATCTGTGGGTGCAGTAGCTGTGCAGCCTGTAATGATCTTCAGGGCTTTGTTTTGAATAGTCTGTAAGGTCTTATGATGTGTTTCAGCTAGGTTAGAAGCCCTCTGGTCTGGTTTGGACATTATATACAGAGCGAACATATAAAGCAACTCCACCTGATTTTCGTGAAACATTATTGGCATACATACTATAAGATGGTATTTCATACAAATGTTGAATACTATTGCAAAGTTTGGTTTCACAAAACCCGAGTACATCAAACTTGTTCATAAGAAAAGGTTCACATATTTCCGTAAAGCGATCATATTTAAGGGGAGGGATTTAGTTTGTTCCCTACTTTTTCATCAAGCTTAAAATTACACCCCCTAGACCCCCTTTCAAGATAAATTTGTACATTTTTCGGTAGAAAAAATTCCCGGCCAGAGGCCGGTTGCTCTTAAATTACAGGCTCGCTATCGCTCGCCAGGAAAAATTCGACACCTTAACGGCACGAAAGGTCTTAAAATTGACAGAAATGGGGCAAAATGTCTTAAAATATCCAAACTACTAGGGCGAAGGTCTTAAAATCTCAAAAGCAATGGGGCTAAACATGAAGGAGAAAGGGGTCCAGAAAAAAATCCCTCAAGTGGAAATCTCCCCTTAAGAGGAATACTATTTATGTTTAAAAACATAAGGTTAAAATAGTCACCATTGAAATCATTGAATACATTATTTAATTCTTCGGGAAAATAATAACTGCATAAAGGGTTAGTAATTTTAAGAGTGTTTTGCATAAAGTTGTCTGAATCGTTATCCGCTAGGTGATCAGAGGTTGCAAATTGATTAAATCTATTTAATCTAAGTAAATCGGAAACAGGTGCCTATTGCAATGTTGAATTATTAACATTTAAAATATTAAGTAAGTCAGAGTCATTTAAGTTAAAGAATGGTAATTCCATGATAGGGAAATTGAAACAAACACAAATTATGAATATTATTCGCGAAATGTTACCCATTATTTACATACATTCATTACTGGGCTATTTTCGTCCATTTCTGAGCGCCCTTCTTCCGTTACTTATAAAAGATATAAACCAAATTTTTGTTTGGGTCACAACGGCATTCATTCCCGAGTTATGGAAATTATTTCACAACCTTCATTAGATATTATATGTACTCTGTTTAAATTATGGTTCAACCATTGTTATATACCACCCAATCTTCTGATTGGTAATATTCTACCCATTGTGAAAGATAAAAAAATATAACATAACTGATTCAAATAATTATAGACCGGTGATACAATCCTCTTGCTTGATACAAATAATGGAAATACATATTTTAGACATTATATCAGCAAAATTCAGTCAATGAACATCAATATGGTTTTCGAAGGGGAACATCGACTTCAGACGATTGTTTTGAATTAAAGTAAATAATGCTTAGTAATTCACATTCTCCCAATAAAGGACTTATTACTTTTGTAGATCTTTCCAAAGCTTTTGTTAGGGTTAACCATTTTAAATTAGGTAATACGCTTTTAGATGAAAATGTTCCTGTCGACATAATACTTTTACTGATGCGCTATCTCAGGAAGCAGATTGCTAATGTGGTATGGGTGAACATCATGGTCATCCATCTCCTGTAGAGAAAGGGGTACGTCAGGGAGGTATTTTCTCTCCTTTGCTATTTAAACTATATATCAACAGCATAATACAGACAATCTCGAACATGAACGAAGGGCACCCTCCGTGGAATAACCAAAGTAAAAATTATTGCCTATGGCGATGATATCTGTTTAGTAGCAGGAACACAATCAGATATGAAAACACTGCACTTGCAATTTAATAGGCATCTAGTAAAACACCAGTTAATAATCAATAAAACCAAAACCAAATGTATGAAAAATAACTTTAAAAATGCTAATTATATTGAAAATATCATCAAACTGGGTGACAGCAGCATTGAGCTAGTCACTAAACACAAGTACCTGGGTCACATTATAACGCAAAGTTTACAGGATGGGGATGATGTAGACTTACGATTAAACAAATTGTATGCGTCATCTAACTCAGTTTTAAGACATTTTAAACACAGATGAAGATACTCTTTTATATATTGTTAATGCATATTGCTTACCAAAATATGGCCTCTTGATATGGAACTTGAATATTTTATCGAAAAATATTTGTATAGTATTTGAAGTATCTTTTACCTTTTCACTAAAACGGATAACTGGTGGTCCCACATACGCCAGTAATCATGAGGTTGCTGAGAGGTGCAACCAGTTACTTTTAAGACATCACCTGGCGTTAATACAGGCTAGATATCTTCGCACAATATTTAATTCAAGAGTGTCTCTCATCGAGTTTAACACACCACTACTATGTGCAGGTCATTTTCTAGGCTCAGTATTAAAGATATTTAAAAACATTTATTGAATTGACATATCAAAATATGACACAAATACCATAACATCTCGAATACACTAGGTTCATAGACGGTTCATAGGTTCAAGAAGAACTCATATGTACAATTATAGGTACAATTAATTCTTAGCCAGGTGATGGTATCATGTTCTTATTATTATTGCTATAGTCAACAGGAGGGTATTAATATTATATTATTTTAAATATGTTACAGCATTTATAATTATATAAAACACGGGCGGGCGGGGGAGGTGGTGGTGGACAGGAGTGAGTGGAGAATGCTTGTGGGTGGTAGAGTGAACGCGTGGTCATTTGGAGTGAGGGGTCGGGCGCAAGTTGGACTGGATAATAGTCCATCGGGCGCCTGGCCCGGGGAGGCGATTGGTGTGAGGGGTGCGCCTGGAAGTGTGGTGGGAGGGCTTGTGGCTTTGGCTCCGCTGCGTGTCTGCCTGCCGAGATCGGAGCCTCTCCGGGTGGACGGGGGCCTGGGGAGTGCTGGAGCGACCTTGGTGACCCTGATCTCTGGGTCTTCTCCTGGGTGACCTGGATGTGTGTGAGTTTGTGCTTTTTATCTGTGTTTATTCGTTGTTTTTATGTTGTTTTTGTGTTTTCCCTGTTCTTGCTCTGTCTTGAGTCGGCTACCCCCAAAATGGGGATTGGGCCAGAACATATAGATAGATAGATAGATAGACGTTTAGCAATATCATGTGTTACGTATTATATTTGCAGTTATAATTATCTTACCATTTAAGGATCATTAATCTAGTAACTACGTTGGCAATAATGTTTTGTTCAGTTATTTTGTTTTATATAGGATGTTTTTGGTATTTTTGTTTTACTGTGTAAACCATTTTTGTTTTCGAATGTATTTTTGTTTATAATTATAATGTATATCCAGTTATTTTAAACTATTTCATGACGCTTGGTCCTTTGCTTATCTTTATAATTTAATGTAAAATGTTATTACATTCTCAAAACGATTTATCGTCATTATGCAATGACTTAATTCTTGAGATTAGATAACCCGATTATGTAAGTAACATATATTAGTTATGATGTACTGTATATTATGTAACATATATTAGTTATGATGTACTGTATATTATGTAACATATATTAGTTATGATGTACTGTATATTATGTAACATATATTAGTTATGATGTACTGTATATTATGTAACATATATTAGTTATGATGTACTGTATATTATGTAACATATATTAGTTATGATGTACTGTATATTATGTAACATATATTAGTTATGATGTACTGTATATTATGTAACATATATTAGTTATGATGTACTGTATATTATGTAACATATATTAGTTATGATGTACTGTATATTATGTAACATATATTAGTTATGATGTACTGTATATTATGTAACATATATTAGTTATGATGTACTGTATATTATGTAACATATATTAGTTATGATGTACTGTATATTATGTAACATATATTAGTTATGATGTACTGTATATTATGTAACATATATTAGTTATGATGTACTGTATATTATGTAACATATATTAGTTATGATGTACTGTATATTATGTAACATATATTAGTTATGATGTACTGTATATTATGTAACATATATTAGTTATGATGTACTGTATATTATGTAACATATATTAGTTATGATGTACTGTATATTATGTAACATATATTAGTTATGATGTACTGTATATTATGTAACATATATTAGTTATGATGTACTGTATATTATGAAATAGATTTGATTGATACATATGTCTGTGTGCGTAACAAGTGCATATATGGCAGGTGTGTTTGTGCGTGTGTCAAATATGAAACGGTATAAACAAACGGGAGTATGCAGAGAGCCAATTGACCCACATGTGGCAGATCTCTTTCACGCCCAACTTGTCTCGAAAGAGTAACAGGTATAGCAGTGTGATAGTTGTGGAAGTATGACACATGGATAAAGTATCAGTTCTATCTATCTACCTATTGCCGGACGTCTTACTCCCCTTAATGAGGGTGGCCATTCACAAAATGCCCCAGAGCGGACCTATTCCCTGTAAGAGGGACAACCCATGCCAGTTTACTGAAGGACTTACAGGATTGACCACTTAATTTAGGATTCGTCCAACTCCAAGGCCTTCTATGTATAATTTTAGCACAATTTTTCTATAGTGGTGTTCGGCTGGGTAATCCACAGTACGGATTTGTATAAGGTTTACTCCCTTAGACAGGTTGACGAGCAAGGCTGACGAGTCCCATCCACCCGGATTTGTATAAGGTTGTCTCCCATAGATGGGTTGCCGACCAAGGCTAATGAGACACATCCACCCAATCAGTTGTGTACGGATATTATAAGTGTACATACAGTATGATAAGCGTGTATATATTGTATAATTGTGTATGTAGTGAATCATTAACAAGTAACTAATATTCAGCCTAAACAGGAAACACCTGGAGTGGTATACTGGTCCGTTGACTGCTGTGGTGTTGTCATCACTGTCCACCACCATCATAATACTGGAGGTGTCGGTCAGCTCTGACAGCCAGGCCGCACTGCTGCTCTTACTTTACCTACGTATTTAGTAATATTATTATAATTATAATTATTATAAATATTTTTATTATTATTATTATTATATGCATTACTATATATTTGTTATTTTAAACTAAATCTAAGCATAGCAATAATAATACTATATAATACTAATAATCATACTAATTATTATTAGTAGATTTATATGAATTTATATTCCAACAATATTGCTACAAACAGCCTCACAAGGATCAACCCAAAAGGAGCCTTCAATCTGTAAGATTGCCAAATGTCACCAGATGTACCAAACATTGTAAGAATGTAAACAAGACTAGGAAGGATGTCAATTTCTAAATGAATTGTTAATGTTTCCTGAAGCTATCAGAGTTTTACGACAAACCATTTAAGGGGGAGGTAGTTGCGTGTTATCCCTAATGTTAAAGCCATTAGCTTTGACAACGAAAGACGCCTGTTTCATTAGATTGGCGATTATAAGACTGTTCGACCCATTTCTTTGTCATTACACAGACCTTTTGTGCCAGTTAGGTGTCGATTTTCTCCTGGCGAACCAGTAATTTTAGGAAGAATCGGCCTTTGGCCAGGACATTTTTTACCGAAACATGTACAAATATATCTTGAAATGGGGTCTAGGAGGTGCTTTTTTAGCTTGATGGAGTTCGAGTGAAGTGTCTATGAAATTAATTAATTAATTAATAGACAACTAATAACCACTACCCCCTTAATTCATAAACAAGTCTTCAGATATATACTAACAATCTGATATATCTTTGATCTCACTCTTACATTTTCTGTTAAAATTAAGAGAGCACAAATACTGATCCATGCCATACATCCAGTACGAAAGTATATATACAGGCTGCAAACATGTAAAGGTACATACCTTCTTTCGAATTACGGTGGCTTATTTATATTATTGATATATAATTCAAATACCCCATTCAGTACCGGTGACGTCCATTCAACATAATTCTGGCAATCATTAGACGATTTTATTAAGATTATAAAGGGCCTCCACCAATTTACGGGCTCCGAATAATCTCACTTAACAGATGCTTCATAAACTGCACAAAATCGCCTAAATGTTGCTAGAATATAGTAAATTAACACGTCGCTGGTTCAGAAGGGGTTGAGCAATATTTTTAAGAATCGCCAATATATAAATATATATATATATATATATACCGGTATATAGATATATATATATATATATACTGCCGTGGTGTAGTTGATTAAAGCGTCGGCTATCGTCCTGACGGTCGGCGGTTCGAACCCCACTGAGAGATTATAAATATATATAGGCCTATACAGTATATATATAATTTTTTTTCCCCCTCCCTAAACCTCCATTAAGCTTAAATAAACATCCTCAAATTCCCCTCTTCGAGAATAATGCGTACATGTTTTGGTAGATAAATGTCCCAACCTTAGCCAGTACCTCCAAACTTACAGACTCACTACTGCTCGCCAGGAAAGCTTGTCACCTAAATGGCACGAAATGTCTTAAGCTTGACAAAGACTTGGGTCAAAAGGTCTTGAAAATCGCCAAACTAGTGGGGCGACTGTCTTAAAATCTCAAAACTAATGTGAGAGAAGGGGGTCTAGAAAAACTACATACCTACCCTTAATAAATGTAAGAGGTAATTGACAGCCTGTGATCAGGTAAGGCGGGTTAGCCAAGACTCAGTGGGCCTTCTATCTTACTTAGTTGTTGTCTTTATCATGTTTTATCTTGCTTGTGTTTACTTTATGATATCTAGGTTATTAATGTGTTGTATGTGACATCTTCGTAGCCCTCTGGGTTCAATTTAACTTTAGATTCACGCTTTATCATTAAAGTTAATTTCAATTTCAAAGTTTCACTACAAATATTGAATAACAAACATATCTCAACTTGATCCAACACACATAAATCAAATAGCAATTAGCATCATATGTGTACAATATTCGAGTCCCCCCTCCCCCCAAAAAAAAAGAAAGAAAAAGAAAACAAAATTATATATACCGGTATATATATATATATATATATATATATATATATATATATATATATATTCTCTTTTAAACAGACGAGGTTAAAGGCAATAGCAGTTTCAGCATTCAGTATTTTATTGTTACAGCTTTCAATAGTTCTAACAATTTTCCTCTGGGGTTCAGAGATGAGGTACAACAGGTTAGCAAAATTCATGGTGGATCCAACGTTTCACAAGTAAACATCTTGCATCTTCAGGGAATGAGCAGGTAATAATTAGAATAAGGACAAAGCAACATATTTATACAAAATTCGAGGATCAAGAATAGGTAGGTGGGCGGAGCTACTGGGTGTGGGGTGGCTGTTCATTGGTGGAAGGCAGTCTATTCGCGAGACGGGCACTAAATCTTATCGGTGGTTGGTTGTTGGCTGTGGGTGGCTGTGATTGGTTGGTGTTGTCAGTTGTGTGCTGAGCGCGGAAAGGTAAGGGAGGGGGGCACAGGGCGAGAGGAACGAGGGCAGTATGCCTGTAGCGCTTGCCTGAAGGAAGAATTTGAAGGTCTTGTGTTTGGTTGTTGAGCGTTTGGATATATAGAGCTTCTAAAATAGCTAGTCTTCTGGGGTCTGATTCTTTGTCGAGTATGGTAGTTTGTTTGTCTAGGTCGGCGCGAGTTAGGGCAAGATGGTGGGGGGCTTGATAGTGATCTTTTATAGCGCCAGATTGAAGGTGGAGGGTTAGTCGACGGGAAAGGCATTCCAACATAGGATAGGGGTCCACAGTCCCCAGAGGTGCAAATATGCTGGTATATCACATGATCGTCTTTCGGTTGGTTGGTGGAAATGGGGCGGTTACGGAGGACAAGGTTGGAGGTCTTAGGAGATTTGTAGTAAATAATGAGTTTTATTTTATTGTCAGGGTTGGTGGGGAGGACGTTTTTGTAAATTATTTCTTTCATAATGGATTCGTCTGTTGTGTGGTCGGAAGATATGTAGTTTCTGTAGAAAAATGTAATGTCATTGGCCGGGTTGGTGCTAGGGGGGTCTTGTTTGTACCATTTTTCTAGGTGGTGGTTGATGGCATTGGTGACGTCAGTGTTGGAATACCCATTGTTGACTAGGACCTGGGTGAGCCTTTCCAATTCATTGTGTGTGTCATTCCAGGTGGTGCAATGGGTGAGGGCTCTCCTGACATAGGCGGCGATGGTGGACTGATGGTATCGTTTAGGGCATTCACTTTCCCCATTAAGACATTGGCCATTGTTAGTAGGTTTGGTGTACACTGTAGTTTTGAAGCCGTGGTCGTGGAGGGAGACAAGGAGGTCGAGGAAGGGTAGATGACCATCGGTGGTTTCTTCGTATGTGAAGTTGAGTCCGGAGGCGGCCATGAAGCGCTGCTGGAGGTCCCTGAGTTCGTCCAGGTCCTTCACCCGCACGAAGATATCATCGATGTACCTGCAGTAGACAGTGGGCCGGTGGGCAGCCAGGAGTTCCTCTTCGATAATTCCCATGAAGAAATTGGCGAATAGGACCCCCAGGGGGCTTCCCATCGCTACACCGTCGATTTGCTGGTACATATTCCCGCGGGGGCAGAGGAAAGGGGTCTCCTTGGTACATAGTTCCAAGAGCGTCTTCAGGGCCTTCTCCGGGATGTCCAGGGGGGGCGTATTAGGGCAGTGGTAAACTCGACATAGGATAAAATCTATTGTCTTGTCAACGGGCACGTTGGTAAACAAACTCTCTACGTCGAGGGAGGCGATGATGTGGTCGTTAGCAGGGGGGGCATCTCGTAGAATTTCTAGGAAGTCATAAGCAGAGTTGAGGTTGTATTGCCGAGGAACAAAAGGGGTGAGGAGTTTGTTCAGGGCCTTGGCGGTCTGGTAGGTAGCAGTAGGGATCTGTGATATGATGGGGCGGAGGACGATGGTCATCTACCCTTCCTCGACCTCCTTGTCTCCCTCCACGACCACGGCTTCAAAACTACAGTGTACACCAAACCTACTAACAATGGCCAATGTCTTAATGGGGAAAGTGAATGCCCTAAACGATACCATCAGTCCACCATCGCCGCCTATGTCAGGAGAGCCCTCACCCATTGCACCACCTGGAATGACACACACAATGAATTGGAAAGGCTCACCCAGGTCCTAGTCAACAATGGGTATTCCAACACTGACGTCACCAATGCCATCAACCACCACCTAGAAAAATGGTACAAACAAGACCCCCCTAGCACCAACCAGCCAATGACATTACATTTTTCTACAGAAACTACATATCTTCCGACCACACAACAGACGAATCCATTATGAAAGAAATAATTCACAAAAACGTCCTCCCCACCAACCCTGACAATAAAATAAAACTCATTATTTACTACAAATCTCCTAAGACCTCCAACCTTGTCCTCCGTAACCGCCCCATTTCCACCAACCAACCGAAAGACGATCATGTGATATACCAGCATATTTGCACCTCTGGGGACTGTGGACCCCTATCCTATGTTGGAATGACACAGACTCGCCTTTCCCGTCGACTAACCCTCCACCTTCAATCTGGCGCTATAAAAGATCACTATCAAGCCCCCCACCATCTTGCCCTAACTCGCGCCGACCTAGACAAACAAACTACCATACTCGACAAAGAATCAGACCCCAGAAGACTAGCTATTTTAGAAGCTCTATATATCCAAACGCTCAACAACCAAACACAAGACCTTCAAATTCTTCCTTCAGGCAAGCGCTACAGGCATACTGCCCTCGTTCCTCTCGCCCTGTGCCCCCCTCCCTTACCTTTCCGCGCTCAGCACACAACTGACAACACCAACCAATCACAGCCACCCACAGCCAACAACCAACCACCGATAAGATTTAGTGCCCGTCTCGCGAATAGACTGCCTTCCACCAATGAACAGCCACCCCACACCCAGTAGCTCCGCCCACCTACCTATTCTTGATCCTCGAATTTTGTATAAATATGTTGCTTTGTCCTTATGCTAATCATTACCTGCCCATTCCCTGAAGATGCAAGATGTTTATTTGTGAAACGTTGGATCCACCATGAATTTTGCTAACCTGTTGTACCTCATCTCTGAACCCCAGAGGAAAATTGTTAGAACTATTGAAAGCTGTAACAATAAAATACTGAATGCTGAAACTGCTGTTGCCTTTAACCTCGTCTGTTTAAAAGAGAATCTATTACCTGGCTATACTAACATATATATATATATATAATTATGTATATATATATATATATATATATATATATATATATATACAGTATATATACAGTATAATGAGTATATATATATATATTGTTATGCCGGGTTGTAATATAATTATACTCTTATTTATTTAATGGCATAGAGATATATCATTAGATTCGTTAGCTATTATTTGGGAATAGTAAGAGAATCCACATACATAGACATAATACGGTTGATATGAAATTCACGAATATATCTAGACCTAAACTGCGAGTTGAAACTTAACTTAACTATTAAAGGAATAGTAAGTAAATAATCGAACACATTTATAACACACCAAGGTCTAGGAATAACATAACAATGAGCATGAATTTAAGATAGTATTATTGTGGAAATATGCAATTATGTATAGACACACATACACATAGAATAAACCCTTGATAATATGGGAGTTAGGTATCTACTGTGAAGTATTCTTAATATGCAATTATGTATAGACACACATACACATAGAATAAGCCCTTGATAATATGGGAGTTAGGTATCTACTGTGAAGTGTTCTTAATATGCAATTATGTATAGACACACATACACATAGAATAAACCCTTGATAATATGGGAGTTAGGTATCTACTGTGAAGTATTCTTAATATGCAATTATGTATAGACACATACACATAGAATAAACCCTTGATAATATGGGAGTTAGGTATCTACTGTGAAGTATTCTTAATATGCAATTATGCATAGACACACATACACATAGAATAAACCCTTGATAATATGGGAGTTAGGTATCTACTGTGAAGTATTCTTAATAAGTTTATTAAAGGTTTAATGAAATCTCTAAACACGCATGAATAATTCGGGCCTTATCAATAAGGGAAAACGCACAAAGATTTCTTAAGTGAACGCTCGCTATCGGGTGGCGAGATGCGTATGGGTAGAGTAAATACTACTGCGCGCAGATAAATATGACTGGGTAGGTCACTCAGGTCATTCACTATACTGAGGTGATGAAAATAGTATTTGCGGTTAGTGCGATATTATTCTTAATATTAGTAGGAATACGTTAAGATAAAAAGGAGAGGGGAGTTGAAGTGCTTGTACAATTAACTATGTAGTTAGATTATTATGAGAAAATTTATATTATGAACATACAATTAATTAACTCGTATAGTAATAAAAATCTCACGGGGAGGAATTCAGATTTAATGATTTACATCTACTGAGGAATAACTAAAGGTTGAATATAACCTAAAATGAATCAATCGATATTATGATTACAGAAGATTAAGAAACGCTTAAATAAAATAGCGTGTACTAGTAGTTGTAATAATACTAATAGTAAACTTAGATGGAAATACCTGATAAGGGATGAAGGAGGTCTGAACTAGTTAACAGATTCCTATATGTAATGACATACACGACAAAGTTGCACTTAGATGGAAATACCTGATAAGGGATGAAGGAGGTCTGAACTAGTTAACAGATTCCTATATGTAATATGGCGTACACGACAAAGTTGCACTTAGATGGAAATACCTGATAAGGTATGAAGGAGGTCTGAACTAGTTAACAGATTCCTATATGTAATATGGCGTACACGACAAAGTTGCACTTAGATGGAAATACCTGATAAGGTATGAAGGAGGTCTGAACTAGTTAACAGATTCCTATATGTAATATGGCGTACACGACAAAGTTGCACTTAGCTGGAAATACCTGATAAGGTATGAAGGAGGTCTGAACAAGTTAACAGATTCCTATATTTTTTTTTTTTTTTTTTTTTTTCTATATTCCCTACTCCCTCTCGGGCATAGGCTGAGAACCTGTAAATTCCACCGCTCAACACGGTGAAGCCCGTGAGGTCTTGTTCCAGTCTGAGGAGTGAGACATGTGAAGCATCCATCATGGCTCGAAGCAGCTCCATCTCTGAAGCGGCTGGTTGCTTCGCTCAAGTGCTTCACCGTCTCACCCTCCAGACTCAGACCCTCACTCTCAGAACGCCACCTATTGAGCAGTGAACTCACTAAGCATAGTCCCCCTGTAACATATTTTGAATATGGGAATATTCATACAGTGTTATTTAATCAGGGAACAATGAGGGTATTTTTTTGGCATTTCGGTGGGCTTTGTGGTAATGCACTGATACTAGGTACAGCACAAATTCAATCCCAATAATATCTTCCCATTGACATATCAGGATTTGAACCCGGGTCCATTGGATTACCAATCCAGTGGCATGACCACTCCACCACACCTCCCCTTTACAGAACAATTGGCATTGCATTCGAGTTGGTGTAATAGTTAGACAAAAGATCTATACGAAACTATAATTCCTAGGCGAGATGGATCGAAATTATCTGTTTCATAATAGAATAAAAAATACGTTATTCATAAACTAAACAAGTTATCGCACGATATAATAAGACGTAACAGAGGGTTTTCTCGAAGAAATTATATTTAAATTATGATTACTATCAATAATAATTCTTCTAAAGAGCCTGAGTTTAACTAAATATGAAATTGAGCGTAGGTTCTAGGTAAAAGTTATATTTAAGAAGGGAATAGATACACGATACACTTCAACTTCAACTTGTTACATACATAAATAGAATGGACATACACAAGGAAAATCTGTGAGTATTTGGCTAGGTTATTTATTCACACAAGTATGTGACGTATGCGTAGTACACTTTATAGGAGTTTTAAATATGAGTTAACACTAGATCTTGGACACAGATCTATACAATACTTAATATGATTTCTGAAGGATTAATACATACGTAATGAATAACGATCTTGGGTACAGATCTACATAGAAATTAGCACTGTAATATTCACATACTTTACCTTACCTTCACAACAATAATCACAATGTAAGACACTCAGAGACACTTAGGGTAGGTTAGGAGGATAGTAGTTCGAGAGTAAGTCTGGCCGACGTGGAACGTAGATTCGGCTTGTCTGGACTTCAGGGGGAACTGCCTCTCACAATCAGGAATCCAGTATCCGGATATCAGAGGGAACACAACAGGGCTCGTTGTAGTCTCGAGGAGGAGGGGGAGGCAGTTACCACTTCAGTTGTATGCTCCATGCTTTTCAGCCTTGAGAACATTACCTAGGTGAAGGTGCTTACTTCCTTCAGTTTCAGTGAGGCTAAGTTCAAGTTATTTCTTAGACTTAACTTATAGTGACTCAATGCTGAAGGGCTAAAGTGAATGGTTGTGATGTAATTTGCGAAGGTAATACTTAGTTTAACAATACATTATAGTTATGATTTTGTACATAATCCTTTCAAGTATTTAATTTAATACTCTTATGGGGTTCACAGAGTCTAGGAATAACATAATGGTAACTTCTGTGATTCGATGATAATTAGGAGTTATTGGGGATGCAGTTAATAACTCCTTTCTTCACTATGTTCTTGGGGTGATGTATAGCTCTCCGGGATGGTACTGCAGTGCAGGTCCTAGTATCCCCACTTATCTCGATGGCACTCCGGTCTCTGATGTTGAACTTGCATAAGCATTTGCTCATTGTACTGCAAGTCCGGCTGCTGGTCGATGGCTAGGTGGAGATGGTTTGAAAGTTCAATGGTGATTGGCTCACATCCCACTCTTTTGCATGGGTGACTGACCTAGCTTCTTGGTGTTTAGAGAACGGGAATGACCTGGTAGTATGGGGCACTCCTCTGTTCAGTGTCTCTCTAAAGCATGGGAAACTGGTATGCAATTCCATTTCTGATGCTGGTTTCTTCTCCTTCCTATTCACCTGTAGGCTAGCAATCCTACAGGTGTTATTTAACCCCATCACTTCATATATATATATACAGTATATATATATATATATATATAACAACAACTTAGCAAATTGTATATGCATTAGATGTATCTGTTAAACACCATATGTACGCTAAGTTGAATTAATTTAAACTTATTATTATTCAATCTCAATAATAGAGTTGTAGCAGTTATTAGTGATGCCATATTATATTACATTTATTATAAATTAATGCATCTGGAAATATCTGGTAAGTTGTATTTTTTGCTGATGGTTCTAATCGTTAGTATATATTTTCCTAATATTTATCTTTCTCAGTAACAAGGCTTTGGTTCCCTGTCATCCTTCTCTCTGACATTAAATATTCCATACATGCAGCTTAAGAAAGTCCTTTAGCAATCTGAGGGACTATAAGTACATAAATTAAACCATTGACTCTTTTCTAAACTTAAGCATATAGTCTTATAATATCCAGCATAAAAGGAAAGAATGTGTCATGGTTTCCTGAGAGGGTTAACAAGTATGTATGACCTTGCATGGGTCCATGTTACTAAGGAGGTGTCACCAGCCGCCCTGACCTGTCAACTACCAGAGGTCATGGATGGAGATGATGGTAAGAGCAATGTAAACCTCTACATCACTGACGTGGACTTCTCCATCACCTACAGTGTTGATAGAGAAGCCAACATTACTGTACACCTCCAACCTTCATGTGGGCCAGTACCAGAATTATTACAGGGTTACATGCTGCCATTTCCATGGTTACAGCGTATATGGGAGGTGTGGTGTAGTGGTCTTGCCACTGGACTGATAATCCAATGGACCCGGGTTCGAATCCCGATATTGGAAGATATTATTGGGATGGAATTTGTACTGTACCTAGTGTCAGTGCATTACCTCAAAGCCCACCGAAAACGCCAAATAAATACCCTCATTGTTCCCTGATTAAATAGCACTGTATGAATATTCCCATATTAGAAGTATGCTACAGGGTGGCAATGCCTAGTGAGTTCATTGCTCAATAGGTGGCATTCCGAAAGTGAGGGTCCGAGTCTAGGAGTTGCGACAGTGAAGCACTGGAGCAATGCAGCTTCAGAGATGGGGCTGCTTTGAGCAGTGAGTGAGCAAATATGCCCCATACATCCTGCGAAGGTAAGATGGCAGAGGCTGGTTGCAGCTGAAAGTGCTTCACATGTCTAACTCCCTTGACTGGAACGAGACCTCACAGGCCTCACCGTTCATTCTGTAACGGTTGAATGTACAGGCTCTCAGCCTATGCCTGAGAGGGAGTAGTTGGAATATAGAAAACAAAATATATATACCGGTACATATTTACAGTATATATATATACGGTATATAAATATATATATATATATATATATATATATATATATATATATATATAGTTATGTACAACTATACATTTATCTTAATTGAGGTGTAATGCATTCCAAGCGCTAGTGAGAAACAAAGTGCCAGATTATTATATTTTTAGTATTATTACTATTATTAGTATTATTATACAACAATCAAAACGTTTATGGATATACATACAATATTTAGTATATGTAGAGTTTCACCTAATTAGTTGAAATATTATAGATAAACTTCATGATATTCTATTGATGCTCAATAATACTTGAATAATTGTAGATCTGACGCTCTGACTGGACTGCCACATGTATTTTTTGATTTCAATAATTGAGTTTAGGAGTAAAGTCGGTTGGTAGAGGTCTATCTATCTATCTATTGCCTGACGCCGTGATCCCCGAAGGGGTGGCCACGAACGAACCGCCCCCATGCACCTCTGTCCCCAGTCAGTCGATGCCCCTCCCCCCAACCAGCACCGCCTTCGTTCATGTAGTTCCTCACTCCATCCTTCCACCTCATATTCGGTCTACCTCTCCCCGTCTGTCCCTCCACCTCGCTCTCGTACACCCTCTTAGTCATTCTCTCGCTTTCCATACGTTCCATATGGCCGAACCATCTCAAGTTGTTCCTTTTCACACTTTCCAGCACATCTACCTCCACACCACACCTCCTTCTTACTTCCTCATTAGTCTGTCTATCCCTCCATGTAACTCCGCACGCACTCCTTAAGTAATTCATTTCCACTGCTCTCACTCTTGGTCTGAGTCTCTCAACCAACGTCCATGCTTCGCTTCCGTAAGTCAGTGTCGGGATTACCACACTGTCATGCAAGGACTTCTTCACTTCCATACTGACCACCCTATTTCTTGTTACTGCTTTTAGCGTTCCTACAACCCTCTTCCCCTGTTGTACCCTCTCCCGCACCTCTTCATCCATAGTCCCATCTTTACTCAACACACTGCCCAGATACTTAAAAGAGTTGACGATCTCCATAGCCTGACCGTTCAGCTTCACCTCACACTCTGTGACTTCACCCCTTTCGAAGACCATAACCTTGCTCTTCCCCGTATTTACCTTCAAATTCCGTTTTTCGCACACTGTTCCAAACTCATTTACCAGACCCTGCAACTCCCATTCATTATCACTCATCAGAACTGTATCATCCGCAAACAGCAGTATAGGTAGCTTCCACTCAATTCCCTCCCTTTTCAGCGATACACCAACATCCACTGCTCTTGATAGTATTTCTTTCATAACTCCATCCATATATACAGTAAACAACCACGGGGACATCACACACCCCTGTTTCAAACCAACATTCAGGTCAAAGAACTCGCTCTGCTCACTCTCCACACGTACTGCCGCCTTTGCACCCTCATACATGCTCTTCACTGCTTTCAGCAACTTGCCCTCTACTCCGTATATTCTAAGTACTTTCCACAAACCTTCTCTATCCACTCTGTCATAGGCCTTCTCCAAGTCCATAAAGGCAACATACACCTTTTGTTTCTTCTCCAGATACTTCTCCACAACACAATTCAGGGTAAAAATCTGATCTACACATCCTCTTCCCTTCCTAAAACCTCCCTGCTCGTCGCCTATCCATTTCTCCGTTCTCACTCTTACTCTCTCAATCACTACCCTACTGTATACCTTCCCTACTACGCTTAGAAGACATATTCCTCGGTGGTTACCACACATTCCTCTTTCCCCTTTGCCCTTATATAGGGGGACTATTATGCCAGTCTTCCAGTCATCGGGTGCACTCCCCTTCTCCCATGCTAGTTTGCACATTTTCCATACCCATTCTATCACTATCTCACCACCATACCTCAACATTTCCCCACACACTCCATCTGTTCCTGGTGCTTTCCCCAACTTCACTCTTTTCATGGCTTCCCACACTTCTGACCTCCTGATCCCCACCTCCTCCTCCACTACTTCTCTTCTTCTCCCTCCCATACCATATCCAGCTATGTTTGCTGGCTCTTCATTCCTTTCATTTAGCAACTCACTGAAGTACTCCCTCCATCTTTGACTCTCTCTTGCTTCTCGGCTAGCATTCTCCCATTCTTATCTTTCACATCCTTACTGTTTCCCTTGCTACCTTCCCTAACTTTCTTGACTTCTTTCCAGAACAGTTTCTTACTCTCCCTCCATTTTACACTCAGATTCCTTCCAAATTCCTCATCTACTCTTCTCTTACTTTCCTTCACTACTCTCTTCACCACCCTCTTACTCTCCACGTACCTCGCTCGTTTCTGTCTCTCGGAATCTTCATTCCCTCTACTACCCAACCACTCTCTATATGCTTTCTTCTTTTCTTCCACAGCTATTCTTACCTCTTCTGTCCACCATGCTGTACCTTTCACTCCCCTCCCTCTTCTCCTCACTCCACACACCTCCTCACATGCTGCACAGATCTCATCCTTAAACACCTTGCTCATCTCCTCCACTTCCTCCATAACTTCCAGGTCGAACCCACCTAGTCGTCTTTCCACTGCTCTCCTGTACTCCTCCCTGACTTCCTCCTCCTGCAACCTCTCCACCCTCCTCACCATTCCACCCTCCTCTCGCCTCCCTCCCGCTCTCCTCACCCACTTCTTTTGTATCCTAACCTTAGCTACCACTACATAATGATCAGACAGACCCCCTCCAATACCCCTATACACCCTAGCATCCATCACAGATTTCTTCATTCGTTCATCCACACATACATAATCATCAATGACTTTCGTTCCACCACTGTCTTATCCTTCATCGTCAACATCCGTTTCCACGTGTACCTGTGGATCATTCTGTGTCGGAAGAAGGTGTTGGCTATCCACAGCCTCCTCCCCACACATACGTCCACAAGTGCACTACCATTCCCATTCACCTCTGATGGTACCCCCCACCCTCCCACCACTCCCTCAACTTTCCTATCACCCACCTTACCATTCATATCCCCAATCAGAAATATTCTTTCGTTCTTGTCAAACTTCTCCAGGCACGCCTCCACATTCATCCAGAACTCCTCTTTCTTTCTTTCAAGTATATCCTCTGTCGGGACATACACGCATACAATCACCCACGTTTGTATTCCTACTTTCATTCTCACCCACACAATCCTTGAACCCACAGACCCATACTCTCTTACACATTCCTTCCATTTGCTACTTACAAACAAACATGCACCTTCTCTCGCTGTTCCTTCACTCACTCCAGCGCACACACCCATTCCACACTCCCACTCTCTCACATCTGAACCTTTCCATTTGGTCTCTGTCATTCCACATACATCCAGCCTGGCATTCACTAACACTTCCAGAACCTCTCTCTCTTTTGTGCCATCATTCATGCCACTAACATTCCACGTAGCCATTCTCAGAATGTCCGAAGGCATGTCCTTAGTCGGTCGTGGTTCGTCAACGTTGGTTCCGTCCGCATCCGAGGCTGTTCGTTCGTTTTTCTTTGCTTAGATATTTTTTCCGGGTGGGGGTCGCAAGCCCACCGACCCAACCTCTTTAGTCGCCTCTTACGACATGCAGAAGGCACGTGGGGCATATTCTATTCCCTAACCCCCAGGGGGTAACATAATAATATTATTTCTTTTGCTGTTGAGGATGTTTATTATTTTAACAATTTTTTAGCATTTCTTTCTAACTTAGACCACTTTCAAGCTTAGAAAACAATTCCCCCCAGAATCCCCTTTATGCTATATGTGTACAGTTTTCGTTGGAGAAATTTCCCAGCCGAAGACTGATTTCTTCTATTTTGAAGGCTCGCTATCGCTCGCCAGAAAAACAAGAAAATATGAATGAGGCTGAACATCATATAATTGCTCTAACCATGATTCCGCATTAATGTTTTGTTTATTCATACTACAGTATATTAAACGTGTTTAACAATAATTGTTTTTGATCAACATTAATATTATTATGTTGTGCAGTAAACCTACAAGTTACTGAAACAAGGCTAACAAACACAACACTATCCAACAACTATGTCATGTAGTTGATAGTTATGTGACCCCCACCCACAGGTACCGTACCATCTTCTTCCCCCGAAGCACTATGAATTATGAGGAGCTGAAGAATATAATAGTGATGCTGGAGTGTGGCCGTGTTAGGATGTGTGGTGGTTTGTACATACCCACCACCATCACCAAGGACCAAGACCAGGAGCTGGACAGACTCATCATTACCAAGCTGGGGACGGGGTGGGGCTTGCACAGGTAAGTGATCCCAAGATCCATATACACCAGGTCAGCCAGGTAGGCAAACCCGCGCAGGTGACACGGGAAGGGTGCAGGTGGCGTGACGTCACGAGTAGTCTAGACCAGCGTGGTCCAGTATCATATACGTACTCCTAGTCAGTCTCCCAGATTATCCCAAGAGAAAGAACATTCAGTACTTGTTTGTCCTTTGTTCAGTAAACATGTGGAACACTTGGAGTTCTGTCTGACATGTTAGTATTCCAGAGATATTTTGTGGTTGGCTAATAATCATAATGCCTACCCAGTGTGCAGTATTTGGCTGTAGCAATAAACAGCGTACAGTGGACGGGAAAAATATAAGAACATTCCGATTTCCAAGGGATGCACATTTCAGAAGCGTGTGGATAAACTTGTGTCTTCGCCAATATGGTATTAATGCCCAACATGCAGTTGTAAGCTCTGTACACTTCACCAATAACGATTATATTGATGACATGAAAAGTCGTTTACTAGGCATTGAGAGTCCAAGAAATAAACGACTTCTCAAAGACGATGCTGTACCTTCACTATTTCTACCAAGGAGTAAGCATTGTTTATTTGTGTTTGGTGTTACAATTGAAATATTACTGTGATCAGTGTTTAATTAATAAGGATGCCAATGTAGAGAGAGAGAGAGAGAGAGAGAGAGAGAGAGAGAGAGAGAGAGAGAGAGCTATATTATTGATTAGACTTAATATATATATATATATATATATATATATATATATATATATATATACCGGTATATATTTTTTTTTTTTTTTTTTTCTATATTCCAACTTACTTCCTCTCGGGCATAGGCTGAGAGCCTTACCATTCACCGCTTTACAACTTAACAGTGAAGCCCGTGAGGTCTTGTTCCAGTCTAGGGAGTGAGACATATGAAGCACGTAGAGTACAACGAGCACCTGCCATCTTGCCTTCACATGAGGCACGGTGCTCACTCACTCATGGCCCGAAACGACCCCATCTCTGAAGCCACCTCGTTCCCGTGCTTCACTGTCTCCCCCCCTACACTCGGACTCTCACACTTACACACACACAACGCCACCTGTTGAGCAGATAACTCACCAGGCATTGCACCCCTATAGCATATTTTGAATATGGGAATATTCATACAGTGCTATTTAATCAGGGAACAATGAGGGTATTTTATTGACGTTTCGGTGGGCTTGTGGTAATGCACTGATACCAGGTACAGCACAAATTCCATCCCAATAATATCTTCCCATTGATACATCGGGATTTGAACCCGGGACCTTTGGATTACCAGGCCAGTGGCAAGACCAGTCCACCACACCTCCCCTAGATGTATATGTATATATATAATGTATAAACCTATTGTTACCGCATGTGTAGTTAGCCTATACGACTAATTGTAATGTTTAGTTATAAGACAAATTTTAAGGTGTAGTTGTAAGACTAATGTTAAGGTGTAGTTATAAGAATGATTTTTAAGTGTAGATATAAGGCTATTTGTGAAGTGTACCGTACATATATAAGAACATAATATAGCGGGAAACTGCATAACGCAATGCGGCCCACACAAGGCAGCTCCCATTCACACACAGCTCATATCTATATGAGAATCCAACATACGTTTATGCTTTCAACTGTTCCTGAGTTAATCACTGATCTGGGCAGTTCATTCCACATATTAGCAACTCTATCACCAAACAGGTGTTTTTCTATATCTTTCCCAAATCTAAACTTATCTAACTTGAAACCATTTGAGCGGGTTATGTCACCGTTCTTTAGCTTTAATACCTGACCAATATTGCCCTTAGTTATACCATTTATCCATTTAAATATCTCTATCATGTACATTGTCTAGTTTTAATTTCGCTTCTAAATTACGATTTATATTATAGCCTACTTATATGACTAATTTTAAGGTTTAGTTATATGACTAAATTCAAGGTTTAGTTATAAGACTAATTTTACATTTTAGTTATGTGACTAAGATTAAGGTTTAGTTATAAGACCAATTTTAAGATTTAGTTATATTATTAATTTTAAGGTTTAGTTATAAGACTAATTTTAAGGTTTAGTTATAAGACTAATTTTAAGGTTTAGTTATAAGACTAATTTTAAGGTTTAGTTATAAGACTAATTTTAAGGTTTAGTTATATGACTAATTTTAAGGTTTAGTTATAAGACTAATTTAAAGGTTTAGTTATAAGACTGATTTTAAGGTTTAGTTATAAGACTAATATTAAGGCTTAGTTATAAGACTAATTTTATGGTTTAGTTATAAGACTAATATTAAGGTTTAGTTATAAGACTAATTTTAAGGTTTAGTTATAAGACTAATATTAAGGTTTAGTTATAAGACTAATTTTAAGGTTTAGTTATAAGACTAATATTAAGGTTTAGTTATAAGTCTAATTTTAAGGTTTAGTTATAAGACTAATTTTAAGGTATAGCTATAAGACTAATATTAAGGTTTAGCTACTGTATAAGGCTAAGTTTAAGGTGTAGTTATAAGACTAGTTTTAAGGTGTATATATCGCTCTCTCTCTCTCTATATATATATATATATATATATATATATATATGTATATATTCTGACATACAGAGCCCTGTATGTTTACTTAAGAGTTAGAATTCAGAGTTGAAGGAGTGCCAAATTACCCAGGCGGCGAAGCAGACTAACGAGCGAACCAGCGAGTGGGAAACCAGCTCGTCCGCATACCAGCAAACAAGCCTTCACACTTGCGTGCGTCATAGGGGACCCTGCAAACTACTTCGATGACCCGACGCTATGACGATAATCGACGCCATTGGACCACGCACCTCTTACGCAACTAGAGGAGCTGTGATTGGGGCCCGCACCATCCCCCGCCTCCTGATTCGTTCCTACACCATCATTGCTTAGTATACAGTATAAGACCCGAGTAGTGGGCATTCAAATCAGTCTCATTTGGAGTTGGGAAGGTGAACTTGCAGCTGGAGGAAGACGGGGTGAAGTATTATAATGGGATTGTGACTGTCAGTCAGATTATATAAGTGTGTGTTAAGTGTGTTCGGTGTAAACACTTACGTTATGTTGGTTAGTGAGATATGAGATTGGGAATTAACGTTAACGCTACTATTATGTACTTAATTATTTTAGTTGACTGACTTGTGGACTAAAGCAACTCTTCAAGTAATTGAGTTATGATAAAAGTAATAGTATTGTTTTATATTAAGACTTACGAGTTCTTTCATTTTCTTTTAAGTAAGCTTACATTGCTTAACGGTGCTTAGTTCGGTGATACTATTGTCTCATATTAGTAATATCGCCTTAGACTAACATGGCTGTTTTAATGTTACTTCTAGTGATTTCCTAAGCTGAAGAAAATTCTTTTAGCTTCAAAATATTATTTTTGCTTTTCATATTATTTGAGTGAGACTTGAATCGAATCTATGAAGCGATCCTGTAACTTAATGTACTCATAATCAAACTTCAATGTTACGTGGTTAAGAAATACATTTAACTAATTATTAAATATATCTAACTTTTTATGTGACTTTGATATTAATCCTGATGATAATAATAATATAATACTATTAACGTAAGACAAGAACCAAGAATAATAACTACATTAAATATAAATAAAAGGACATATAAGAAAACTAGCTATTCATTCAAAAAGGGTAAGAGACAGAAATATTCTTACCTTAATATTTATATTTCAAGACTTGACATATAATTAATAGTCCTTTAGATTTAACTTATTCGGTTCATAACTATAGCCTACAAAGCTTCGGTTAAATAATAATTCTTTATAAATACTACATCACTTTAATTAGTTTCAGTATTTTTCCATAATTAAAGAGTATCAGTCAATAAAGGATACCAAGTCCTAAGATAAAAAAGGAAAGGAAGCAACAACAGTAAATAATTTTATTAGATTTTACTTTTGTTTTGCCTTCAGCTGACTGATACCTTAATATATATCTCTGTGCTATCTAGATTCATCAAGTTAACCACTTGTGGATCAAGATACGTAACAGAAGAGTGGCGACCTCGCCAGGATCCGTTTCATACAGTTTCACTCGGTTTCATTACCGTTTCACTACTTAACACCTTACGAGCGGCCTATGCGGTTTATTTATGTGTACCGCACAGCGGGGTGTTTTTAGCCAAAATAGGGCTGTTTACGTGATCATTTTCATGCCTAAATAAGACCCAGAACGTAAAACAAGTACCTATCCCTGAAAGGGCATAAACAGAGCTTTCGAATGACACCATAACGATCCTTGTATGATGGATAGTTTTCTTGCAATAACCGTGCAACGCGAGTGCAAAAAGCAGGTAATTCGGTACTTTCAGTACATAATTGAGTATGTAGCGAGTGAGAGAGGGAGGAGGGAGCTGAGATTTGTGTCAGTAGGTTCGCCGCGGTGGTCTGGAGCAGTCATACGCTCGCTAGTCTCCTGCCACCACTTGTCTCTCTCTCTCAGCCACATTACGTGCTGAAATTGCCACTCGACCTATGTCGAGCGCCGCCACATAGTCCAGCTTTATTTAACTCGACTTATGTTGCTCGCCGCTAAATAAGGGTTAAAAATCAAATATTAATCATGCCTGATCTAATTAATAACTAAGATGCTAGAGTTTTCATAGAATGAGAACCCACCGCCCCTGATATTGACCGTCTGTCAAAATCCGATCTGAAAGTGCTTGCCTCACAACTGCCTCAAACATGTCTAAAGTAGAGGTGGCTCAGACCATAAAAACCCACCTGTTCCCTGTAGAAGGCGGGGAGGGTGACGGAGCAGTTGGTGGGATCCCGAGTAAACCTAGCCAACTTGATGAACAATTGCCACCTGGTTTTACCGTTGATCAATTATTGGAACAAACCAGAGCAAATATAGAACTAGCCAAAATAAAAGTCGAACAAGCCAGAGCAACGACCGAACAATATCAATATCCATATCAAATAGCTCAACTAAATGCCGATACACATGCTCCCTTAATTGCTCCCCCTCTGGGATTAACTATGACCAGTGTCATTCCACCTTTCACTGAGGATAATGTGCAGGATTTCTTTGTTTTGTTTGAGGAAGTTGCTGGAGGTATGAAGTGGACAAGAGATCAATGGCCTTCTATGTTACAAACCGTTTTGACAGGGCAGGCTCGAGCCACGTATTTGTCAGAAGAAGCAAATGTTAGGCAGGATTATGACAATCTCAAAGAAGCTATCCTAAAAACCTATCAATTGCAGCCTGAGGCTTACAGGCAATCTTTCCGTAAAAACCAGAAGAAAGTAGAAGAAACCCATAAGGTATTTGCCAGGACCATGACTAAAACTTTCAATCATTGGGTCAAGAGTAAGAAAGTCACAAGCTACAACGATCTGAAGGAGTTGGTCCTGTTAGAAAATTTCCTATGGAAAATTGATTCTTCTGTAGCCTATCATTTGAGGGGGAAAAAGGTAGATTGTCTTGCCGACGCCGCTGACATGGCTGACACATACGTGCTCAACAACAAATTTCGTGGAAAGAAGCCCTACGATAATTCTAGTTCTAATTTTAAGTATCCCAATCACAAATCTGACAGACCCAGTCACAAGCCTGTAACGTCTTCCCCAGCTAGCCAAAATAGAATTGTTCCCCCAACTAAAAATGCGACTCGGGGCAATGGTAACAGAGGTGGGGCCCAAAGTAATAGTAATGCTCAAAGAGGGAACGTTCCCGTATCCCCTAAAGTATGTACTTTTTGTGGCAAGAGAGGCCACCTAGCTTATCAGTGCGGGGCCAAGGAGAAAACCGAGAGATCGGGGCAGACAGTTGCCGCCGTATCTCAAACTCCATATGTGCCTTTAATGCAGGACTCCCGACAGAAGGAGTACCTAGCACCAAAAGTTCCTTTAATGCAGGACTCCCAACAGAAGGGGTACCTAGCACCAAAAGTTCCTTTAATACAGGACTCTCGACAGGAGTACCTAGCAGCTAACGTAAATCATCTAGACAGGGGTGTAGTAGCATGCGTGGTGCAACCCACTTGGGTTAAGCCAATAATAATTTCACCATCAGTGCAGGACAGTTACCGTCCCTTTATTTCATCTGGCAACGTGAGATTAAATGGTTGTATGCATGAGGTAAAAATTCTGAGAGACACAGGTTCTACTAGCACCCTCATGGTGAATCCTTACACTGAGTGCCCACCTGGTGAACCAGTTATAATGAGAGGTGCTGGAGGCCAATTTTATGCATACTTGGTAAAAGGCGAAATTGAATGTGAGTTACTACAGGGTGAGGCCACCATAGCTTTGTGTAGGTCCCAAGATATCCCTGTGCCCGGGGTAACACTCCTTTTGGGAAATGATGTAGCAGGTGAGAAGGTCCGACCAGACCCCCTTTTGTCACTTTCCCCTGTTAACGAGCCACTAACCGGTGAGCTCGAAAAGGAGATGCCAACAGTTTTCCCTGTGTGTGCTGTCACACGTTCAATGTCTCAAATAGCAGTTCCCTCAGACAGAAATGTACCGAATGTAAGAGTTGATGAAAGGGATGATGAGAGTGTGAATGACGCTCCAACTGTGCCTGATGATGTGACTGAGGTGGATTTATCTGACACCTTTATGGCTCATCTTGACCATAACGATGACCATGAAACCCCTCCAAATTGTCCTAGTGGCCTGGTAGAGCTACAGAGAGATGATCGTGAATGCAAGGAGTTAGCTGCCAGGGCAGTGAGTGAAGAGGAATGTGAGAAGGAGGGTGGTGAATGTTTCTACCTCAAAGGAGGAGTATTGTGGCGTAGATGGAGACAGCCACACAGACCAATCGATGACGGAGCCTGGGACGTCCATCAAGTAGTAGTCTCCAAACCTTGTCGTAGAGATATATTGGAAATGGCACATTGTATACCATTGGCAGGACACCTAGGTGTGAGAAAAACTCTAGACAGAATCAGAGCCCACTTTCACTGGCCAGGAATGCGTGCAGATGTAGTGGAGTTTTGTAGAATGTGTCACACTTGCCAGATGACAGGAAAACTCAATCAGAAGGTGCCTGTACATCCTCTGGTGCCCTTGCCCGTCTTCGAGAATCCTTTTACTCGGGTGGTAGTGGACATTGTAGGCCCATTGCCTAAGACTTCCAAAGGTAACAATTATTTATTAACTATTATGGACATGGCAACTCGCTACCCAGAGGCTATACCCTTAAGGACTACCTCTGCTCCAACTGTCATCAAGGAACTGCTCAAATTCTTCACCAGAATGGGTTTCCCCCATGAGGTGCAAAGTGATCAAGGTACTAATTTTACCTCTAACATTTTCCAGCAGTCCCTGAAGGAGTTTGGTATCGAGCATGTTAAGTCTAGCACCTACCACCCAGAGAGTCAAGGGGTTCTCTAACGATATCATCAGACATTAAAATGAATGTTGCGTAAATATTGTACAGAGACCGGAGTTGAGTGGGATAAGGGGGTACCTTTTCTTTTATTTGCTACTCGAGAGGTTCCAACTGAATCCCTGGGTTTTTCCCCTAATGAGCTAGTTTTCGGTCACCAGGTAAGAGGTCCTTTGCAACTATTGCAGGTTAGCCTAGTTGGCCAGGAGGGGAACCAAAACCTCTTCAAGTATGTTTCCGATTTCAAAACCCGGCTGAGATCCTCATGTGAGTTTGCAGCTCAAAACTTGACAGTGGCTAAAAGCTCCATGAAGAACTGGTATGACAGAAAAGCCCGTGAGAGGGAGTTTCAGCCCGGTGATGAGGTTTTGGTGCTGCTCCCCCTTTTTGGCCAACCTTTATCTGCCAAGTTCAGGGGCCCATATAAGATCATTCAGAGGGTGAGCATTACCGATTATCTAGTAACTACCCCAGACAGGAGAAAGCCCACGCAAGTATTCCATATAAATATGTTGAAACCCTACCATAGGTTCCCTGATTCCTCTCCTCCAGATTCTCCTACTGTGGCAGTGAATGTCAGGACCTGTGGACAGCCTGGTGCGGACAAAGTCTTCAGTTCTCTTACTGACCCACAACAGACTGTTCCAGAGCCTGAAGGTATCCATGCAGACTTTGACTTGTCATGTAGCCTATCCAACTTTCAGTATAACTCAGTAGCTTGGGGGGAATTACCATCTAAACTATGTCATCTTCCCTCTGATCAAGCGAACCAACTAATCTCTGTTTTATCTCAGTCTCCCAGTGTGTTCAGTGATACTCCAGGGCTCACTTCTTTGGCCTTGCACGACATCGACGTAGCGGATGCAACTCCCATTATACTATCCCCCTACCGAGTCTCACCACAACGCAGGAGTATACTGCAGGTCGAGCTTGACTTTATGTTATCAAACGAGCTGATCACAAGGGCCTTAAGCCAGTGGAGTAGTCCGGTCATACTTGTGCCAAAGCCAGACGGGAGCCATAGGTTATGTATGGACTATAGGCAAGTTAATGCTGTCACAAAGAACGATATCTACCCACTGCCACGGATCGACGACTGCATTGACCAGATTGGTACAGCCACCTATATCAGCAAGATTGACTTAATGAAGGGATATTGGCAAGTAGCTCTCACCCCTAGAGCGAGGGAAATATCATGCTTTGTAGTCAACAATCAAGCCTTCTGCTGTAACTTAATGCCCTACGGTTTGAAAAACGCTCCAGCTACATTCCAGCGCCTCATGAATTTGGTGACTGAAGGGGTACCTGGATGCGTTGTCTACATCGATGATATTCTTATCTTTTCACAGTCATGGGAGGAGCATCTTTACCAACTTAGATTGCTGTTCTTAAATCTTGCTGATGCCAATCTGGTGGTTAATCTTAAGAAATGCACCTTTGTAAAGAGTACAGTCCAGTATCTAGGATATACAGTAGGTCAGGGGCAGGTTGCACCTCTTCAAGCAAAGGTAGAGTCTATTCTAGAATTTCCAACTCCTAGCACTAAGAAACATATCCAAAGGTACCTAGGCATGATTGGTTATTATAGGCGTTTCATCTTAAACTTTTCTAGGTTGACAGCTCCCCTGACAGATCTTCTCCGTAAGGATGTGAAGTTTGAGTGGTCCTCTGAATGTGAGGCCTTTAATGCTACCAAATATATTTTATCTAATTATCCTGTACTCCGAGCTCCTGATTTTAACAGATCTTTTTCCCTAGCAGTGGATGCGAGCAATACCGGGGTTGGTGCAGTGTTGCTACAGGAAGACGACTGTGAAGTATAATCCGGTGTGCTATTTTAGTAAAAAAATAAATTCTGCTCAACGTAACTATTCAGTCATTGAGAAGGAGCTGTTAGCATTAATTGTATCCCTTCAATACTTTGATGTCTATGTGCAATCTGCCTCTGGTGCCATCACTGTGTATACTGACCATCACCCCTTAAATGTTTTGCATAAGTTCCAAAATAAAAACCAACAACTGACCAGGTGGAGTTTTTTGCTGCAGGAATACTCCCTGGATGTCAAACATATTAAGGGGGTCCAGAACGTGCTAGCCGATTGCCTATCACGTATCTATTAAAAGATTGCATTTACCAGCTTGGCCTCATACAGCAGTAAGATTAATTTAATGAGAGGATTTTGGCAATTAGCTCTCCCTTGTAGCGAGGTAAATATCATGCTTTAGTAGTGGGCTTTCAAGCCTTCAGCTGTGAGATGCCTTGCAGTTCGAATAACGCTCCAGCTACGTTCTGGCTATGTTCTGATCTGGTACCTGGAGACGTTGCCTACTTTGGGTGATATCCTTATTATATCCTCATTATAATCTTGCTGTTGCCAATCTGGTGGTGAATCTATTTATGTATTATGTTTCATATTATGTACTATACTCCTTAAACTCTTTTCTAGGGGGGAGGTCTGACATACGGAGCCCTGTATGTTTATTTAAGAGTTCGAATTCAGAGTTGAAGGAGTGCCAAATTACCCAGGCGGCGAAGCAGACTAGCGAGCGAACCAGCGAGTGGGAAACCAGCTCGTCCGCATACCAGCAAACAAGCCTTCACACCTGCGTGCGTCATAGGGGACCCTGCAAACTACTTCGATGACCCGACGCTATGACGATAATCGACGCCATTGGACCACGCACCTCTATCGCAACTAGAGGAGCTGTGATTGGGGCGCGCACCATCCCCCGCCTCCTGCTTCGTTCCTACACCATCATTGCTTAGTATATAAGACCCGAGTAGTGGGCATTCAAATCAGTCTCATTTGGAGTTGGGAAGGTGAACTTGCAGCTGGAGGAAGACGGGGTGAAGTATTATAATGGGATTGTGACTGTCAGTCAGATTATATAAGTGTGTGTTAAGTGTGTTCGGTGTAAACACTTACGTTATGTTGGTTAGTGAGATATGTGATTGGGAATTAACGTTAACGCTACTATTATGTACTTAACTATTTTAGTTGACTGACTTGTGGACTAAAGCAACTCTTCAAGTAATTGGGTTATGATAAAAGTAATACTATTGTTTTTTATTAAGACTTACGAGTTCTTTCATCTTCTTTTAAGTAAGCTTACATTGCTTAACGGTGCTTAGTACGGTGATACTATTGTCTCATATTAGTAATATCGCCTTAGACTAACATGGCTGTTTTAATGTTACTTCTAGTGATTTCCTAAGCTGAAGAAAATTATTTTAGCTTCAAAATATTATTTTTGCTTTTCATATTATTTGAGTGAGACCTGAATCGAATCTATGAAGCGATCCTGTAACTTAATGTACTCATAATCAAACCTCAATGTTACGTGGTTAAGAAATACATTTAACTAATTATTAAATATATATCTAACTTTTTATGTGACTTTGATATTAATCCTGATGATAATAATAATATAATACTATTAACGTAAGACAAGAACCAAGAATAATAACTACATTAAATATAAATAAAAGGACATATAAGAAAACTAGCTATTCATTCAAATAGGGTAAGAGACAGAAATATTCTTACCTTAATATTTATCTTTCAAGACTTGATATATAATTAATAGTCCTTCTTTAGATTTAACTTATTCGGTTCATAACCATAGCCTACTAAGCTTCGGTTAAATAATCATTCTTTATAAATACTACATGACTTTAATTAGTTTTAGTATTTTTCCATAATTAAAGAGTATCAGTCAATAAAGGATACCAAGTCCTAAGATCCAAAAGGAAAGGAAGCAACAACAGGAAATAATTTGATTAGATTTTACTTTTGTTTTGCCTTCAGCTGACTGATACCTTAATATATATCTCTGTGCTATCTAGATTCATCAAGTTAACCACATGAGGAGCAAGATACGTAACAATATATATATATTTATATATTGCTGTCAATCAATACACCTTAGAACCTCATATGTTCTAAAATACCATATTCAGGTTTACTAAAGCAAAAAGTAAATAGTGGCAAATCGTAGTTTGGTAAAAGTTATAGAAATGTGGAATAGGCTACCTAGCACCATAGTAGGATTACAAATGATAGAAAGCTGCAAGATAAAAATAGATGGCATATGGACGATATGGGTTGGGTGTGAGAGGGATCTGTCTTGTGTGGCCATTCGGCTTTCTGCAGACTCTCATTGTCTTATGTTTTATGTACAATATATTTAAGTACAACATACTTGTTCTGTTATTAAAATCAAGTTGACTTACCCTTAAAGGAAAGTACCTGTACTGTATTATTACTCTACCTTTTGTCTACCATTTGTATACTATTATATAGTATTCTCAGTAATACATAGGCTATATTTACAATTGCGATAATTTGCTTACAAAAAATACTGTAAATGAACAACAATTGTCACACACACACTTAATACTAATAATAATGCAATGTGGGACAAAGTGAAAAACAAAGAGGTATATGCTAACGAATAAGTGGAGGAGCGAGGTGGTCAGTCGACCTCGTACTACGTCACTTGCGCAGACCGAGCGTATTTTGGTAATTACCCCGGCCGACCTGGTGTATATGGATCTTGAGTGATCCATTAAGGCCCCCATACACGTAGGGTTTGACCTTCCGGTCACCGGAATGGGGGCGGAGCTGCAAGGACCGAACAAGCGCACACACTGTTCAGGCGGCCTGTGTATAAAGAGTCAGTCCTGCTCCAGCTGTCGTTGAGATATGAGTGTGATCGTCCTAGACACAGAGCTGCAGACATTGGCTATGTGTTATGTAGCATGTGTCGAATTAAAGATGAAGAATATGCGTACACAGAGAAGGGTTTGAAGGAAAACCTGACTCACACACACACAATCTGTTGCATACTGTCCATACAAATTAATTGACAGGGGAACCAGATGACTGGTACAATTACCTGAGCATGAGTGAAGCTACATTTTTCGAATTACTTGGAATTAATCCAAAAATAGGAAACATTAATGAGGCCATCAATTACACTATGTGAGTGGTTATCAGGCACGTTAAGATTCCTGATAACTGGAAGGAGCTATGAGGAATTGAAATTCAGCGTGATATTTCTTCAGGCACTAGGGAAAATAATACCAGAAACATGTCACACCATCTGGAATGTCCTTCGGGAGAATTATATGCAGGTATGGCAAAACAACAATTTACATTTCAGTCTTTATTTAATCAATCAATGCATTATAGTAAAGTAGTGGTTATAAGTAAAATTAAAAACAAAGGCCACTGTAACTCTTCAATAATATCTTCATTGGACTTAATATATTCTCAGTTGTTGTGTAAAATATAGCATAATTTGTAGTTAAGCTGTACACTTCTGAGCCGGTCTAAAGGCCCCATCCACTTCACCTCATACACATGCAGGTTGATAAGCCTGGCGGGGCCTGATAAGTGCCTCAAACCCGGTGAGTTGGAAGGCCTGGCCTGGTGGCAAACAGCCCCACACACACGAAGGTACGATAAACCACGCCCTCAATACGTCCGCCGGATAGGTTTGGCCGTTAGGTGTGTGGGGGCCCTTATATCTTCCTTCTCCACCTTCTTGACCTTCTACACCCACCAGCAAAAAGTCATGTTTCACCTCAATAATGTTAACTTGAGCTATCTTTCTTAACAGACGGCTTGAGAAGAGCTAGAGTTGGATAGTCCAGTGCATGTAGATGGTCTGGAGGTGGAGCCGTGTAAACAGTACGTCTACCTGGGTTCACCATTCACCTCTGACGGTTCTGTGTCTTCTTAGGTCAAGGCTCACGCTGATGCTAAAATGGCTCACCTTAATAAATTGATATAATTAAAAAAAAAAAAAAAAAACGATGTACCATTCGCTGTGAAAAGACGACTTTTTGATGCAGCACTAATGTCCTCAATCTTGTATGGGTGTGAATCATGGCTGAACGCAGATCTCAGGCCAATAATACAAATGTATAATTGGGCATTAAAACAATTACTTGGTGTTAGGAAGACCACTTGTAACGATATGTGCTACCTTGAGTCTGGCTACCCCCCACTCAGAGATTTGGTGAGGAGTAAACAACGTAAGTTTTTACTAAAAATGTGGCGAGAGAGAGCACAAATTAATGACGACCCCTTAATATTTGCTATCAATACTGAGACCAATACTAGATATAACACACGAACACAATATTAGGCTTACTTGACAATGAAGTATACAATAAATCCATGGCCATGACAACACTTAAGCACAATATTTCGCAGTCGGAGTCATCAAGGAGGACTACATATAGAGAAATAAATAACGATCTATCAGTTCACAAAATATATCTAGTCAATCATAACATCAATGAAAATCATAGGACAGCTTTTACTGGATTCCGTCGATCAGGTCACTCCCTGGCGGTGGAGGTCGGTAGGTGGAACAGGAGAGGGTGTGGCCGCCTACCACTTGAGGAGAGGTTATGTGAGTATGGAGAGGTACAGAAGGAGCTACACGTTATACAGCATTGTCCATTGTCACATCACATTCGTACCACACATAACTTGTCAACTATAAATGATTTATTCTCGGGCAGGTTTACTGATTCAGATGTATGCTACATAATCCACACAGTACTGGCTCTATATTCTTAGATATATACACATGAGTGATAGTGTAAATATGCTCACTTTATTTTTCTGTTGCTCTTACTTGGTGCTATATATTGTACAGTATGTAGGCTACATTTTGAAGGATGAATATTATTTTTGTTTCTCTTTATGCATTTTATTTGCAGTAGGTGTTTCCTTTTCTGTGAAATATCTGGATTTAGGTTTTTTCGGTATTTAATTGATAAATGTGCTTTTAATTTACGTATTATGTTGGACCAAATTCCTTTGTAAATATGTTATTGTTGTATTTTATATTTTGTTGTGGGCAATAAACTATCTATCTATCTATCTATTGAGTGTGGTTCACACGTATGTGGGGGATCCTCCCACACAACACTTCTAGACAAAGTAGAAAAGAAAGTCTTCCGTCTAATTAATTCACGTCCATTCACCAATTTTCTTCAATCTCTCTCTCTTCGCCGCAATGTTGCATCTCTCTCACTATTCTGTTATTACAATAATCAGTGTTCCTCAGACCTCTCTCAGTTTATACCAGCCCCCTTTCGTAGAGCATATAGCACCTGTCTTGCAACACAATCCCACCCTTACTGTGTGCAACTCTCCAACCCAAGGTGTGAAACGTTATCCTCAATCTTGGCAGCTGAGCTCTGGAAGTCTCCCAGAATCAGTCTTTCCATTTTCCTATGACTTAAATTGCTTCAAACTCTGTGTGTCCAGGCATTTTGTCTCGAACGTCCCTTGATTTTGGTCCTGTCACTTTTTCAATTCTGGAGAAGGCACTCTTCACAGGCAGTTCTGCTTTTTGTCTCTCTCACTCACATCGAAAAAACAAAAACAAATATCGATGAAAGAATGTTTGGCGAGTCAAAGAACAGATTTGGCTTGAATCTGGGCAGCAACATAGGAAGTATAAGATTCTTGAGTTTGAAGGCGACGGTACCCTTTGAATGCTTCCTCCTTATGGCGGACAGCAGTAGAACAAGCGTGAGTAAACCAAGATTTGTTTGCATTAATTTGAAAATAAATAAATAATAGAATGTATGCTTCCATGCCCAAGATAACCTCAGTAATGTATTTAGCACTCTCCGAGGGTACCCGGCCACGGAAGCAGAAGTCATTCAATGGGAAGTCAAACAAGTACTGTTGAAAGCCATCCCAGTCGGCAGCGCCAAAGTGCCACAAGCGCTGCCGGCTGGGTGGTTTGGGTGGCAGTACTGGAGAGATAGGCCAGGTGACAGAGGTAAGTTTATGGTTGGAGGAGCCCAAAGGAGAGAAATGATTTACAGTATAAGCAGGCAGGTTAGAGGTTAGAAATATGTCAAGAATGTTGGCCCCGGTTGGACTAACTGCTCTAGGTCTTTTAGGATAGACAAGATGTAGGCTTGTTCACCAGGTTGGTCAGTGGAAAGAGAGGAGAGCCATTGGTGGTTGTGAACGGTGAAATATCATAAGTTGAAGATTTCTGTGAAAGTAGAGATGGATAGAATGTGTTCCACTTTAGAAGTTAGATAGTCATAGAATTTTGGATAGTCGGTAGAATTAGGGGAGAGATAAACAGTGCAGAAATATTTAGTTTGTGAGTGACAAGAAAGCTTTAGCCAAAGAGTTGAGAAGAATCAAAGTTGGGAACACGAGACAAAGCAAGATTGTTGGGTACATATACGCAACATCTACCTTTGGCTTGAAAATGAGGATAGAGATAGTAGGAGGATACAGAAGAGGATTTGCTGTCAGTACTCCCAGACAACTGAGAAGAATAAGGGTTGGCAGAATAAAGGTGGTGTTCCACAGAGTGAAAGTTTGAGGATAGGCCACGAATGTTGCAGACATTAATAGTGAGAGTAAAAGGTACCGGTCCAGAGCATTTTGGTGAGTCGCTGCCAGGGGACAGACCAATGGTCCCCCCCCCCCCCCCCCCCACCCCTCCTGGGGACTTCGAAGAGGGTTGTGGCTTATTCATTTTGTTTTTTGTAAAAAGGTAGTGAAGTATGTAGGGTGTTTGTAATATAATGTCTTGATAGGAGGAGGAGGTGTTTTGGTGGGCAGGCTGGGGTTGCCCTAAATATTGATGAGGCACAGAAAAGATCAGATAGGGAGGCCAGATGGTGAAACAAGTTCCAGCTGTCCTTATCGGGGCGCGGACAAAAACTCACCGGACATAAACGCACCGGACATAAGCTCACCGATTAAATACAAAGGGGGACAAAACCTCACCACATTCTAGGTCCTCATGTAACAACTCAAGGATGTTTCAATCACTTGACGCAAAGTACCTGGCGCAAGATAAAAAAAAAATAAGTCTCACTACCGTGAGAATGATGACTGTAAATTGTTTTGTGGAATGATTGATGAGTTAGCATTTCTTTCATTATAAAAGGTACAGGAAAGTATGCAATGTCTGCAGGACAACACCCCCGAGGAACTTGTAGACCTACTTTCATACTTCGACAGGACATAATTATGTTACAGGTACATTTCGTCATATCCAATTTCATCCAAATAATGGAAGTATAGAATCAGTACCAGTCAATATTAGGCGACTTCCACCTTCCTTCCCACCTATCACATGGAATGTACAATCGCGCTATTAAGTGATGTCTCGGCACCAAGTATGTTTTGATCAATAATTGGTATCGGCAATATCTAAGCTTCATTTCTTCATATCGAGTGAAATATACAAACATGTTCCTACAATTACCCACTCTATTCAACATCTGACAGACAATAATACAGCACAGAACAAGCCAAATGTAATGACAGCTGGGACATGACTTATTACCGCAACCTTACATAGTAATACACTGAATGGTGAGTCTCAAACGAACAACATGTGTGAAACTTGGAATTCCTTCGAGCTGTAGGACAATGTATCCGTTTCTAAATGTATTGACATCCTAAACCCCTTTATGAAGAAAGTTTGTACTCCTTTCATTTTATCAGTCAAATATTTTACAAATATAGAGCTCTTTTTATATTTCAGTGTTTTTGTCCCCTTACTATATATTATTGGTCATATATCTAACAAATGAAGAGCTTTTGTTTTATGTTGGTGAGTTTTTGTCCTCTTTTGCATTTATTCGGTGAGTTTATGTCCGATGAGTTTTTGTCCGGTGAGTTTTTGTCCTACACTCATCCTTATCAACCACCTAGCAGTCCCCGAGAACGGTATTATATATTGACATCATCCCTCTAACTCTCACAGATCCTTCCTAACCTGAATGTGTACGCATAATCTTAGCCATACTATATATCAAGTTGTCAAGGTGTTGATTGTGTTAAACCATGATAATTATCGTTATACATTCTATGTAGGCAGTTATCTTCACTATGATCTGTTATCACCATTACCATTGTTGTCACCATGGTATAAAGACTAATAACTAGTCTTTATACCATGGTTGTCACCACCACAACATAACATCCCCATGCTAATGTTACAAACTACCTTCAAAGATTGGACTCCAGTGGCTGGGAGTGAACCTGGAAGATTGAAGACAGTGATGGGGAAAGTGACGACGGAGACAGTGACGAGGACAGTGACGACAGTAACGAGGACAATGACGACAGTGACGGGGACAGTGACGACAAAGACGGGGACAGCAATGACAGTGATGGGGATAGTGACATCAGAAACGGTGACAGTGACAGTGATGGGGACAGTGACGTCAGAGGCGGGGACAGTGACAGTAACGGGGACAGTGACGGGGACGGTGACGACAATGACGGGGACAGTGATGACAGAGACGGGGACAGTGATGACAGTGTCGGGGACAGTGACGTCAGAGGTGGGGACAGTGACAGTGGTGACAGTGATGGGGACAGTGATGACATGGACAGGGACAACAGTGACAGGGACAGTGACGACAGAGATGGGGACAGTGATGACAGTGACGGGGACGGGGACAGTGACGACAGAGACGGGGATAGTGACGGGGACAGTGATGATAGGGATGGGGCCAGTGATGACAGTGATGACAGAGATGGTGACAGTGACGGGGACAGTGACCACAGCGACGGGGGCATTGACGACAGTGATGGGTATAGTGGCGACAGTGATGACAGTGACGGGGACAGTGACGACAGCGACGGGGACAGTGACATTGTAGCGGGCGGTTTATGGAGGTGGCACTTTGAGCGGAATGATTATATAGGGTTAAACATATTTTCTTACCTCAATATTTCCTGTACGTTGCAGTAAACTCTGTAGGAATCTGGAACCGCTGGAAATATGTATGGAGGTCTTAAATAAACAAGCGCGGGGCTTTCGTCATTTATTATCAGAAAATATAAATCTGTAGCCCTTAATCCTAATTTGAGAGATTAGAATATGTCCCGTGCGTTGAGGAAATGCAATTATAAAGTAATTACTAATGTGGCATATACTCAGAGTTGAGTGTGTACCGAGGTAAGTACTTTATCTATTACTTATGAAAGTAACCTACTTAATAATAGCAACCTAGAACTGTGAGCTGTTTCCAATTGTAATTAATATGATTTCCTGTAAAGAGAGAGAGAACAAACGATTAGAAGGGAGTTACTTAGAACGTAAGTATGTCACTGATACTTATAAGGCACTTGTACACTTATACTGGTCACGAATCTTACCCTTAGGGTTGAGGTGAGGGACCCTCCTTGGGAGAATGCTGGGTGCTGACTGACTTTTGAGAGCTCCCTGAGACAAGGGTGCGGCTTCAGCAACACTGTGTGACATACAATGTGTGACAAAGTTGCTATCAATTACTTCTCGATTCTTGGCAATGGATGTGTGACTCAATCTTGTGACCGTGAGATCCATGCTTGCCTAAGCTTGTGGAAACATACCAGCGCCCATTGTGATGGTGTGAACTTCTATTGGGAGATCACACCAACACACTTACAGTATAGTTCTCTAAAAGATTGTTATAATGGTGTGAGTTATATATGTGATTATATAGTTTATTCAAGAGTGTACAGTCGCTCAAAATGCGTTGTAACACCGCTCGGCCACGTCAGCTGAGGCCCACCGAAGTATAAATAAAGAATAGCTAACATTATATATATATATATATACACATTTTATTCATTCCTATGACTTATCTAACCCTGTACCCAGTGTATAGCAATGCCAAATGAAAGTGTGATAAAGGTGAGGACCAAAATTTACACGTTAGCATTAACAGGTGCCTGTTTTGCCTCACGCCTAAGTGACAGGAGATCAACCCTGAATGGAAGACGAAGGGAATGACTTACTATGATAAGATTGTTGACGGGAGTCTACTGTTAGTACAGTAGGAAAAATTATTTCCTGATTAACTAAGAAAACTAACTAGGTTAGTTGTATTCTGAAGAATTTAATATTTTCATGAGGTTTGAGAGTACTCGTAAGAAATGATGAGGACAATCTACAAAAGTTTAAATCCAGTTGTTACAAACATTTTATGAATGAAGGATGCCTTTAGGCACATGGACCTTTTTGTTTTATCTGTGTTTTTCCTTCCTCCGTTCATTGTCTCTTTAAAAAAAAAAAAAAAAAAAAAAAGGTCCAATGAGTTACCTGTGAAAGAAAATTTTAATAGGAATGAACTCTGAGGAGAGGTTAGTTATCAAGGCAATATGCTGATGAAAAGGAAGCATGAAGATTAGTGAAATCCTTACTTTGTAGAGAACAGGTGCCTGACACATCCCATGATTATTAACTACTATACTTTATCTAGACTAACAAGGGACACCTGGGTCTGGTTGTGAATGCAAAGAACTGAAATATCTAGCAAGTGTTGATTAAACACTGGGACCCATGAAGCAGACTTTTTAATGAACCAGTCTGTCACAGATGCTTGAGTCAAGGTAAGTTCGCATGCAGTTTTGTCCGGGGACAGTAGGAAAACACATACTCAGGATGCACAGACAGGGGAAGATACGAGGACCTACATCAATAAAGGCATCTTTGTTTGTCACAGTCACAAGCTGAAGTTCGTCGGAGACGAGCATCATGTCTGCTGTATCAGTAAAGGTCAGTAATCATCCGTGTATTAGAAACGGGAACGGTATAATTCTTCAGTCATTGTAAAATGTGAGGACTGGAACGGACTGTGTACTAAAAATTATGAGAGTTTCATAACTGTTTCTATCAGTGAGAAATAGAATATATAGTTTTCTAACACATAATGCGGAATCAGGGC
This sequence comes from Paralithodes platypus, assembly GCA_032716605.1. Taxonomy (NCBI): domain Eukaryota; kingdom Metazoa; phylum Arthropoda; class Malacostraca; order Decapoda; family Lithodidae; genus Paralithodes; species Paralithodes platypus. Next base: position 24,365,679 of record CM064529.1, on the reverse strand, counting down.
AAACTGTTCCTTCTCTATGTCTAATGTTATCCGGAGATGGGTAACAGGTAGTAGATCAATGACGATCTGTCTCTGATATCACCGTACTCAAAGAATTAATCAAATTCGTCTTGCTTTTGAGTCGTACATCTAGACTCTATAGGGCTTTTGCTGCAGTTTCCAGGACAGTGAGTCTCTTTCTTAGTTTTTCTACTTCAGAAGCATGGGCTTTTCTAAAGAGCTCATAGGAGGGTAGGTCAGCAAAGTATAACAGTCCTCTCTTCACATGTGTGTGAGTGCGAGTGTTTGGTTACCAGGGTAAGGTCATCAGGTAATACCAAAATGAATCAACCAGAGATTACGATTAAATACGAGCTACGCTAAAATGTGAAACGTACTTGTAAGTCGCAAGGCAGCAGGCATCATCTGAAGGGTAAAATTCTATTTGCAGAGGTGCAGTATAACTCTTCACACATGGCCAGTAGGATGTACTGGGATGAGCAGCTTGCTCTGTCAGATAATGTGTCGTAAACAGAACGAAAGATCTTCTTTTGTGGATCTGACTTGTAATTACTACTATTTCAAGTAATTATGTTGCTAGTTTCTCTAGAGGAAAATTCTAGTAAATCTGTGGTATTAACAGAACATCGGTCTTCTCTGTTAACATACTGAAGTTTGTTGTCGAAATGCAGGAGTGTCTGCGGAGGCAGTCAGGATAACAGCGAGTGTTGAGTACTCATCCGGATTAACCTGTAACCATCGAAATTATTCTGTTTCGTGAGTGGTAACGTCTAGACTAACAAACTTAGTCCTGAATGAGTTAAGACGTTCGTATCGATTCTAGACAACTTACCTTAACACTAAGTATGAAGAGGAATTTTGAGTTCTCTTCGGCATTTATTCTTATCATTATTGCATCGGATGCGTGTAAATGATCTGGGAATGGAAGTTGGATCTTGCTAAAGACTTTCAGGTGTCTCTTAATATCCTATTTGACTGATAAGTATAATCTAGAGTGTGATGTTAACCACTCCGTTAGAACCGCATGGCTTGTCCTATAGTGACTCGCTAGGATCGCCAGGGCAGTGGATGTGGCTACAGTTTATGTATTAGGGTGTGCTTTATTTCATATGAAAGCTTGTGTCATGGGCAGTCCAGAAAGGCTCTTTGTTTTCACCCATGTCAAGGCTTTATATATTTAATTGTAAAGTATATGTTTGATCATTAACTAGTAATGATGGGATCTGGGAGAGAGAGAGAGAGTAGAACAGAGTGATAGGGGGCGCGCAGTGTTTTTGTCCCGCTCGATGACATCACGGCTGGCTGCCTCGTGGGGGTTGGTTGAGGGAGGTCCTTACCATGTTGCTAGCTTCTTTGCTAGTGGCTAGAGGACTTGTTACCGCTGTACTCTGCGCGGTGCAAACTAGTCCCGATATATATACAGGTTCCTCACCACTCTCTCCCTCAGATCTGGTTTCTAGACCGCATCTATCTTATCCCTTGCTACCTGTCCCCGCTCTGCACCTGAGAATCTTTTCCTCTGCCTACCTCTCTCTTTTTCATATCTTTCACCACCTTTTATAAAGACTATATCCCCTCTGGTTAACTCTGCAAAATCAGCTTAATGCTGGCCAGTTGTATTGTGCGTTAAGGTCTGATATAACCCATGTATGTTAGTGTTAAGATAAGTTGATCACGAAGCATTGGTTGGCATTCATATTGTTTAGTACCGCTAAAAGCGGCTCGCTTGGTGTAGTGACTAGCGTCTCGGACTTCCACCCAGAAGGCCCGGGTTCGCGCCCACGCTCGGCGCATTAAAGTTTTTTCACAAGCACTGAGTCGTTACCATCCCTCATGAGCAAAGGGATGGGGTAGTAGTACAGGACCCCAATGGAAATACGCCTAATCGGCCTTATTGAGCTATCCTTAGCTAACTTAGCATGCGCTAGCTTTAAGAACTATTATTATTATTATTATTCCTATAATTATTAGTGTTCTGCTGGATTAGATAATGCTAGACTAGGAGTCTGATATTATAAGGTATTGTTTCCTATGAGTGCTGGCTTTAGTTAAAAGCTGCACGACATACCTGAGAACTGGAGTTGATTGAGTAAATTCTAGTCTGTGTGCCATTGAGAGTAGAGCATGCACGAATGAGGGCTTTTTGCCTATTCCATTCTGCACTGTTCTAAGCTCGTTGTTTGTCTTTGAGGTACGCCAGGAGAACGCTTAATACTTCGGTATTAAGGTTTCTCAAGAGAGCTACCCTTCCCTATAACGTAATATTTGACGCACAGACTTGAGATTTGCACTAGGCTATGCGGCATGCCATGCGCACCAGTATCACGTATCATTGACTCTAGCTAGACTTTATCAGTCACAGTAGACATTAAGTATATTAACCTAATTACTCTTTTTATGCATACCCATTTATGATTACACAAGCATTTCGCAGCCTAGTTTGATGTATGGAGACACAAACGACTTAGGCTCTTTTTGTTGATAGGAATACTGCATTGTCGTGGCGATTATTATTGTTGTAGTGTTTAGGATATTCTTGGCTCCGACGGCATTATATATTCTGCCTTTTTGTGTGCATAGCCTGCACGAGCATTGTTCCGCTGCCTGCCTTTTTGGGTTCCATTTCCGATACGAGCATCTTTATAGCATCTAACATTTAAAGAAGATTCCTTGTTAGTGTTGAAGGACTTTAGTGCACTTTCTTTCATGCAGGAGTGCCTGACATTTATTGATTAAAGTAACGTAAGCTGTAACTTCTCTTACCACCTTACTTTGCATACCATAACCAAGCACCTTCGGTTATAGGTAGTAATAGGCTGTTTTCACATAACATTAAGCCTAGAGTAGACGCACATTTATTGCGAGTTTAATAACCTATTATTGCATATAGAACTCTGTAGAGTATTTGTGTTCTTTGTTCACTGGGAATATACATCAGAGGTTGGATCTAGCGCTTTCCGTTGTAGCATTTATGCCATTACTAGTCCAATGAATAAGAGCCCTGATATATTTAAACCTCAGTCGTAACAAATGGCGACCTTACCTAGGATTTGGTGAACCTACATTTATTAGCAGAGAACATTTGTTGTTTTGGGGAATATTTTGCGGGGATCAGCAAGAATATTTTTTTTTTGCAACATAGTATAGCCCTTGAGTATTTCCGAGAATTTTTGTGTGTATATTGAGGTATAAGAGTTTGGGGTACTTCTTTTCTGAATATTGAGGTGGGAAATTTTTGTGAGCATCATGTCTAATACCGGATCAGAGGAGAATGGAGACACAGCACGTAATGTCGAAACTGAGGAACAGCAGTATGATGATATGGTTAATCAGGTGAACTGTGAGGAGGATGCTAGGATATTTTTGCAATGGCCTGTTACTGCCGAGCAGTTGGAGGGTGTGAATCGGTACGGTCTTCAATGCCTGGCCACAGCTATCGGTCATGCGGTTACTAGCAGCATGACCAGGGATAACTTGATAACGTGTGTACTGGGCAGGGTGACTGGTGAGCGAGATGGGTTGAGTGCTCAGAGCCCTTCGGCCATGCTTCCCCTACACTCGACTCCCAGCCATCCCAGTGGTTTGCCGACCCCGGGTACGCTTCCACAGTTGGGTGGTGACTGGCAGGGTGGGTTGCCCCTGGGGGGACCACCGGTAATTTCAAACATTGTAGCACCTTCACCTCCTCAAGGGTTAACTCCAGAATTATTGCTTCAGCTCGAATTAGCTAAGATCCAGCAGCAAATAGAATTAGCCAAGATAGAAGAGAGAAAAACTATCAGTCAGCAGTCTCAGCACATAGAGCTAGCAAAAATCCAAGCTGATTTAGAGTCGACTAGGTACTGTGCCGACATGGACGTAGAGAAGTCGCGAGTAGAGGCAACGGGACAGCGACTTGGGGCTGGTAACCGTGTTCATGATCAATCTCTCTCGCACTTATTGAAACTGGTTCCGGTGTTTGATGAGAGTGGGGTAACAGAATTTTTCGCACGCTTTGAGAAGAAGTGCCAGGAACACCAGTGGCCAGAGAATAAATGGGCAGCACTTGTATCCTCTAGATTAATAGGCAAGGGTCTTAAAGCCTACGATGCGTTACCTTTGGAGTCATGTATTGTGTATGAGGATCTCAAGGAGGCTGTCCTGAGGGCTTACGAACTGCAACCAGAAACGTACCGTTTGAAGTTCCGGGGTGTAACTAAGGTAAGAGATAGCACCTTTTTGGAACACGCCCGGGACTTGTCCGATGCTATGGGGAACTGGCTCCGATCTGAGAAGGTAACAACATTTGATGGGATTAAGCAGTTAATGATGTTGGAGCAGTTCTTTAAGAGCACGGGCGGTGATCTAACTTTGAACTTAAAGGAGAAAAACCCAAGAACTCTAGTCGAAGCAGCAGAAATGGCTGATCGACGGCTGTCGTTGATTCGGGGTTGCGGGTCCTCACATAAGTACGATGTAAGTGCTAAGGACCGTTATCCTCCCCCTCCCCGTAACAATGACACATTTAAACAGAAGAGCCATGAAACTAAAACTGAATCCAAACCTTACACCACACCGTATGTGAAAAGTCAGGGGCCTTTTACATCACAGTATATAAGCCGAAACCGAAATTTACGTGTTTTAGTTGCCACCAGGAGGGTCATAAGGCAAATGAGTGCCCTAGTCGACCTCCTCCGGCAGCCGTGTCTTTTGCTCACGGCATTGGAGTGTTCAAGAGGACATCGGAGTTTGTTAGAGGCATTTCTTCCGAGGTAAATACACTGCCAGTGCAGAAGGATCCGGAAGGCTTATTCCCTGTCCGTGATGCCTTTAGTGAACACAGGGGACTCGGTTGTGTGGAGTGGGGGGGTAGAAGACATGAGGTGAGAATTTTGCGTGACACTGGGGCATCGCAAACACTGTTGAGAAATTTTACTGGTAAACCTGTCAATGCGGCACGGGTGGTTGTGGTTCAGGGAGTTAATGCGACAAGGTCATACCCGCTTGTAAGAATGAAGGTGGAAGTTGATGGTGTGACTCGGGACCTGGATGTAGGAATTGTGGAGAAGTTACCTGTTGGGGGCGTCGACCTCCTTCTCGGCAACGACTTTGCGGGACCTACTTCTGAGGCTCCACCCTTGGTCGTTGCCGAGAAGCCGGCCGACGTGAGTAGGGAGGAGCAGGAGTGGGTTGAGAAGTGTCCGGTGCAGCCTATGGCGTGTGTTGTCACCGGAGACCCTGTATCCAGGGAGTCACATTCTGGTCAACAATCTTTAGATCAGCGGAGGAAGGGTACCGAGAAGGGGTTGAAAGTTGATGCGGTTGAGAGTTTAGTATCAACGGACCTTCTCGGGGACTCATTATTAGGACCACATTTCGAGTCTGGAGAAGACCCAGTAACTGTTCCCGAAAAGGCAGAGGATGGGCTTAAAAAGACGAAAGAGTTGAAGGAGGACAGTGATGCACAGTCGGGAGATGTAGCAACAATGTACCCTGACGCGTACCCTATGAGAAATGGGTCGGCGAAGACGGTGGTCCGAAGCTTGCTAGTGTATTTTTCCCGGTATGGTTACCCGCAGGGGATTCAGTCAGTCCAGGGACCCAACTTCACTTCTAGCCTCTTTGTTCAAGCAATGCCGCAGCATGGGATTGTTGGGGTTGTGTCATCTGCGTATCATCCGGAGAGCCAGGGTGTGTTAGAGCGATGGCACTCAGCCTTGAAATCTGTGCTTCGTTGTTGTTGCTTTGAGAGTGGGAAGGATTGGGATCTTGGCCTGCCATGTGTTTTGTTTGCTGTGCGGGAGGTACCTGGGGAGAGTTTGGGATTCAGCCCTAATGAGCTCGTCTTTGGACACCGTGTCAGAGGGCCTCTCCATATGGTTGAAGAAGTATGGGAGGGTGCAGAAAAACCTTGTTCTATGCTCAAGTGTGTCCTCAACAGTCGAGAACGGATGTTGCGCAGTCTGGAGTTGGCTGGCCGTAATTTGACTAGCTCTCAGGCCCTCAGGAAGGACAGGTACGACCTCAAGGTTGAACTCAGGGAGTTTCACGTGGGTCAGGAGGTGTTGATTCTACTGCCCCTTGTAGGTCACCCCTTATCTGCGAAGTACGCTGGTCCTTATAGGGTGGTTGAGGAGCTATCAGACCTGGATTACTTGGTAGCCACTCCAGACAGACGGAAGCGCAATCAGTTATGTCATGTTAATCCCATGAAGGAGTATGGGAGGCACCCCCCTGAGCCTCTCACTGTGCCTGTAATGACGTTTAGCAGTCAAGGTGGAGAAGGAGAACGGGACAGTCAAGCTCAGGTGGGGAATAACTGGAAGGATAAGAAATTCAAATGGGCGCCTGAGTGTGAGAAGGCGTTTGGAGTAGTGAAACACCTGTTGTGCACTCACCCGATCCTCAGGGCCACTGACTTTAGCCTACCTTTCCAACTAGCAACGGAGGCTAGTGGTGTGGGGGCTGGTGCCGTCCTTGTGGAAAAGGACGATGATGGGCTGGAGCATCCTGTTAGTTTCTGCTCGGAGAAGTACAATTCGGCCCAGGGGAGCTGCTCTGTTGTCGAGGAGGAGCTGCTGGTGGTTGTGCTTGCGCGGGGGCATTTCGAGGTCTATGTTCCAGCCTATGGTCCGGTCGTTGTAGTCTACACAGATCATCACCCTCTCAAGTTCTTGGACCAGTTTCACAATCGGAATATGAGGCTGACCAGGTGGTCACTAAGGTTATTGGTATATAACCTGGACATACGCCATATTGCCGGTTGTGACAACGTGGTTGCAGATGGTCGTTCAAGGGTATATGATCCTGGGTAGATTGACACACGGGTAGCCTCCTGCTTTAGTTTGAATAGTATTTTGCGCTTGGTGCTTGTTGGCTCGCGGTTGTAGCCCAGCGTATTGGGTCGTAAAGCAGGAGTTGAACGTTTGGTATAGAAGAAAAAATTAGGCTTGCCCCTATAGTGCAGCCGAAATAAACAAATTAAAAACAAAAAAATCTCAGAATGCTGGGCTAGAGAAGCTCGCTCTTGAGGAGCATACCTACATATAATTTAACCTATTGTGTTGGCGAGGGTTATAATTTTGTAAAATGATTTGTTGAGGAACTGTGCCAGATATTTTACTGCCGCTGGGTGATGGGAAGTAGAGATATAGCATGGGTTCTAACCATCAGATTTTTGCGAGCCTTGGGGCCTCTGAGAAAAATCTTGGGGGGGGTGTGACGTTAACCACTCCGTTAGAACCGCATGGCTTGTCCTACAGTGACTCGCTAGGATTGCCAGGGCAGTGGATGTGGCTACAGTTTATGTATTAAGGTGTGCTTTATTTCATATGAAAGCTTGTGTCATGGGCAGTCCAGAAAGGCTCTTTGTTTTCACCTAAGTCAAGGCTTTATATATTTAATTGTAAAGTATATGTTTTATCATTAACTAGTAATGATGGGATCTGGGAGAGAGAGAGAGAGTAGAACAGAGTGATAGGGGGCGCGCAGTGTTTTTGTCCCGCTCGATGACGTGACGGCTGGCTGCCTCGTGGGGGTTGGTTGAGGGAGGTCCTTACCATGTTGCTAGCTTCTTTGCTAGTGGCTAGAGGACTTGTTACCGCTGTACTCTGCGTGGTGCAAACTAGTCCCGTATAATCCAACTTACTTCCTCTCGGGCATAGGCTGAGAGCCTTAACATTCACCGCTTTACAATGAACAGTGAAGCCCGTGAGGTCTTGTTCCAGTCTAGGGAGTGAGACATGTGAAGCACGTAGAGTACAACGAGCACCTGCCATCTTGCCTTCACATGAGGCACGGTGCTCACTCATGGCCCGAAACGACCCCATCTCTGAAGCCACCTCGTTCCCGTGCTTCACTGTCTCAACCCTTACACTCGGACTCTCACACTTACACACACACAACGCCACCTGTTGAGCAGATAACTCACCATTATCTAATAGTCCCGGTATATATACAGGTTCCTCGCCACACTCTCCCTCAGATCTGGTTTCTAGAACGCATCTATCTTATCCCTTGCTACCTGTCCCCGCTCTGCACCTGAGAATCTTTTCCTCTGCCTACCTCTCTCTTTTTTCATATCTTTCACCACCTTTTATTAAGACTGTATCCCCTCTGGTTAACTCTGCAAAATCAGCTTCATGCTGGCCAGTTGTATTTTGTGTTAAGGTCTGATATAACCCATGTATGTTAGTGTTAAGATAAGTTGATCACGAAGCATTGGTTGGCATTCATATTGTTTAGTACCGCTAAAAGCGGCTCGCTTGGTGTAGTGACTAGCGTCTCGGACTTCCACCCAGAAGGCCCGGGTTTGCGCCCACGCTCGGCGCATTAAAGATTTTTCACAAGCACTGAGTTGTTACCATCCCTCATGAGCAAAGGGATGGGGTAGTAGTACAGGACCCCAATGGAAATACGCCTAATCGGCCTTATTGAGCTATCCTTAGCTAGCTTAGCATGCGCTAGCTTTAAGAACTATTATTATTATTATTATTCCTATAATTATTAGTGTTCTGCTGGATTAGATAATGCTAGACTAGGAGTCTGATATTATAAGGTATTGTTTCCTATGAGTGCTGGCTTTAGTTAAAAGCTGCACGACATACCTGAGAACTGGAGTTGATTGAGTAAATTCTAGTCTGTGTGCCATTGAGAGTAGAGCATGCACGAATGAGGGCTTTTTGCCTATTCCATTCTGCACTGTTCTAAGCTCGTTGTTTGTCTTTGAGGTACGCCAGGAGAACGCTTAATACTTCGGTATTAAGGTTTCTCAAGAGAGCTACCCTTCCCTATAACGTAATATTTGACGCACAGACTTGAGATTTGCACTAGGCTATGCGGCATGCCATGCGCACCAGTATCACGTATCATTGACTCTAGCTAGACTTTATCAGTCACAGTAGACATTAAGTATATTAACCTAATTACTCTTTTTATGCATACCCATTTATGATTACACAAGCATTTCGCAGCCTAGTTTGATGTATGGAGACACAAACGACTTAGGCTCTTTTTGTTGATAGGAATACTGCATTGTCGTGGCGATTATTATTGTTGTAGTGTTTAGGATATTCTTGGCTCCGACGGCATTATATATTCTGCCTTTTTGTGTGCATAGCCTGCACGAGCATTGTTCCGCTGCCTGCCTTTTTGGGTTCCATTTCCGATACGAGCATCTTTATAGCATCTAACATTTAAAGAAGATTCCTTGTTAGTGTTGAAGGACTTTAGTGCACTTTCTTTCATGCAGGAGTGCCTGACATTTATTGATTAAAGTAACGTAAGCTGTAACTTATCTTACCACCTTACTTTGCATACCATAACCAAGCACCTTCGGTTATAGGTAGTAATAGGCTGTTTTCACATAACATTAAACCTAGAGTAGACGCACATTTATTGAGAGTTTAATAACCTATTTTTGCATATAGAACTCTGTAGAGTATTTGTGTTCTTTGTTCACTGGGAATATACATCAGAGGTTGGATCTAGCGCTATCCGTTGTAGCATTTATGCCATTACTAGTCCAATGAATAAGAGCCCTGATATATTTAAACCTCAGTCGTAACAAGAGGAATATAGGTTTCTGCGTAGCTTAGCTGTAGCCAGAAACCACGGTAGAAGCTTGTCTTTACCAGCGGAAGCTAGTCCTGATTCCCTGTCTGTAGGTTTTGGAAGACTCTTCAAGGCAATGTAAAGCCATCTAGGTTTTCCTTGACTTCTAGATTATCTTGAAATCTGCATGATGTTCCAAGATTTCAAAGATAGCTATGGTAGCTGAGGTACTATGCAGTCAACTCAATTGAGAATGGGATCTATTGTGCAAATACATGCTTTCTCAAGTAGATATCACCCATTAATTCTTTCACATTGTGCTTGGATTCCAACCTGTTATCGGCGAGGAGGTGCCTAGGAGAGGAATAGCGAACAAGTGAGTAATGTACGAGCTTGTTGGTAATTGGGTCCTTTGTATCCGTCTTTAAGCAGGAATACGACAAACTAGTCTGAAGGATTATATTTAACACAAACCAGCTGGTACTGCTCACGTCTGGCATCGCCTGGGCATTTCAGCAATTCCAAAGAAAAACTGTCAAATGGATGTGAAGCCGTCGGGTATTCCAGGAGTGTCACAGGTTATGGTTTCTTCTCAAGTACCTTGTGGTAGGACAAGAGAGTCTTTTGGTAAAGTGTCGTATACTATCCTTCTTAATAGTTTTCCAGTAGTACACCTATTTAGCGGCCTCAAGAGTTGCTTCCTGTCTGCACATATGAACTGTCCATACATGTTGGTACAGTTGCTGCACTAGGTAACAACTTGATGGCATCATGCTGTTTCGGAAGTACTACAATCGTATCTGGAATGACATATACATGGCTGCATGTGTGTGTGTCAATGGGAAGAGTCTAACCAGAGGTTCTTAGTGCATTCGAAACTGCATCAGATGGGTTCTGAAAAAGACATCATCTTCTCCGATTCCAGAAATAGCTTACTTATTGGATTTGTAGTAGTTTTGTGCTTGCTCGTCTTTCACTTGGCTTCTTTTTAGGTCGGTAACGAGATCACCGGGGCAACTTGCACAATTCTGGAGAGTGCGTTGGCTGCCACGTTAGCTCTTACCCTAAAATACAGTGTCGGGTTAGCTGTAGGAATGTCTCATACCACAGCGTTAGTCTGCCATTGAGAATTTATCACCTTTGAGTACCTTTTTTCCTTGCCTGTCTGTCTGAGTAGAGGTCGAAGGAAGGCTCAAGGCTAAGCTTTCACGAAGGTTTCGGATCCCAAGTTGTTGCAGGAGTTAACCTTTCTGTGTTGTGATATTTAGTCTCTACTTTATTCAACACTTTCCTTATGTAACCAATGACTAGCATCTTGACTAGGTCACTTGGCATTCTGAATGTTGTATGGAGCTCTTGTGAGAAGAGTCGTTTGTACGAGTGTGAATTGTTGAGCATGTTTTGACTGGTATTTAGGCAAGCATTTTGATGAGCTCTGCCTCGTAAGACTTGGAAACATTTTATTATAATTCTAACCTTAAGTTTGCATTTTAAGTGCGACTTTAGAAGGTAATTAACTGCACAGATCGTACTATTCGATGAGAATCCTTTCTGCTCGACTTGAGATTGGTTTACTGGGACATCTCAGAAACCGATCGTGAATGTACAGTCAAGTCTTCTGGTGTCTATCCATGAGGTGATGGAGTTCCACTTAAGAAAAACTTAAACTTTTGAGTTCCTTTGAAAAACCTTGTTCCCCTTATTTCTATGGTGTGTAGGAGTTCTGACGGATCAGGCTGTGGGAAGTATTTCCTAAACTTGGCTAGAATATGCTGTGTGGTTGTCTTTGTGGTGATCAACCACCTAATGCCCCTTTCCCACTTATGCGACTTCATACGATTTTCATCGCCGACACCCATAAATTGGCACATTCATGACATGTCGCAAAGAAATTGTATACCCTCGCATAATAATCGTATAACTCGCAAGGCCTCGCAAAGGCCCTCGCGTGTCGTCGCTAATGTTCGGTTTGTTCAAAATGTTGTAAGAGGACTGACGATGGATCGTAGACCTCGCAAGCATCGGCGAACATCGCAGAAAGATCGTCGAGGCCGTCGGAGATCATCGGCGACGTCGGCAAGGGGTGTCGCACGAAAAAAAACTTTGACATTTTCCAAAACGTCGCACGATGGCTCGCCGATGCTCTCAGATGTTCCGAGAACATCGCCGATGCACAATAATCATCGGCGATTTCCTCGTCGATTAGTTGTCGACGTGCGCACGAGTACTCACCGAGAGTATAACCGCCAGGGGTATGCTCCGCACGAGGTATGCGAAGAGCCTTGTGACGTCGCGGAATGCTCAAGACACACCTCGCCGAGGCCAAAGAGCACCTTCTGCGAGGTGGGTAAAAAAAAATGATTAGGCCTATAGTGAACCTGTCAACCCTTTTTTCTATGCACCTCTCGTGGGGGGTTCACCTGTTTTTTTTCTCTTTCTCTCCTTTTCTCTCTTTCTCTGGTTTGTATCCATTCAGCCCCATTCAACCAACTGTTTTAAGATGTTTATCCCCATCCAAGTATCGATATCTTTCTGGCAAGCGATAGCGAACCAGCATTATATGGAGAAATCCGGCTTCGCCGGAGAAATTTTTCTTTCGAAAATTGTACACATTTAGCTTGCTCTCAAAACAAAAATATATATATGTTGGCTCACTATTGCTCACCAGGAAAATATTGACACCTGGATGGTGGTAAACGTCTTAAAACACTAGGCTGAACGGGGCCGAACGGATACAAGGCAAAGAGAGAGGAAGAGAAAGAGAAAATAAAAAAATTAGGTGAGAGGGAGAGAAAGAGAAAACAAAAATGGCGAGGTGGGCTCAATTAAGCCGTAACGTAACGCAAACATTGAGCCCACCTCGCTGTTTTTGTTTTCTCTTTCTCTCCCTCTCTCCTCGCTTTTTTTGTTTTCTCTTTCCCTCCCTCTCTCTTTGCCTTGTATCTGTTCGGCCCCATTCAGCCTACTGTTTTAAGACATTTACCCCCATCCAGGTTTCAATATTTTCCTGGTGAGCGGTAGCGAGCCAACATATATATTTTTTGTTTTGAGAGCAAGCTAAATTTGTACATTATTTGATAGAAAAATGTCTCCGGCGAAGCATTGCCATTCTCCGAATTAAGGGGAGATGGGTCGTTCTTCTGGTCCCCTTTCTTCCTCATGGTTAACCCCATTAGTTTTCATATTTTATGACGTTCGGCCCATTAGTTTGGCGACTTTAAGACATTTCACCCCATTTCGTTGTCAATATTAAGACTTTCGTGTCATTTAGGCGTCGAGTTTTTCCTGGCTAGCGATAGCGAGCCTGTACTTTTTGAGGAACCGGCCTTCGGCGATGATCGCCGAGGATTCGTTCGTTCATCGCAGGAATTTGTGCCAGGAAAAATATTCGGATAACCGCGCCGAAGTAATCGCCGAACCATCGTTTGAATCGCCGAAGACGTCGCAAAAGATTCGGCGAGTTTTCTTTCACCATCGCATGATATCGCAAGATATTTTTGAAAATGTGACATTCCTCGCAGGGAACATCGGCGAAACATCGCTCACTTCGCCGATAACGTCGCAGAATGTCGGAGATTGCGTCGCATTCATCGGCGACATCTTCGCCGAGTATAATTTGTTATCTGTTTGTAACGGTCAAAATCGTAGACGTCACACACATTCGTTGCGAATTGACAAGACTAAGTCCTCGGCGACGAATATCGTATGAAGTCGCATATGTGGGAAAGGGGCATAAAACTATCCCGTTTGTGGTTACCAACCAGGTTGGTGTCAACCAAAGGAAGGACGTGTGTTTTAGACTTACCTAGGTTTACCTTTTAGGGCTATGTTGTCCTTTGGTTAGATTCTTTAGTGTTTTTAGCCGTACACTGCCGAAGGCGACTACAATCCTAAGTCTAGGTCTTCGTAGCTGCAGGAGAATGTTTCAGCGATGCGCTAGGATACCGAAGTAGATGCGCGAAATCATTCTATAAGTCTACAGAGTTTCATATCCTCTACAGGGTTTGCCTTAAGATGTCTTAGTACATTGTAGGTCTGGATGCCGTTGGTAATGTACCTACGTGTGCTGTAAAGATTTTTCACATCTGCTGTAATTTTGGGTAGTTTTCTGGAAGACGTACCCTATTCTTCGCATAATTCCTTTGTTTTCCGGATATTACTAAGGGATACTATTTAGGTAACCCAACTGGAAGGTGTGCACCTTCTCTAGTACTAATCCTTTTGGGCTGTGGATGTGAGCGAGAGAAATCTGGTTTGCAATACTGCTCTTGATCCTAGCACTCTTGGACATAAAGCGAGAGCTCTTAGGATCTTGCAGGTGAAACTGGTCATGCTTGTTGACACAGTCGCTGCTTATGATTGAATGCAGGAAAGAACGCGTAATGCATGTTGTGTATGTACTTCGACAATGTTGACTTAACTGTGACCTATGCACCATGTACTCAGAACAGATTCCAAGGATCTTGCACAAGCTAACTGCCCATACTTGTTGGAACAGATGTTACATGATCAGTGCTGGGGATAAATCGGGTCGAACACTGTACAGAGTACCGGAACAACTATGGGTGAAGCTCAAGTTGTGAGACTTCAGGCTGATGTGGTTATCTTTCAGATTCATTAGGTCTTGGACATAGATAATTTGAACTTGTGCGGAACCTTGTATTTGCTTAGGCGTTTCTGCTACGCAAACTATGTATGAGTTTCGTACGTTACCTGTGTCAAAAGGTGTCTGCCGCCACAAGAAATTAATTGGGGACTACGTGTGAGACCTTGGTGTGAGGTTTAATCCACCACATGAAACTTTGCGTTACGTGTGGGACCTTGGCGCGAGGTTTTAATACACCACGTAAAACTGGCTTAGTCACGTATAACCTTAGTGTGAGGTGCTGATTGTGACGCAAATTGTCGACCGTTGAGGGGTCTCATTCTCTGCGACTCCGGGGAGTTAGTGCTGCAGAGAGCCGGCGATTTTAGTCTTGGGAATAAAGGATCTAACACGCTGGTAGGAACCAGAATCGCGAAGGAGGCGACTCATCTCTTGGTCTACGTGGTATGGCTACACGAGGGCAATCCTTTGTGTCGTGTCCAAATACTTCACAAACGAAGCAATATCCTCTTCGTGCGGGCCTCTCTCGCTGTGTAGGGCGAGGGTTCCGTTGTGGTTTTCCTGCCTTACGAGGTTTTGTATGCACTCAGGATTTGCGTTGTGACGTTTGTTTCTGCTGTGGGAGTAATTGTGGATGGAATGTCCAGCAATTTTTCTTTGTAGTACCCACTTTATGGCAGTGGCCACACTTCTTAGGGATTGCACCAGTTATTCTCGGAGGTGAAGGTGTCGGACTGGGTCTGCGTCTCGCCACGCAAGAGTGGTTTCTCCTTGCATTATGATTGCAGTAGGAACATACTGTCTGTGATACTATCACTATCTCACGAGCTCTTCTTGGATTGGCAAGAGGAATTAGCTCGGGGTCTGGTCTGGGAGCTCTTCTTTGAACTGACTCGGGAACAGATGCGGGAACAGTCTCTGCTGTAGCGTCTGGAATCTCGGGAGCTGGGTCCAGCGAAGTCTCAGAAGCAGTATCTGCATCCGATGCATTGTCCGAATCAGTGTCCGAAGGTGACTCCGGGGACTCCGGAACAATCTCTAAACTCGTGTTGGAGGTTTTTGTGGGAGACTTTGGAGTTTGTTTAGAGACTGGGGTGATGGGTTTCCTTGATCGGCTACATCGTAACTGCCAGTGCTAGCGAAGTTTGCGAGTTTTACCCATAAATCATCGTAGCTTGGTGTCTGAAATGGGGTGGTTGCTTGAGCGAGGTCGATAGCACTTCCTGGTTTCAGATGTAGCCGGACAAAGGCAATTTTGTCCTCGGCCCTTTGGATGTTTCAGGATTTCATGTACTTGTTGATTCTTTGTAGGAAAGAAAAAGGTCCAGCTGGGTAGTTAGGACAATTCTTCCCAGAAAACATAGGCAAGTGGACTTTATGCTGTGACTGAGCATCCACGTGAGATTTGCCTCTGATTGTAGTCGGAAATGTAGCTGGTATAGCTGCAACTGTCATGGCTGTAGTCGGAGCTGTAGCTGTAGGTGTAGCTGTCATAGCTGTATCTGTCATAGCTGTAGTCGGAGCCGTAGCTGTAGTTGTAGCTGTCATAGATGTAACTGTCATAGCTGTAGTCAGAGCTGCAGCTGTAGTTGTAGCTGTCATAGCTGTAGTCGGAGCTGCAGCTGTAGTTGTAGCTGTCTGTAGGTGTAGTAGGTTCTTCTGAAGTCTTCTCTACACTTGAATCTACAAATAGTTTAATCCTAGTCTTAGAAATTTAAAAAAATTGAAATTTACCTCAGGAATGCATGTATTGTACACTAGTGTTTTTGGCGGATACTTTCCGTTCTACTACGCAGATAACTCTGAATTATTCACAAATAATGAAATGTAGGATGTACGTAGGGGAAAAATTCTGATAAGTGTGTAGCACAGTCTTAGAATAACATAACCTTCGTGCCTGGGCGACACTAAGGGCCTTATATTTGGTGTGCAAATGTGTTAGAAGTTCGCTTGCGCTAAGGATGTATCAGGGTGGCCCGATGTCTCCTTGAAAGAGTTAGCTAGAATTTCAGTCAAGTCGTCAAGGTCAGAAGCAAGTTTTTGTCCCTACTTCTTATCTCAAGCTCTGTGTCTGACTGAGGTTCAAACTCCTATTCCTTAAATTCCACTTTAAATTCAAGAAAAATGTACAAGCATTGAAACATAATCCCCACCTATCTATCTATATGCTCAGGCCCAATCCCCATTTTGGGGGTAGCCGACTCAAGACAGAGCAAGAACAGGGAAAACACAAAAACAACATAAAACAAAAACAAAACACAGATAAAAAGCACAAATGCATCCAGGTCACCCAGGAGAAGACCCAGAGACCAGGGTCACCAAGGTCGCTCCAGCACTCCCCCGGCCCCCGACCACCCGGAGAGGTTCCGATCTCGGCAGGCAGACATGCAGCGGAGCCAAAGCCACAAGCCCTCCCACCACACTTCCAGGCGCACCCTTCATATTAATCATCTCCCCGGGCCAGGCGCCTGATGGACTATTATCTAGTCCAACTTGCGCCCGACCCCTTACTCCAAATGACCACGTTTTCACTCAACTATTCACAAGCATTCTCCATTCACTCCTGTCCACCACCACTTCCCCTGCCTGATCTATAGTCATTCCTCTATCATCCAAAGCCTTTCTTACACAGTCTCTCCATCTCAATGGGGGTCTTCCTGCCCTTCTATCTCCCCTTGTACCTGACTCACATATTCTCTTTGTAAGCCTTTCATCTCCCATTCGTTCAACATGACCATACCAGCTCAGCACCCTTCTGTCCACTCTGGCTGACAAATGTTCCTGCTGCCCCACTCTCCTACGTATCTCTTCATTCCTCAATCTGTCTCTACGAGTAACTCCACACATACTCCTCAAGCAGCTCATCTCCATCACATCCAGCCCTCTTTTCTCCTTTTTCTTCAGAGCCCATGTCTCAGCCCCATACATCACTGTTGGCACAACAATTCCTTGATACAGTGCACTTTTTACTTTCACTCCGAGATTTCTCGTCTTCCACATACTTCCCATTGCTCCGAAAACCTTCCTTCCTTCACACACTCTCTGTTTTACTTCCACTTCCATACCTCCTCTCCTGCTTATCGTTCCTCCTATATATTTAAAACACTCTACTTGTTCCAATATTTCCCCATCCAGCCTCACATCTAGATTCACCCTATGCTCTCCCCTATTACACACCCTTACTTTACTTTTATTGACGTTCACCTTCAGTTTCCTCCTTCCACAAACCACACCAAACTCTTTGACTACCCGCTGCAGTTTCTAATTCAGAATCCGCCACCAATGCTGTGTCATCAGCGAACAGCAACTGATTCAACTCCCAATCTCTACCATTCTTTCCTACTAAACCCAATCCTCTTCCCATAGTTCTCCTTTTCACCTCCCTCACCACACCATCCATAAACATATTAAACAGCCATGGTGACATTACACAACCCTGTCTCAAACCTACCTTTACCTCAAACCATTCACTCAACTCACCATTTCCTACTCTCACACATGCTCTGCTCCCTTCATAAAACTCTTAACTGCTTCTAACAAATTTCCTCCTATTTCATAAATCCTTAACACCTTCCACATTGCTTCACGGGCCACACGATCATACGCCTTTTCCAAGTCCATAAAATCCCAAAATATCTCCTTATGCTTCTCTAAATACTTCTCGCATAACTGTCTTACTGCAAACATCTGATCCACACACCCTCTTC
Organism: Paralithodes platypus; assembly: GCA_032716605.1. NCBI lineage: Eukaryota > Metazoa > Arthropoda > Malacostraca > Decapoda > Lithodidae > Paralithodes > Paralithodes platypus. The sequence continues at coordinate 24,347,835 of CM064529.1, read as the reverse complement.
CCCTCCTAAAACCGCACTGTTCTTCTCCTATTGCAACTTCCGTACACTTTATTATCCTCTCTATCAACACCCTGCCATACAGCTTTCCAACCACTGACAATAAACTAATACCTCTATAACTTGAACACTCCTGCCGATCTCCCTTCCCCTTGTACAACGGCACAATACATGCACTCTTCCAGTCTATTGGTACCATTGACACAGCAAAGCACACATTGAAAAGTCTCACCAACCAATCTATTATCACATCTCCACCCTTCTTTATACACTCCACAGCAATACCATCCAAACCTTCTGCTTTTCCCGCTCTCATTTGTTTCACTGCTTCTTTCACCTCATTTTCCTCAATCCTTTCATTCATTCCCTGCACCTGGGTGGCTTGGGTAACCTATCTCCATCCACCTCTGCTTCAATCACTGCTTCTCTTCCATCTCTTGTATTTAACACCTTACGAGCGGCCTATGCGGTTTATTTATATGTACCGCACAGCGGGGTGTTTTTAGCCAAAATAGGGCTGTTTACGTGATCATTTTCATGCCTAAATAAGACCCAGAACGTAAAACAAGTACCTATCCCTGAAAGGGCATAAACAGAGCTTTCGAATGACACCATAACGATCCTTGTATGATGGATAGTTTTCTTGCAATAACCGTGCAACGCGAGTGCAAAAAGCAGGTAATTCGGTAGTTTCGGTACATAATTGAGTATGTAGCGAGTGAGAGAGGGAGGAGGGAGCTGAGATTTGTGTCAGTAGGTTCGCCGCGGTGGTCTGGAGCAGTCATACGCTCGCTAGTCTCCTGCCACCACTTGTCTCTCTCTCTCAGCCATTACGTGCTGAAATTGCCACTCGACCTATGTCGAGCGCCGCCACATAGTCCAGCTTTATTTAACTCGACTTATGTTGCTCGCCGCTAATTAAGGGTTAACAAAGATTCAAAATACTCGGCATATCTTTTCCTCACTTCAACTGGTTCCACTAGTAATTCTCCATTTTCATCTTTCACTGACTTCCTCTGTTGTCCTCCTTTCCTTACTTTATTTACCTCCTTCCAGAATATCTTCTTTCGTTCTTCAAAATTCTCACTCAGCCTTTGACCCCACCTTTCGTTTGCATCTTTTTTCGCTTCTCTAATTTTCCGTTTTGCCTCTCTCCTTTTCTCCTTGTACCTCTCCCATACCTCAACACTACCATCCTGTAAGACCCTCTCAAAACAGTCTCTTCTCCTCAACTGCCTTTCTCACCGTATCATTCCACCACTCGCTTCCCTTCCTGATACCTCTGCCTCCTACTTTCCTTTTGCCGCATACTACCTCTGCACTTGCTTTCACTCCTTCCTTAAACTGTTGCCATTCAACCTCTACTTCTCTCTCTTCCATCTCTCTCACTTCCATCCACTTTTCATTTAGTCTTTCCTTGTACTCCCTCTCTTTTTCACTCTTCTCTAACTCACTAACTTTTATTACCTCTCTTACTTCACGCTTGTCTCTTATTCTCCTGTAACTCTTAACTCTTAGCTTTCCCTCCACCAGGTAATGATCTGACATACCCTCCCTCCGCCTCACCTCTCATCACATCACATCAAGCAGTCTACACAATCTTTCCCTTGTCACCAGCACATAATCCATCAATGCCCTCTCTACAATCTCTCCTCTCAATCTCCTCTCTCCCCACCTAAAATTCTGAAATGACGAAAAATTCAAGGTCACTAGCATAGAATAGAGGTCGCAGGAGTTTCACTTTAACGTCACACCTCTATCCAAAGGTGAAGGATTAAATGATGTTAGTTAGACTATGAGTTCAGCAAACAAAAAATATACAAGGAATTCTAGGAAAATTCAAGTTAGTAAGGCACTGTATAGGGATAGTCCCTTAATAAGAAATTCAGGTTAGTAAGGCACTATATGGACAACCTATTCTCTTACTAAGAAATTGAAGAAGACAAATGAAACACGAAATAACAGAAAAGAATGGTTTGATCACTGTTAGAAAACTTCTTTAAAGTACTGTTACCGCAAAATTAAATATATTACTGTGAGGCCTTTAAAAGTAAAACGTCTAAGAAGAGCGAATTATTTAAGGAAGTAAGTATATTTTCTCTTAGTGTGAGATTAAAGTTCTTGAAGCAATACTTGAATGTACTAAGTCGAAATAGAGTTAAACTGTACTTACAGTCACACCTTAAATTTCGTTAAGTAAACAAATAGTTAGATATCAAGATAATTAATTCACAGTGGCATTGCTGTGTTCTACGTTTACTAGTAGGCTACTAATTCACTAGTATTATCATATGTTATTGTAGTGTATCACTAATCACTATCCTATTACAATAACTGGTACTACTTGGAGGTCGTATTGTTAAAAACGTCTATCAGCTGTTTGATTGAAGAAGTCCGGGAAATGTCCGTAGAGTTTATGTGCTCCCTCTCGGTGACGTCATTCATACGTCATACTCATGTTCACACCTAACTCGTGTAGGGTGATGTCACTCTTTCCACGACGCGCGCGTGATGACGTCATCCACGGGGTAGAGAGTATGGCGTGGTGCAGAGGTGGTAAGGGTTGGTTTTTATGGTTGGCCCTAGTCGTGCCTGTTGATGCGCGGGGCCGTGAAGGGAGTGTTGTGTCAGCACGATACTTTAGCTAACGTGTTGTTGTCGACTCTCTGGTACCATTTCACTCTACTTGGAACTTTACTTGTTTCATTCTTCACTGAATAATTTTGTCTTTGTACACTACTGTTGTCTTTCCTTATTTCCTTTTAGCTCAGTTTTTATATATTGTTTATAGTTGTTTGTTCTAGGTTGCTATACGGTTATTATGTGTCTAATTAATTGTTCTTCGGAGGCTATTTATACTTTAATGATTCAATTGACTTTAAGGGTTAATCGCATCCCTAAGCTGCCTACCAATATGTAGCGGGCGGTTTATGGAGGAGGCACTTTGAGCGGAATGAATATATAGGGTTAAACATATTCTCTTACCTCAATATTTCCCGTACGTTGCAGTAAACTCTGTAGGAATCTGGAACCACTGGAAATATGTATGGATGTCTTAAATAAACAAGCGCAGGGCTTTTGTCATTTATTATCAGGAAATATAAGTCTGTAGCCCTTAATCCTAATTTGAGAGATTATAATATTGCACTAGAAATCCTGTGCGTTGAGGAAATACAATTATAAAGTAATTACTAATGTGGCATATACTCAGAGTTGAGTGTGTACCGAGGTAAGTACTTTATCTATTACTTATGAAAGTAACCTACTTAATAATAGCAACCTAGAACTGTGAGCTGTTTCCAATTGTAATTAATATGATTTCCTGTAAAGAGAGAGAGAACAAACGATTAGAAGGGAGTTACTTAGAACGTAAGTATGTCACTGATACTTATAAGGCACTTGTACACTTATACTGGTCACGAATCTTACCCTTAGGGTTGAGGTGAGGGACCCTCCTTGGGAGAATGCTGGGTGCTGACTGACTTTTGAGAGCTCCCTGAGACAAGGGTGCGGCTTCAGCAACACTGTGTGACATACAATGTGTGACAAAGTTGCTAGCAATTACTTCTCGATTATTGGCAATGGATGTGTGACACAATCTTGTGACCGTGAGATCCATGCTTGCCTAAGCTTGTGGAAACTTACCAGCGCCCATTGTGATGGTGTGAACTTCTATTGGGAGATCACTCCAACACACTTATAGTTCTCTAAAAGGTTGTTATAATGGTGTGAGTTATATATGTGATTATATAGTTTATTCAAGAGTGTACAGTCGCTCAAAATGCGCTGTAACAATATCAGAGACGGGGACAGTGATGACAGTGACGGGTACTGTGACGACATTGACGTGAACAGTGACGACGGGGACAGTGATGACAGTGATGGGGACAGTGACTACAGCGACAGGGACAGTGACAACATATATGGTGACAGTGACGGGGACAGTGATGGGGACAGAGACGGGGACAGTGAAGACAGTGACAGGGACAGTGACGACAGAGACAGGGACAGTAATGACAGTGACAGGTACAGTGATGTCAGAGACGGGGACAGTGATGACAGTGAATGGGACAGTGACGATAGTGACGGGGATAGTGATGACAGTGACGTGGACAGTGATGACAGTGACGGGGAAAGTGATAACAGAGACGGGGATAGTGACGACAGAGACGGGGACAGTGACGACAGAGACGGGGACAGTGATGACAGAGATGGGGACAGTGACGGGGACAGTGACGACAGTGATGACAGAGACGGGGACAGTGACATCAGAGGTGGGGACAGTGATGACAGTGATGGGGACAGTGCCATCAGAGACGGGGACAGTGACGACAATGATGGGGACAGTGGCGACAGAGATGGGGACAGTGACGACAAAGACAGGGACAGTGATGACTGTGACTTATAGAGACCACAACCGTGATAAGGAGACCTGAGAACATCAACATCCAACAATTCTTACTTCGAGGCTACAATGGTAATGTAACCTAAGTTTATAAAGTCCCATAAACTAACTCAAATGAACTATATTAACTTATAAATGGCGACCGTCCTCAATAGAGGTTTTTGTGGTGCACTGTGACTATCCTTAATAGATCCAGAGCATAAAAAAACATAAACAGCATGAAAAAACACCCAAGTGGCATTCAAAACAAAGCAATATGTGATTAGATGAGATAATTCCCCTCCATTACTTGCTACCACTCGTACATATGTGTCCCCCTCATTTTCCCCCTCCTCAATTATCAGCTATTTTTCCTCTTATTCCTCCTTTATTGTGTATTCTTTTGGCGCGAATTTCCCTCTCACGATCTCTATAACACGAGTGAGGCAGCTAGAAATCCTTGCAATAGAGAGACCTCTTGTGTAAGGCCTCAGTGTCGCTCTACAGCTCGGAGAGGGAGCATATACACCAACCCGGCTCTCGCCTCATGATACAACCGGACGGCAATAACACATCTTTTTCACCCCCCAACGTCTTTTATTGCTCTCAAATGTTCATATGTTCATATTAAAAGCAAAATAGGCATATAGGGATAAGTAATAATTATATATATGGTACTATGACGATTTTCGTCAGAATAGAACCAAATATCTTCGCTTGGCGGGAGGGTTTGAACTACCATAGCTTCGCAGTTAATTACGAGTTAATGGAGTTGCAATGTACTAAACAATAATGTATTAATATATTTTGTTATAAACTAACACGTAAAGTTATATCAAAGTATAATATAGTTATTATTTTTATTGTATGTCCTTTTTAAATGGATTAAAACTAAAGGTTTGTTAACTATCGTTCTTTTAGTAATGCATACTTAACCGTTTCAGTACGACGACAATTATTTCATTTAAATATAATATAATTATTTGATTATGTTTATCTTACGAAAGGTCTATGGCAATCATAGGCCAAACCCAGATATTTTTTACTTTTTCTTTGTTTAAATACAATATTGACTTAAACTGTAGTATCTTTATCCATACACAAAACATATAGAATTTACCAGAACGTCCTGAACTTCCCAAATTGACTAATTCCTTGAATATGAAGAGAGTATGTAAATATGTGTGCGACTAATTTGCTTGGGAAACAAAATCACATACATATAGTGATGAACATTCTATCTGGTGGTTTTGTGTTCTTTTATTTCAAAATCATATTTTGCTAAATAGTTATTTCCACATACTGATATTGATAAGTTCTTTAGTCTTAATATTGTGTCGTTCTTGTTTTGGTTTGTTCATTTTGCAAGTTTTACATTATAATTGTTACGAAAAAACCCAGACCCCCTCTCAGACCCCCAACCGTTGCCAAACGCCAATTACCATCTGTCACTTTCTTTGTGAGTGCCCGCTATATGAAATGGAATGTCAGCTTTATCTGCGTACCACATCACTGTGTACTATCCTTGCTGCCTCCCTATCCTGTAACTTTTACTCCATTCGACAATTCCTAATGGTAATACGCCTTTATGACAACCTTTAACAACCACTAGATACCAGTCCTGCTAATGTTTTAAGATCCTTCCCATAAACACCCATATCTAGTTGTCGTCCTGTCCACTGACGTTTTGCTTCATCAATTTTAGTAAATCTTTACGTAACTCTATGTAACCAGACTTATGAGGGCCATGGCCCAGTAGGCTGATTGAAATTTGCTCTTTCTCGCTCTCTCCCATTACACTGCAACCCCCCCACCCCCCACACTTTTATCTCTCTCACTCTCTCTCTATCTCTCTCTCTTTCTATATATATATATTGTCACTTCCACCAGATAATTCAGCTGTAAGTGTTTATGATTTATACAAAAGCCTATTTCAGTTGCAGTGTTGTATGTTTAAGGGGAGGTTTGCTGTTTTTCTTTCTCTCTCCCGTCTCACGTGTGTACTTCTTGTCCAGTGGTGACGTCATGATCGCGCCACTGTCTTGCAACCATGTTGATTGTTGCTATGAGTATAATTATCTATTTTGTTCAGCACTGAGGCGAGTTGTATTAGTTTATTATAAGTTACACAATGATGTCTTGTATTTATTTGATCATTTATGTATTGTTAATGAGAGCACAAGTGCCTAATATAATTATGCAATCTAGTGACGCTTGGAGCTCTCACTTCTCTCTTGGCGCGGCCAGGGGACCCTCGTGTGTGTGTTCCCACGGTCCCAGCGCCACTCGTGAGATAGACGCCATACTGATCACACGTGCTGTGTGGGCTGTCACAGGCTTGCCATATAGTTCCCTTGTTAACCGCATTTAAGATCTTGTTTCTTATTGAATTGCATGGCAAGTCTGGGAGTCATTTAACCTAACTTTTATTAATATAACTTTATTATTTCTCATACAGGAGTTTTCTGCATTTGTTAGAGATACTGCATTACTTTCCCTTGGCAATCTAGAATATAAGCTTTCCCTTTTCTTCCTCCATGTTCTTTTCCATTGTTCTGCAGCATTGTTTCACCATTATTAGATGTGCATATTATTCATGGTTGATATCACTGGGGGGATTGGGTGGCTGGACTGTTTATCTCTGTTTTTGTCAGGCCTTTGAGTACAGAGGTTGCTGGGTGTGTGATATGGTAGGCTAAGCTTTTTCCACCACACAGCATCCTTTGACTCAGGGTCTTTTCCAACCCTTTATTGGGTGGCAGCCAGCTTCCAACTTCCCCAGGATATCAACCCTTTGAGCCTTGTTTAGTTTTTAGCTGCAATACATTCGGTGCAGTTAGGTGGAGCCTGTTACTAGGTGAGGTTGTCCCCATTGCACTCGTTTGTATTGAGCTAACCCCAGATGATGTTGTAAGGGTTAAGTCATTAACACCTTACGAGCGGCCTATGCGGTTTATTTATGTGTACCGCCCAGCGGGGTGTTTTTAGCCAAAATAGGGCTGTTTACGTGATCATTTTCATGCCTAAATAAGACCCAGAACGTAAAACAAGTACCTATCCCTGAAAGGGCATAAACAGAGCTTTCGAATGACACCATAACGATCCTTGTATGATGGATAGTTTTCTTGCAATAACCGTGCAACGCGAGTGCAAAAAGCAGGTAATTCGGTACTTTCGGTACATAATTGAGTATGTAGCGAGTGAGAGAGGGAGGAGGGAGCTGAGATTTGTGTCAGTAGGTTCGCCGCGGTGGTCTGGAGCAGTCATACGCTCGCTAGTCTCCTGCCACCACTTGTCTCTCATTACGTGCTGAAATTGCCACTCGAGTTATGTCGAGCGCCGCCACATAGTCCAGCTTTATTTAACTCGACTTATGTTGCTCGCCGCTAATTAAGGGTTAAAGTTGTTTACCCCTTACAACACCACCGCCGTGCTGTGCTGAAGAGAGCCACTCAGTGTATTATTAGGACATAGGCTAGGGATAATAGGCTTGGCACAGAGGTTTATTGCACTGGACTTTCCATGGGTTTTTGCTCTGTATTGTTCTCAATTCCTAAGCGATTGGGTATGGTATAGAGTGTTCTGGGAGTCTAGTAAGGGTATGGTTAGGTAATGTTAGTGCAGTATAGAATAACCTTAGAAGTTCTCTTGCATACTACACGCACTTTGGACGAGACTCGGGGACAATAGATATTTTTGTGTCTCCTTGTTACTGCTTTAACCCTTAATTAGCGGCTCACCACATAAGTCGAGTTAAATAAAGCTGGACTATGTGGCGGCGCTCGACATAACTCGAGTGGCAATTTCAGCACGTAATGTTGCTGAGAGAGAGAGACAAGTGGTGGCAGGAGAGTAGCGAGCGTATGACTGCTCCAGACCACCGCGGGGAACCTACTGACACGAATCTCACCTCCCTCCTACCTCTCTCACTCACTATATAAGGAATTGTATGGGGAAAGTGCCTAATTACATGCTTTTTGCACTCGCGTTGCACGGTTATTGCAAGAAAACTAGCCATCATAAAAGGATCGTTATGGTGTCATTCGAAAGCTCTTTTTATGCCCTTTCAGGGATAGATACTTGTTTTACGTTCTGGGTCTTATTTAGGCATGAAAATGATCACGTAATCAGCCCTATTTTGGCTAAAAACACCTCGCTGGGCGGTACATATAAATAAACCGCATAGGCCGCTCTTAAGGTGTTAATAGAGCAAAGAGGAAGATAACCATTTTTCCTAGAGAACCTGCGTGTCTTGGTGTTTGAGTCAGATATTAAGAGAGTGTCTGTTGCAGGGTAGTTCGGTGCTGTGGGATAGGCTATTGGAGCATCTGGTTGCCCCGGCTCCCCTCGTAACAATATATATATATATATATATAACTGTCTTAATAGCGTAATACTTAGGTGCGCAGAATTTCGGTGTGAGTGTCCTGGGTTCGAGTCCTTGGAGTGCCACATGTATTTGTTGATTTCATTAATTGATTTTAGAAGTAAAATTGGTTGGTGAAAAAAAATATATATATATATATATATATACCGGTATATATATATATATATATATACCGGTATATACAGTATATATATATATATATATATATATATATATATATATTGTGACGCACCCCAGTGCTGGGCAACACAACCTGATTGTACTCCTTGGTACTCCACTGTACCGCCCGTGATCTGGCTACCGTCAGCCGCTATGTATATTGAGTGTGACAACTTATAACTATGTTCTTTGTATCTCTGCAAAGGTCTCGTCATGTGCTAACCAGTGGTGGGTTTTGTTTTAAGCCATGTCGAGACCTTCCATTTAATATGTAGTATCAATAGAGAAGTTGATAGATAGGATAATGGGAATTCAGAGAGAGAGAGTGAGTTGGGCTTCAGAGCAAGAGGGTAGCAACACGCCGCGCTGCCGGCCGGGTGGTTGCCAGACGTATGGACTGGTTGGCAGCCTTGCCCTTATAGCTAGGCGCGATAGGGTTGGTAGTCCATTGTTGCCTGCCTGGGCTGGGCCCATGTTGTCGTACAGCACACTGCCTGGAGGTTGGCTGTGTGTTCCTGGACTAGGTTGCCTAGAACCTTTGAGATTCTAACATCCCTTGCTCTCTCTCCCCACTTCTCACGGTTGCACTCTTTCTCTCTGACGACATTACTCTCATTTCATTCTTCTCTCTATTTAAATGCATAACCTTCCCTTGAGGTCCTAAAGGAGTTTCAGCACTCACCTCTCGTATTACTCTTAGGACAAGCATATATTTACATGTATTAGATTTAAGGGGTTAATGTGAACAGCGATCTTCTTGATGAGGATAGTTGGTGAACGTTCTACATGTTCACGAGTTATATGCCCTGCTCATCATCCCATTTGTGACTAGACTGGTGCCATGTGTAAGAGCCCGACCATGCCCAGGAGTTGTCTGTAGAGGGACGAGGACTTAGCCTTGATTTGCATACCGAGCCAGGAGCGAGTGTAGCACCCGAGACTACAGCTCGCTCGTAGTGCCGGTATAGTAGAGTAACGTAATTTATCTGTCCTTGTGTTCTCTACAGTCTTCTCCTGGGTTCTCGCTTTCGGTGCTGGGACTCGTTGTTCCTGTGACTTGGCCTGCTAGCTAGAACACATGGGGATGATGAGTGGGATATATCTTTATTTTACTATGCATTGCAGCTCTCTTTAAGTATATATCTATAACACTTTACAATACACATTACTCACACACAAGACAACACTATTAATACTTTCATGTATCAATTAACTGCACTGTCGTTTTGCTGCTGTGTCCGGAGTTCTGTTGCGTAGGGCGCATACGGACTCGGAGGGGAGACAGAGTGAGAGAAGCGAAGTAGCCTATGCGGTAGTAGGCTACCGGCGCAGTACTGTTGCCTGCAACCTTTTAGTTATTCCAAGTATAGATTCATTATTATAATAAGTGACTACTACTTATGTTCCTCCCATGTGTATTATTAGGTATCTACTGGATCATGAACATCTTGTATGCTACATGCTAGTGCATGTTAGTAGGGGACAGTTAGTGTAGTGCACGCGCTTTCAAGTAGGCGTGTACATTTGTCATTTAGCATTTCACTGTCATACCTTTAGCCTGCTTCTATTCTACATTATTAGAGGCTTAATATTAACGTAGTTTCTTGAGTATTGCATTTCTTTAGTAATAACGTAACCTATAAATGTCTGAGGGAGTTTAGCCTCATAGCCTACCCTTGTTGTACACTTTCGCCGAGTTAAGGTACCTCGTTACCGTAGACGATAACTCTGTAGGGCGTTGGTGCTTTTGTTGTCTGGAGCATATAGTATTTGGGACTGGAATCGAGCGTGTCGTTGTCACTTAAGCCATTTCTGTCCTACGATCAAGAATCCCGAATATGTATTGCCGATCCAGCCGTAACAAAATGGCGACCTTGCCAGGATTCAGTAGTATCCTATCACATGTTTTTTGGAGAACTATTCTATGCTACCTAGTAGAGCTGGCTAGAATTTTCTTGCATATTGGAGGAATTTTTATTGTGTCATTATTGTATTGGTGGACTTACAGATTGTTTCGTTAGGTGTCTAGAGTAGAGTCATTCAAGCATCTTTAACATTTTGTGAGTCGAGACTGCAATTAGTAATAAGCACTTTTTTTTGTTTATGAACAGCAATTGTATAACCAGCACTATGTCTAATGACTCATCATTTACGGGGGAGGATAACACGGTACAGCCTAGTGACCAGCAAGTACAGCAGATATTTAGGGAGGGGAGTGTTATAAGTGGAGAGAGGGATGCCCGGGCATTTTTGCAGACACCTTTGACCGAACAGCGCCTGCAGGCTATTGATTGTTACGGTCTTCGCTGTTTAGCCACGGTTTTGGGGCGGGACTGTCCTGACAGTTGGCCCAAGAAGAATTTGGTGGCATGTTTGTTGGGTGATGGCGATGGGGCGGTGGGTGGAGTGGGGTCTTGGGGGGTTCCCTCCAAGCCTCCATTCCACTCTACCCCTGAGCTGGGCCCTCAGCCAGCGAGTCTTAGCACGATGCAGCAGGAGGGTTCTCAATGGCAAGCTGGCTTACCCGTAAAGACGTCTCGGTGTGGATCCCCCATTTTGTGCTCTCCCCCCCCAGGCCTGTCTCCTGAGATGTTATTTCAGCTAGAACTAGCTAAGTTTAAGCTGCAGGAGACTCAGATACAACAGGCTAGTATAGAACGCATAGAGGTTGCTAGAATCCAAGCCAATCAGGATGCAACCAGGTACCAGGCTGAAATGGATGTCGAGAAGTCTAGAGTAGAGACCACGGGGCGTCATCTCGGTGGTGGGCACTGGGTTACAGACTCACTTTCGCATTTAATTAAGTTAGTACCCGCATTTGATGAGACAGCAGTGACTGAGTTTTTTGCTCGTTTCGAAAAGAAGTGTCGTGAGTATGACTGGCCGGAGGTTAAATGGGCAGCATTAGTTTCATCACGTCTAGTGGGTAAGGGGTTGAAAGCCTACGATGCACTGTCACTGGACGAGAGTGTCGTGTATGGACTGGTGAAGGAGGCTGTGCTCCGGGCCTACGAACTGCAACCCGAAACTTATAGATTGAAGTTCCGTGGCGTGAATAAGAAGAGCGACGTCAGTTTTATGGAGCACGCACGGGACTTAACAGATGCATGTAATAACTGGTTTCGGTCCGAGCACGCAGAGTCGGCTGAGGAAATTAAGCAACTTTTCTATCTGGAACAGTTTTACAAATGTACTGGAACCGATCTAACGCTGAACATTAAGGAAAAATGTCCCAAGACAGTAGAGGAGGCTGCCAAGATGGCAGACCTCAGATTATCATTGATTCGTGGTTGCGGTGCCGCTCAGAGGGCTGAGTCAGGGCAGAAGGGGCGCTATACCCCACCCACCAGAGTTTTCGATAATAACAAATCCTATGACACACATAACCACACTAAAAGCATTGCACCTAATAACACCTACAAAAACAAGCCTCTCCCGTTTACTAAAGGTCAGGCCCCTTCTTCGCCCGCACAAGGGAAGAAGCCCATTGGGGATGTGAAATGTTACAAATGTCAGAAGCTAGGCCATTATTCACGTGAGTGCCCTAGTAACACTCCCGCTAAGCCGGTGTCATTGGTTCACAGTATCGGTTTGTCTCTGAAGGCTGCAGCAACTGCCCGGGGTAGGTTGTCAGCAGCTGAGGCACACGCGGTAAAGAAGCGTACGGAAGGCTCGACACCTGTCCGGGACACTTTCTGTAGCCATCGGGGACACGGGTTTGTGAGCTGGGGGAGTGAACTACGGAGGGTTGACTTGTTGAGGGATACGGGGGCTTCGCAAACTTTGTTGAGGAACTTCACAGGGAAACCGATAAATGCGGCCAGAGTTGTTGTGGTGCAGGGTATAAATGCTACGAGGTCATACCCACTTGTGAGGCTGGAGTTGAGAGTGGGAGAGGTGTGCAGGGAGCTGGATGTAGGGATCGTTGAGTGTTTGCCAGTTGAGGGCGTCGACCTTCTTCTCGGCAACGACTTTGCGGTGCCCACTTCCGGGACTCCACCCTTAGTCGTTGCCGAGAGGGCGGCCGACGTGGATGGTGAGAATCGGGAATGGGTTGTGAGGTGCCAACAGGATGAGATGGCCTGTGTGGTAACCCGATCTCGCTCTGCGGCTCCTGCACAGCCTAGCACTCAACCTCGGGGACAGTGGAGGAAGGATCAGGAGAAGGTTGCTAAGGGCAGGAAAAGGGACATTGATTCTGCTGCACTTCTCGGTGATTCGGTACTTGGACCTATAATAAACACGGGAGTTGACTCTGGCCCAGAGATGGTGTGTAACAAGGCAGAGTTGGGTAAGACTTCGCGTGAGGCAAGAGCTGTAGCGAGAGCCACTAAGGCAGTAGAGCCTACTAGCCGGGGTAATGTCTTATTACAAAACCATCTTGATGCATTGACGCCCGGGGACATTAGTGAGCAGCAGCTGCAAGACGCTAGCCTAGCTCGTTATAGCAATGGTGCCATAGAGTTGGAGGAAGATGGGGATGCGAGCCGGGAGAGACTTATAGGTTGCATGGCAGCGGCAGGTAATAACTTGGTTAATGCACAGGCGGTCATGAAGCACCAGTATGACGCCAAGGTGAAGCTTCGGGAGTTTTCGGTGGGTCAGGAGGTAATGTTGCTTTTACCTTTGCCTGGACACCCCCTTTCTGCCAAGTTCATTGGGCCGTATGTGGTGGCTAAGAAACTGTCCGACCTTGATTATCTCGTTGCAACACCTGACCGTAGGAAAAAACATCAGTTATGTCATGTTAACCTCATGAAAGAGTATGTGAGACGCCCCTCAGAGCCTCTCACTGTCCCTGTGCTGGCCTGCAGCGGCCAGGGTGGAGAAGGAGGTGGGGACAGTCATGCTGCTGAGGAGGATAGCTGGGACTGTGTCATTTCCGCGGAACAGTGGGCGGGGAATACTGAACAAGAGGCTAGGCAAGTTGTAAGTCACCTGCCTGAGCACCAGGGTGCTGCTGTCCTAGGCCTGTTCAGGTCATACCCCTCTGTTTTCGCCGAACACCCAGGTCTCACTACTCAGGTAACGCACGACGTGGACGTCGGTGATAATGTGCCCTTCAAGTCAGTGCCCTACCGTGTGCCCCCGGTAAAGTTGCCAGCTTTACGGGAGGAGTTAAAGTACATGGTTGAGAGAGGGATGATCACTGAAGGTTATGTGAAGTGGACATCACCCGTCACGTTGCAGCCAAAACCTGACGGCAAGGTGCGGTTCTGCATAGATTTTCGTAGGCTAAATGGCTTGACCACTACCAACCCTTACCCTTTGCCTCGAGTTGACGACAGCGTGGACAAGATAGGGAATGCAAAGTACCTTACTAAAATTGATCTTGTAAAAGGCTACTGGCAAGTACCCCTGTCGGACCGAGCTAAGCAAGTTTGTGGTTTTGTGGTAGATGGCAAGACCTACCAATGTAACGTAATGCCTTATGGGCTTAAGAACGCACCTGCCACGTTTCAAAACCTGATGAACGATATTTGTGACGAAATCCCTAACTGCACGGTCTACCTTGATGACGTGATAGTATATGATGACGATTTTGAAAATCACCTAAGGCACTTAGAGACCCTGTTTAGGAAGTTGCACGATGCTGGGCTGGTGGTGAACCTGAGGAAGTGCGAGTTTGTAAAGGCTACTGTGCAGTATCTTGGCTTTGTGGTCGGGTTAGGCCGGGTGTGCCCCCCCCTGAGCAAGATACAGGCTATCAATATGTTTCCCAGGCCCACCACTAAGCGCCAGGTCATGCGGTTCCTAGGTATGATAGGCTATTATAGGCGCTTCATCCGGGGATACTCTACTGTCTTAGCTCCGTTAACTGATCTACTGTCGAAGTCAGTGAAGTTCTGTTGGGCTGCGGAGTGTCAGAGGGCTTTCGACCTAGTCAAGCACCTGCTGTGTACACATCCGATTTTGAGGGCCCCAGACTTCTCCAGGAGTTTTCAGCTGGCGACTGATGCCAGCGGTGTGGGTGCCGGGGCGGTGTTACTGCAGACTGATTCCGAGGGCTTGGAACACCCAGTGAGCTTCTTTTCTCGCAAGTTTAATTCGGCACAAAGGAATTACTCGACTATAGAGAAGGAGCTTCTGGCTATCGTTTTGTCGCTCAAACATTTCGAAGTTTATGTTCCAGCCTACGGCCCGGTAGTGACGATTTATACGGACCATCATCCCTTGAAATTCCTAAATCAGTTTCACAATCGGAATATGCGGTTGACCAGGTGGTCCCTAATGCTCCAAGAGTATAATCTCCACATTCAGCATATTGCCGGGAGTGAGAACGTGATAGCAGATTGTCTATCAAGGGTTGATGATCCAAGATAGTCGTGCACGGTGTGTGGGTTGAGCAGGAGTAAAATTAGGCTATCATAACGCCGTCCAAAAAGATTATAAAACAATAAAATAAACGAGAAAACTCTTTCTTTTTTTTTAGTTTTGTAAGTCTTTATTGTTGTAGCATAATGAATGCGATATTGTGTTTTATGTATAATTCACACTTCAGTTGTTGTGCACCTTTTGCAATTAGTGGCAGCTAAGGGTAGCAGGTCGGTTGGTTGCCTGTCAGATTTTGATAATGCTTCTAAGGTCGATTATCTAAAATCTTGGGGGGGCTGTGACGCACCCCAGTGCTGGGCAACGCAACCTGATTGTACTCCTTGGTACTCCACTGTACCGCCCGTGATCTGGCTACCGTCAGCCGCTATGTATATTGAGTGTGACAACTTATAACTATGTTCTTTGTATCTCTGCAAAGGTCTCGTCATGTGCTAACCAGTGGTGGGTTTTGTTTTAAGCCATGTCGAGACCTTCCATTTAATATGTAGTATCAATAGAGAAGTTGATAGATAGGATAATGGGAATTCAGAGAGAGAGAGTGAGTTGGGCTTCAGAGCAAGAGGGTAGCAACACGCCGCGCTGCCGGCCGGGTGGTTGCCAGACGTATGGACTGGTTGGCAGCCTTGCCCTTATAGCTAGGTGCGATAGGGTTGGTAGTCCATTGTTGCCTGCCTGGGCTGGGCCCATGTTGTCGTACAGCACACTGCCTGGAGGTTGGCTGTGTGTTCCTGGACTAGGTTGCCTAGAACCTTTGAGATTCTAACATCCCTTGCTCTCTCTCCCCACTTCTCACGGTTGCACTCTTTCTCTCTGACGACATTACTCTCATTTCATTCTTCTCACTATTTAAATGCATAACCTTCCCTTGAGGTCCTAAAGGAGTTTCAGCACTCACCTCTCGTATTACTCTTAGGACAAGCATATATTTACATGTATTAGATTTAAGGGGTTAATGTGAACAGCGATCTTCTTGATGAGGATAGTTGGTGAACGTTCTACATGTTCACGAGTTATATGCCCTGCTCATCATCCCATTTGTGACTAGACTGGTGCCATGTGTAAGAGCCCGACCATGCCCAGGAGTTGTCTGTAGAGGGACGAGGACTTAGCCTTGATTTGCATACCGAGCCAGGAGCGAGTGTAGCACCCGAGACTACAGCTCGCTCGTAGTGCCGGTATAGTAGAGTAACGTAATTTATCTGTCCTTGTGTTCTCTACAGTCTTCTCCTGGGTTCTCGCTTTCGGTGCTGGGACTCGTTGTTCCTGTGACTTGGCCTGCTAGCTAGAACACATGGGGATGATGAGTGGGATATATCTTTATTTTACTATGCATTGCAGCTCTCTTTAAGTATATATCTATAACACTTTACAATACACATTACTCACACACAAGACAACACTATTAATACTTTCATGTATCAATTAACTGCACTGTCGTTTTGCTGCTGTGTCCGGAGTTCTGTTGCGTAGGGCGCATACGGACTCGGAGGGGAGACAGAGTGAGAGAAGCGAAGTAGCCTATGCGGTAGTAGGCTACCGGCGCAGTACTGTTGCCTGCAACCTTTTAGTTATTCCAAGTATAGATTCATTATTATAATAAGTGACTACTATTTATGTTCCTCCCATGTGTATTATTAGGTATCTACTGGATCATGAACATCTTGTATGCTACATGCTAGTGCATGTTAGTAGGGGACAGTTAGTGTAGTGCACGCGCTTTCAAGTAGGCGTGTACATTTGTTATTTAGCATTTCACTGTCATACCTTTAGCCTGCTTCTATTCTACATTATTAGAGGCTTAATATTAACGTAGTTTCTTGAGTATTGCATTTCTTTAGTAATAACATAACCTATAAATGTCTGAGGGAGTTTAGCCTCATAGCCTACCCTTGTTGTACACTTTCGCCGAGTTAACCCTTAATTAGCGGCGAGCAACATAAGTCGAGTTAAAAAAAGCTGGACTATGTGGCGGCGCTCGACATAACTCGAGTGGCAATTTCAGCACGTAATGTGGCTGAGAGAGAGAGACAAGTGGTGGCAGGAGACTAGCGAGCGTATGACTGCTCCAGACCACCGCGGCGAACCTACTGACACAAATCTCAGCTCCCTCCTCCCTCTCTCACTCGCTACATACTCAATTATGTACTGAAAGTACCGAATTACCTGCTTTTTGCACTCGCGTTGCACGGTTATTGCAAGAAAACTATCCATCATACAAGGATCGTTATGGTGTCATTCGAAAGCTCTGTTTATGCCCTTTCAGGGATAGGTACTTGTTTTACGTTCTGGGTCTTATTTAGGCATGAAAATGATCACGTAAACAGCCCTATTTTGGCTAAAAACACCCCGCTGTGCGGTACACATAAATAAACCGCATAGGCCGCTCGTAAGGTGTTAAGGTACCTCGTTACCGTAGACGATAACTCTGTAGGGCGTTGGTGCTTTTGTTGTCTGGAGCATATAGTATTTGGGACTGGAATCGAGCGTGTCGTTGTCACTTAAGCCATTTCTGTCCTACGATCAAGAATCCCGAATATGTATTGCCGATCCAGCCGTAACAATATATACTGTATATATATATATATATATATATACAGGTATATATATATATATATATATATATAAATATATGTTTCTAATCTTTCAGTGGGGTTCGAACTGCCGACCGTCAGGACGATAGCCGATGCTTTAATCAACTACACCACGGCAGTCAAAAGACACTCAACCTTCTATCCTATTTATGTTAGGGAGAAGGGAAACCCACTAGGCGAATATATTTCAATTCATACCTAGTCGTAGGATCCATATTCCAGAATACCATACAATGATTTCTGAGTGTCCCGACGCAACTCGGGCCGAAATTGATTTCATTTAATTCTAACCCACCAAGCATGAGAGTTACAAATATTGAGTATATATCACAAATACACGTGAGCCACTAAATGTTCTAATCTCTCAGTGGGGTTCGAACCGCCGACCGTCAGGACGATAGCCGACGCTTTAATCAACTACACCACGGCAGTCAAAAGACATTCAACCTTCTATCCTATTTATGTTAGGGGGAAGGGAAACCCACTAGGCGAATATATTTCAATTCATACCTAGTCGTAGGATCCATATTCCAGAATACCATACAAGGATTTCTGAGTGTCCCGACGCAACTCGGGCCGAAATTGATTTCATTTAATTCTAACCCACCAAGCATGACTTACAAATATTGAGTATATATCACAAATACACGTGAGCCGCATATTCTGGAATTCTGGAATATGGATCCTACGACTATAGTCCAACAGATCTTAACAGGCGGTCCTACCCGCGGTTACTCCCTTTACATTGGTGCCACATGTATAATCCCTAACAACGAAAATATATTATTTTCGGTATTAAGTACCTTAAGTCGGTTTGAAATGCTCAGACTATTTCTACAGGTACAAAAAAGCTTTGTTGTTTTTATAATTAATTCGCTTATTAGAAAATTCAATGGACATTGTATACAGCTTGGCAGAATGGCTACCGCGACGTTGTCAGACGTCGGCCAAAAAAAATCATCACAAATTTCACGTGATGGCGCGCTGCCAGGCGCACGAAATTTATACTCTCACTTCATTTCATTCCTGACTTTGACACCATCCACAATGGAAGCCGCTCCAAATCGCCCCACCATTTGCATAGTCAGACAAAACAGATGGTACAGAGGGGAAACCTGGGGGGGGGGGGGTCGGGGGGAGTAAAGTGGATGCCAGTGTGGTGTGGTGTATGGGGGGGGGGGGGGGGGGGGGGGGGGGGGGTGAGGGGGGAAGAGTGGTGTGGGGTGGGGGGGTGAGTGGGGGGTGGGGGGGGGGGGCTGAGGGGTGTAGGGTGAATGAGAGAGAGAGATAAATAGTAATATAATTTATTATAGCAATAATAATCTATGCATTCATGTGGGCTACACAGTCTTACACATACATTATATAGAGAGAGAGCCGATCTCCCTACATTGACCTTGAACGGGGGGGGGGGGGGAAGGTAGCGAGAGTAATTTGGAAACGTTGTCGTACTGAAAGGGTCAAGTGGACAGGTGGCACCAGTGTAAGGGTAGGTGACCGCGCCCATAACCGCCTGTTTAGGTCTGTAGGACTATAGGTATGAGTTGAAATATATTCGCCTAGTGGGTTTCCCTTCTCCCTAACATAAATAGGATAGAAGGTTGAGTGTCTTTTGACTGCGGTGGTGTAGTTGATTATAGCGTCGGCTATCGTCCTGTTGGTCGGCGGTTCGAACCCCACTGAGAGATTAGAAACATTTAGTGGCTCACGTGTATTTGTGATATATATACTCAATATTTGTAACTCTCATGCTTGGTGGGTTAGAATTAAATGAAATCAATTTCGGCCCGAGTTACTTCGGGACACTTAGAAATCCTTGTATGGTATTCTGGAATATGGATCCTACGACTAGGTATGAATTGAAATATATTCGCCTAATGGGTTTCCCTTCTCCCTAACAAAAATAGGATAAAGGTTGAGTGTCTTTTGACTGCCGTGGTGTAGTTGATTAAAGCGTCGGCTATCGTCCTGACGGTCGGCGGTTCGAACCCCACTGAGAGATTAGAAACATTTAGTGGCTCACGTGTATTTGTGATATATACTCAATATTTGTAACTCTCATGCTTGGTGTGTTAGAACTAAATTAAATCAATTTCGGCCCGAGTTGCGTCGGGACACTCAGAAATCATTGTATGGTATTCTGGAATATGGATCCTACGACTAGGTATGAATTGAAATATATTCGCCTAGTGGGTTTCCCTTCTCCCTAACATAAATAGGATAGAAGGTTGAGTGTCTTTTGACTGCCGTGGTGTAGTTGATTAAAGCGTCGGCTATCGTCCTGACGGTCGGCGGTTCGAACCCCACTGAGAGATTAGAAACATTTAGTGGCTCACGTGCATTTGTGATATATACTCAATATATATATATATATATATATACAGTATAAATATATATATATATATATATATATATATATATATATACTGTATATAGGCTACACAATTACCTTTTTACATATATACAATAGAGATAACAGTAACCTTATACATTACCGCATTCTAGGTTCATGGTTTTGTACAAACATAATTCTTTACTTGATAGCATTTATATCATTAGTTTTCAAATCTGATACTTCGTATTCATGTAATAGAATATGGTTAACTTCCTTTCCTAACGATAGGTATTCATCAAGGTTTAACAAACATTTCTGTAAAAACTTGCACGGTTTTAGGAGACATTTGTGAGCAAATCTTATTTTTAACCAATTCATTAAATGATTAAATGTCATTAGTCCAGCCAATTCACATGCATGATGATTACTTTCCCAATATTTTAATTTTAGCATTTTCTGTATTGCTTTGTGGTAACCATTTGCAAACTGCTTAAGAGGAAGTTTGCAATTTTTGATATGAAACCATATTTCAGAACCATAAAAACTTGAGCAGTAACTTTGGAACAACTGAGTAAAAACCCTAACATTAACATAAGAAAATTTACGTAAAATGCAATTAAATTCATTATAAAACTTGTTACGACACCTAATTACATCTTTGTCATTATTTAACTTATCATCTATTATAAACCCTAGATATTTTTGTTCATTAACAACATTCAACATCTCTCCACATAGCATCAACTTTGGTTCTAAGTTTTTATCTTTATTGTCTTTGAAATACATACATGATGATTTATTAATATTAATGTCAATATCAATTTATGTTGCTTCATTTTTAAGCATTGTGACGCTTCTGCATAGTAACCACGTGCGGGCATGCGCGCGCGTCGGCTGCCCAGCCGTTTAGAAACCGGCTGGTGGTAGCCGGCCGGTAGGCTTTCCCTTAGTATATATCCTACGACAATGTAACTAATGTCTGGGATATTCTTATGTTGTTTCACAGCTTGAAGCTGCCCTTATTCTTAACCAACGCATCTTAGTATATTTTATTCTCGATAGTTGATTGTTTCATTATAATATATAAGATGTAAGTCTAGTGAGAGTGGGAGGAGACGAGCGGGAGAGAAAGACCGGCTTGGGGACGTTGCTTCGCGCGAAGAGTCCAGCTTGGGATGAGCCTGAAGCGTTGCCACATGCATTTGATTGCAACGTTAGGCTTAGTTTCGACTCACGCACGGGGTAGAGGATTTTGACCAGGCAACAGTGTTGAGTGTTGCCAAGCCTGGGATGTATTCTGCATGCCTAGGGTGGGGTCCAGACAGATTCAAGACTCAGAGCTCACCTCATTGTCGTACCCTTTGGACCCCCTTGATATCTATCCCTCTCAACCCCACTTAGAAACGTTCTCTCTTACTTTGTATACCTTCTTTCCACTACTTCACCAATCTATTTAATTATCCCATCCCCTTGATAGACCTTATATCTATTATTGTATTAACGACGAGCTCTCAGATAACTAGATAGGATTTTGGGCCTTATGCAGAGACGTAATTGTTAATGAGACCTAGGAAGCTTTTTTGTTGTCTCATATTTGGTGGTTTCATGCTTGCTAGTGTGTTCTTCTGTCAGGTTAGCAGGGACTAGACCGGAGGGGAGGCTTTTTGCGATCCTTTAAGTAAAGTCTGCTGGTGCGAGTCCCGTGGACCCGCACGACTTTACTAGGATACCCGTGGGAGTCTGGGGGTCATTTTCTTGTCTGTGTCCCTGTGTGTCTAGTGTTGTGTTGTGTGAGGGCCCTTGCCTAGTCCACTCAGCACTGCGTTAGCACGTCTTGCTTTAGGTTTAGGGTCGCCAGGAGAGAGTCAGATACTTGCGATCTGAGTCTCTCAAGAGAGCACCCTTTCAATTAGAGTATTTGGCGCACAGACTTGGGAATGTCCCTAGGCTAGAGCAGGTGGCTCAGCCCGGGTATCCGAAGCCTATATCCTTCCGGCTAGACCTCTGCCACCTGGCAGATTAACAGCTAGGGGTTTATTATCTCTGTATGCTTGTTATTGTGCCACAGTTTACCGTTTTTGTGAGCATTGTGAGTCAGGGTGTGGCTTAGAGACTCTGTCCGAGCAGGCTTGCCTGACTAAGAGAGAGAAGCACACCTGTATGTGGTTATGTTGCGAGTTGCTGCCTTTATTTAATTATACCTATGCCATTATACACTGTATGTCCAATCACTAGTATTTATTCCTGCTTATGAGTTAAGAGTTCTCTAAATCCATAACGTACTTTCTTTGCTAAGCATCAGATCCTACAGTAGCCGCATGCAGTTTAGAAACCCGCATCTTGTCTACCTGTACGATGTTTTGAGGACTGTTTGCTTTCACCTTCTTTCACGCAGGGGTGATTAGTTGTATTAATTAACGTAACGTTAAATGTACTTTCTTCTAGTTTGTTATTAAATTGTTTCTGCAATTTAATTCTGTTATCTATCTTTTCTTTGAAGCTTTAAGTCAACTTAATTGTGTGATCTTTTAGATAGCCTGCTTGACTATCAGCAGTCTATAGTGCGTGCACCCTGTAACCGAGTCATAGGATACCTCGTTGTCCAGGCAGGACTCTTGACGGTTTAGGGTGGTTTGTTGCCTGGGTTTATAGATAAGGGTTGGATCTAGCGTTTTCCGTTGTTGCTTGTTGCCGCATACCTAGTCCAATAGAAAGAGCCCAGTGTTTATATATCCCAGAACGTAACAAATGGCGACCTTGCCTGGATTTACTGAACAGAGGAATATAGTGGTCATTTGTTTTGAGATTCCTTATGATTAAAGGAATACAGTGGACATAGTTTTTTTTTTGGAGCAACCAATATAACACATTAAAGACTTTAAATAACATTAGTATATACATACTTGCATAGGAGATAAGGCACATTCTATAACCGTGATAATTACTGCAGTACACAAACATGTCTAATACATCAGAACACAGTTATGGGCCAGGTCACGATACGGGCTCAGAGGGAGAAAGACCAGTGGAGTGGCTAGTCGATAGCGAGGAGGGTGCTAGAAGATTTTTAGAGGTGCCCCTTATCGCTGCCAGGGTGTTGAAGCTGAATAAGTATGGCTTAAAGTGTGTGGCAGGCCTTCAGGGTCACCAGGGTTTAAGTGGCATGAGGAAAGATCAGCTGAGGACTTTGATATTGGGTTTAGAAGGGAGAGACCTGAGTGGAGAGGCGACTGGGGGTAACAGGGCAAAATATTGCAAAACAGGTTTGGTGGTAAACCTGGGTAAGTGCAATTTTGTCAAAGCCACAGTTTTGTACCTGGGATTCGAGGTGGGGATGGGTCAGGTGTGCCCTCCACAGACAAAGATGAAAGCCATCGATCAGTTTCCCCAGCCTACGACTAAGAAACAAATCATGCGGTTTCTAAGTATGATAGGCTATTATCGTCGCTTCATCAAAGGCTATTCGACTGTACTTGCACCTTTAACTGACTTATTATCTAAGGACAAGAAGTTCCGGTGGGTTCTTGAGTGTGCAGAGGCGTTTTCCTTGGTGAAACACCTGTTACGTACCCACCCCATACTCAGGGCCCCGGACTTCAGCAGACCTTTTCAGCTGGCGAATGATGCCAGTGGCGTAGGGGCTGGGGCTGTCTTGTTACAGACAGATGATGAAGGTATCGAACATCCAGTGAGTTTTTACAGTAAAAAATTCAATAGTGCACAAAGGAATTACTCTGTAATTGAAAAAGAACTCCTGGCGATAGTGCTGGCGCTCAGGCACTTCGATGTATATGTTCCTGCTTTCGGACCAGTCGTAGTGGTTTATACCGATCATCACCCTCTGAAATTCTTGAATCAGTTTCATAACCAGAATATAAGGCTGACCAGGTGGTCACTCATCCTTCAGGAGTATAATCTGGACATACGCCATATTGCCGGTTCTGATAACGTTATAGCGGATTGTCTATCAAGGGTGGATGATGTTGGTTAGACTGCCACAGGATTGAGGGTTGAGTGTGGAGGAAAATAGGCTGTCACTGTAGTTCAGCTGAAAAAAACAAATTAAAAAAGCAAAAACCTTATAAAAACTCTTTATTTTTTATAACGTGTAGAATTTTGTATAAGATGTTGTAGCAGTATCTAAGTTGAATGTTTTCGCTTATTGTCGCTGAGTTAGTTGAA
Source organism: Paralithodes platypus (assembly GCA_032716605.1). NCBI lineage: Eukaryota > Metazoa > Arthropoda > Malacostraca > Decapoda > Lithodidae > Paralithodes > Paralithodes platypus. The sequence continues at coordinate 24,323,464 of CM064529.1, read as the reverse complement.
CTTGCTCGGTGGAGCGCAACAGTCTTTATTTTGTTTTTATATATAGTGCCTTATGTCGCAACAGTGTGTGGTACTATGAGAAGCTTTCTGTTAGATATGACGAACTTAGTCAAGGGTCTTATATCTTGGGGGAGGTGTGACGCTTCTGCTTAGTAACCATGTGCGGGCATGCGCGCGCGTCGGCTGCCCAGCCGTTTAGAAACCGGCTGGTGGTAGCCGGCCAGTAGGCTTTCCCTTAGTATATATCCTACGACAATGTAACTAATGTCTGGGATATTCTTATGTTGTTTCACAGCTTGAAGCTGCCCTTATTCTTAACCAACGCATCTTAGTATATTTTATTCTCGATAGTTGATTGTTTCATTATAATATATAAGATGTAAGTCTAGTGAGAGTGGGAGGAGACGAGCGGGAGAGAGAGAGACCGGCTTGGGGACGTTGCTTCGCGCGGAGAGTCCAGCTTGGGACGAGCCTGAAGCGTTGCCACATGCATTTGATTGCAACGTTAGGCTTAGTTTCGACTCACGCACGGGGTAGAGGATTTTGATCAGGCAACAGTGTTGAGTGTTGCCAAGCCTGGGATGTATTCTGCATGCCTAGGGTGGGGTCCAGACAGATTCAAGACTCAGAGCTCACCTCATTGTCGTACCCTTCGGACCCCCTTGATATCTATCCCTCTCAACCCCACTTAGAAACGTTCTCTCTTACTTTGTATACCTTCTTTCCACTACTTCACCAATCTATTTAATTATCCCATCCCCTTGATATAGTCCATGAGCCAAGACCCGAATTTTGGGATATCGGTACCACCCGGGGTGACTAATTCTCTTAGGTGTTTTTAGCTTGCTACATGTCTCTAGTTTATGTTTTGATATGATAGCCCTTGCACATTGGTAGCTTAATGGTCGTTATCACTTCTTGAATAGACATACCCTACCGAAAATTCCGAATTTTTTTAAAATGTCAAATTTGGGGACAGGAATGCCTAAATGTCAACAAAATGCATATAGTAATTGTCACATTTAATACAAGTCCTGTAAATACACACTAAGCATGCCATGGGCTTGTACATACTATTATGGCAAATTACTACTCCTAAATATCATCTACGTCAGACTCGGAATCTGACTGTTGTGCCACCGGCTCTTCTTCAATAGCCTTGTTCTGACATGTCTGTAACCTGCACATGTCTGTGCATTTTAGACCATTGCTGAGGCAAGTACACTTAGGGAGTTCGCATGACCGCACACACTTGCAAGACAGTAGCTGCATAACAGCATCTGGTGCTGGTGAGCCTCGCATCCAGTTGACGGCAAGCTTACCGTCCTCATCTGTCATCCAACCGCAGTCTGTTGGGTTCGCAACAAATGGCTGGCTCTGAAGACTTCTCCTCCAGATCGCAGCCTGGTAGTTTGCACGCAGTGCATGCATGAAGAGGCAGTCCTCACAAGGAGGGAGTTGACTTGACTCTACCTCTCCACGTCTTGCACAGAACAGCTCATACCGAAGCTTGTTTACCTTAGTTGTGTGGGTAGATGGTAGGTACATGTGGCAGGTGATTTCCTGTAGCTTCTCAAAGAGTTCAGGAGACACTTCCCATGAGCGTCCAAGTTCGTGAAAAGCATGCTGGTATGTCTTGTCCATCTTCACCTGCTTGAGTGTCGTCATCTTCCCTCGGCCAGCGAATGCACTGACGGTATCACAGCCTGTAAAGGCATGCATACCAATCAATGAATCACACACGCTGCCTCCCAGTGTGCGGCTCAGTGTGGTGATATCCAGGAATCTTGTCCGGTTCTTCGTCCCGCACTTCTGGAACAGATGGGATGGGATCTTGTGGCACATGCCAAGACACAACACCATGACGTCTGTATCTTCTGCAGTGATGATGACAGACTTGTTCCCAGATTCTGCTGCATGAAGTGCATGGAGAAGAAGGCGTGTGTCTGCTTCTTCTTGAGTTGACTTAAGCTCAGGAGCCTCTTCCCACTGCTCTTTGGTGATCTTGAAGCAGCGCTGCTCACATGTGACATACAGCTCCTTGTCCTTGAGCTTCTCCCTGTGCTGTGGTGCCTTCCATTCTTCTACCAAGAACTTGATAAGACTTGCCTTGTTGGAGGAACTACCGAGTAACTTTCTCCACTGCTGGATGTTGTGCCCAGGTTGAATGTTCTTGAAATGAATTCCTGTGCCTGCACTTCTTTTGGCTCGTTCTGCATCCTTGATGGATGTCTCCTTGTAGATATCAAACACAACATCAATGCGCCTGCTCTTAGCACCTTCATGAACAGCGTGACTCAGTGCTGTACCTGCAAGCTGTGAAAAAGTTTTGTCGTTTCCCTTCAGTTTGTGGACCAGGCTCATCCCATCAATTATGGTAGCAGAGGGCTCGGGTATCACTTCTGCAGGAGAAACATTCCTCTCTAACTCCTTTGCGAGGGCAGCCTTGTTGGTCTTGCGGAGAGACCCATCACCGCTGGCAAGTGCCCAAGGCAAAGGCCCCAGGGGATGAGCCAAGACATCACTCATTTTGAGCTTTCTGTTCTCGGCAACAAGGATCATCTGGCCAAATAGGTTCCTGTCAGCCTTTAAGATAACCTCCTTGGCATGGTCTTGTGAGCGTGGCTTCATTCTGATGTTAGTGAACGTTCTCAGTTTCGTCTTCGTCATCGTGTCATGAAACTGTATAGTTGGCGTATCGATCTCCAGGCGCTCTTCCTTGAAGGCTTGATATGCATCCTCTCCTATTCTGTAGGCCCCTAGAAGGTCTTTGACAACTTCTGGTGGTGCCATAGTCGCAGTTGACAAACTGACAAGATCTTCTTGCTCTGCGTTGAAGGGGTTCAACCAGCTGGTCTCCATCAGTTGAACTAAAGATTGGACATCGGCCTCATCTCTTCTAATCCTGGGCATCTGTAGGTCTGGGTGGCTGAAGTCAGTATACTTTTGGCCTACTACCATAGTCCTGAGCTGCCTTAAGTACCTGCTGCGATACTCCGATGTCAGGTAGTACCTGGCGACAGCTCCGCCTTTCAGGCTGAAGCCTTTTGTGCCCCCTGGTGTCTGGGTGTCTTTGTTGATCGTCTCTTCGATTGTCTGGTCCACAGGGATCCGTCCAAAGGGATTCTTGCTACCGATCTGGACCGAAAAGCCACCTTGCATGAAGTGTTCATGGACCTCTGGGTGTTCAATGGGCAGTCGAGACATCAAGGCATAGTAGTAGGTTAGGAACCGGGCATAGTTCACTTTGTCATAGGCAAAACACCACGGTATCATCTGTCGGATTGCTCCTAGGTGGAGCATCCAGTTGCCTTCTCTGGAGGCTCGAATTAAGTCCAGCATGATCTCAACCATGTCCAGGTATGACATCCAGAATGCTGAGAGGTTGTGTTCATCTCTGAGGGTCTCAAGATAAACTTGGAAAAGCTTCATGATATGTGTGCATGATTCACTCTCCATCAGCTCTTGAAAGAGTCCCTGAGACACATTGCTGTGAAAGCTGTTGATGTCCTTCAGTGTTTCATCTAGATGGTGTATGTCCCTTGAATGGTTTTCTTCTAGCCATGAAAGGAAGCCTTTCCATGCAAGCCTCATCAGTGCTTCATACACGAGCTTGTGTAGTCTCACTGCTCTGTTGTACCTCTTGCCGTTCATCACTCCTGACACTGATCCTTCTGCGATGATACCTGATTCCACACACAGATCTCTAAGACCTGCATCTTGAAACCTCTTTCCTATGGTGGAGATGAGATTACAGATTGTGTGGAAGACGCCCATCCTGATGATAATGTTCTTGAACTTCTCTTGTTTCCAGATAACTTCGGCAGCTTTGGCATAGAGTGCTTGATCAAACACGCACACAATCTTGTTAAGCTGTAAGGACTGCATGATAGCATGCGTTTGTTCCAAGATTTCATTAACGGTGGACATTTCTGTTGCGGGAGCATTGATAGTGGGCAGGTAGCTTACAGTGTCCTGAACCACTGCAATGTCTCTGCGCATTTTGATGTTGAACCCAGTCCAACTGCTGATGGACTGGTCCTCATGGTCTGACATTCGAGTAAGAAGCCAGATATGGTTCTTTGTCTTTGAATCCTGGACTTCCTTGGTAGTGTCGACATACGCAGTCTCAATCCTAGGTGGCCCTGCCCGCCGCCCAACATTGTATATTGGCAGCATTGATGATGTCTGAGTGATGCTTCTTATCTTGGACTTGGTAATCTCTGGCAGGACTTTCTCTGGCACAGAGCCTGCAACCTTGGACTGGACAGCAATGCCATTGACTCTATGAGAAGTACCTGCTCCACTTAGGGTCTCTTCAAGTCGGTCAATGTTATCCCAGGCCAGGGTTGTGAACACACCAGGGTAGATGTTTGCTGGCAGTGGAATGTCATCCTTTGAGCATTCCAGCTTCTGGATACAAAGGGCTGTATCGATCTCCTCAAACATTGAGTAAGACACACAGTGACCAAGACGATTCAGAGTTCGGATCAGTTCTGTGTTTCCTGTCAAAGACGTTACAGCATTGGTCAGCAGTACGTGCTTGGGTGGTTTTGTCTTGCCACTGGTAACAGCAAAGACCAAGTCACTGCCAAAGGAAGTGGCAAGACGTTGAGCTCTTTCAGAGGGAGTTTCACACTCACACTCTCCTGTCAGCAGGGTGTGCAGGAATTGAGTGACTGCTGCAGGAATGACATTCTGATCTGTATCGGGAGGCCATGGCTGACTCACATCTTGTTTATTGATCTCATTCCTCAGCTGCATTCCTGCTTTGGTTAAGACATCTTCAGAGTTAGCTGCTCTTGCTTCTTGCAGGTCTTTTGCCATTTTGTGTGCTTGCCGGGCAAGGTCGTCCATTGAGAGGCTGCGTGGATAGATTAGAAGCTTTCCTTTCTCATCTGGGACAAAGCGTAGTGATTCTCCAAACTCGGTTTCAATCTTTCGGCGAACATGTTTCTTTGTCGCTGGTTTCAGTTGGATAATACCACGGGACATCATGGATCTCTCAAGCCTAGATGTGAGGTTTGTCATAGGCAGTACCTCTGGGTTTGGGAATAATTTGGTCCTTATATACAAGCAGAGTTCCTCGAGGGCTTCTGTCTCAACCTCTTCGTAGCGTGCTTCCTCGCTTTCTTCCTGATTTTCACCTGCACCCGACCTGGCGGCCGCTGGGAAATCATCTTTTGTGAAGAGTTTGTAGCACGACTTGTGGTAGTGACCCTCTGCAGCAACAAGGTCTCTGCTAACTAAACCAAGGATTCTCTGGTTGAGTTTCCTTATTGCTGCTCTGCGAATCTTCTCATCTGCTCGTAGCTCAACACACTGTATGAGTGGCTCCCTTGTCTTTGTTGTTTTTATGTACTTGCTTGACTTCTCGCAGAAGATACATACTTTGACATACACCCTGCTAGTACTAGGGGCATCCCTTGATGCCCTCCTCCTGGGGTCGACGCTTGCTGATTCTATCTTGACACCCTTGGCAAGGATAGAATCCAGTGACTTCTTCATTGTAAAGAGACTACGACATTTACGGTGATAATGTATGTGTGGTATTCCTCCTTCTTCAAGGCCCTTGGCTGCTTCCAGGACTGGATCATGCTGCCTGATTTCTGCAGCCCTGAGCAATGTGTTCCAGGAGTCCAAATCCTGTGGTGACACCAGAGCATCGCTGTCATCATCAGAGCAGTGGATGATACAGTCGATCCGTGCTCTCTTCCTCGCAGATGGTTCCATCCTGCCGTCAAACAGTCGACACACACCTGCAAAAAATATCACCATTAAACCATGAACAAACAAACACATTACATGGAAACCACTCTACATATGTTTGCTCCTTCCAATAATAAATTATCCCCAAAATATAACAAAAAATCCCCAAATATGAAATAAACCCCTAAATATGGAGAAACTTGAAATACACATCGGAATAATTCTTGTAGAGAATCAAATAAGCTACAAGAGCTGTTAGAATATATTTTTCAATGTTCCCCATATTTAAGGATTTATTCTAGATTTAGAGGAAAATACCCAAAATATAGAGTATATTCCGAAATATGAGGAAATTTGAAAAATACCTAGGAACAACTCTGGTAGAGAATATAATTCTACATAGGTGTTCAAAGTTTCGCGATGATTGTGTGATGGATTTTAAAGAAAATGAGGAAAACGCCGAGCGTCACGCTAAAAATCTTTATTTTTGGGTAGCGCCCCTATTGCATCAAAAAATTAGACTAAGCTACCAGTGCGAGAAGGCTATCATATCTTAATGTACTTACAGTCACTCTATAAACATTTTAGTACCATTCGTGTTTAGTCACCCCAGGTGGTACCGATATCTGGCCTGGCTCATGGACTAATAGACCTTATATCTATTATTGTATTAACGACGAGCTCTCAGATAACTAGATAGGATTTTGGGCCTTATGCAGAGATGTAATTGTTAATGAGACCTAGGAAGCTTTTTTGTTGTCTCATATTTGGTGGTTTCATGCTTGCTAGTGTGTTCTTGTGTCAGGTTAGCAGGGGCTAGACCGGAAGGGAGGCTTTTTGCGATCCTTTAAGTAAAGTCTGCTGGTGCGAGTCCCGTGGACCCGCACGACTTTACTAGGATACCCGTGGGAGTCTGGGGGGCATTTTCTTGTCTGTGTGCCTGTGTGTCTAGTGTTGTGTTGTGTGAGGGCCCTTGCCTAGTCCACTCAGCACTGCGCTAGCACGTCTTGCTTTTGGTTTAGGGTCGCCAGGAGAGAGTCAGATACTTGCGATCTGAGTCTCTCAAGAGAACACCCTTTCAATTAGAGTATTTGGCGCACAGACTTGGGAACGTCCCTAGGCTAGAGCAGCTGGCTCAGCCCGGGTATCCGAAGCCTATATCCTTCCGGCTAGACCTCTGCCACCTGGCAGATTAACAGCTAGGGGTTTATTATCTCTGTATGCTTGTTATTGTGCCACAGTTTACCGTTTTTGTGAGCATTGTGAGTCAGGGTGTGGCTTAGAGACTCTGTCCGAGCAGGCTTGCCTGACTAAGAGGGAGAAGCACCCCTGTATGTGGTTATGTTGCGAGTTGCTGCCTTTATTTAATTATACCTATGCCATTATACACTGTATGTCCAATCACTAGTATTTATTCCTGCTTATGAGTTAAGAGTTCTCTAAATCCGTAACGTACTTTCTTTGCTAAGAATCAGATCCTACAGTAGCCGCATGCAGTTTAGAAACCCGCATCTTGTCTACCTGTACGATGTTTTGAGGACTGTTTGCTTTCACCTTCTTTCACGCAGGGGTGATTAGTTGTATTAATTAACGTAACGTTAAATGTACTTTCTTCTAGTTTGTTATTAAATTGTTTCTGCAATTTAATTCCGTTATCTATCTTTTCCTTGAAGCTTTAAGTCAACTTAATTGTGTGATCTTTTATATAGCCTGCTTGACTATCAGCAGTCTATAGTGCGTGCACCCTGTAACCGAGTCATAGGATACCTCGTTGTCCAGGCAGGACTCTTGACGGTTTAGGGTGGTTTGTTGCCTGGGTTTATAGATAAGGGTTGGATCTAGCGTTTTCCGTTGTTGCTTGTTGCCGCATACCTAGTCCAATAGAAAGAGCCCAGTGTTTATATATCCCAGGACGTAACAGCATATTTAGTAAAAACTGTAATCCCGATGACGATGGTGCTAATATAACAATATCGTCAGCGTAAGCACTAATATTACTTGATGTAGTTCCTAGTGTGCATCCCTTTTTACATTCAGACACTTTTTCAATCAGCTGATTTATAATTATAAAGATTAAATAATATCGGAGACAAGACTCCTCCCTGTCTTACTCCATTCATTATTTTCCAGGGTTTTGATATTGAGTCTTTATGCTTAGTAGCAACCAGTTGATTTCTATAAAGATATAATATTATGTTGGCATAAAAGTGCGGAATACCTGCTTCAATAAGTGTACTTATTAATATGAAATGATTAACTTTATTGAAAACATTTTTTTTAAATCAATGAAAGCTGTATAAACATTTGAGTCTTCTAATCTGTATCTTAAAATTATTTCATTAAAAACCAAGCACGCTGAGGATGTAGAGTGATTAGCCCTAAACCCATGCTGCCTCTCATTAAAGTTCACGTACTGCAACATTTTATATTTTAAGCAATATTCAAATAATTTAAAGAAAACTGGCGATGATATACTAGGTCTATAATTATCCAAAGATCTTTGATCTTTATATTTATCTTTAATAAGGGGCAAAATAAGTCCGGACGTCATCTCGTCAGGCAAATGTCCAAGTGCATTAAATGATGAAAACATTTTAGCAATTAGTCTTACCGCGCTTTCAGAACAAAATTGCATATGATTAGAATGAATATTATCATGTCCAATGACTCAATTTAGCTCAGATATTGCCAAACAAACATCTTTGGTGTTGATAATTCCTAATAATTTTCCTCTTTGTACATGCACATTTAACTTTGCTCTTATAAGTTCATATGTATCTCTTTTCTGGCATTTACTGTCATCAAAAATGTTTTTAAAATTCTGCGAAAATTTCTCAGCAATTTTACTGGAGTCACATTCACCTTCAATTTTAACATTCAAATAACACTTATTATTTTTAGTTTTCCTGACTTCTTTCCAGAATGCATTATATCTTTTATTGCTTAAAGACTCAGCTAATTTATCATTTCTAATATTGATTTCATTATTCTTAATATATTTTAATGCGTTCTTAAACATTTTCCTGGAGGAAGCCATATTGTCAAGTAAATCACAATATATAGGACAGCCATTTTCTTTCCATTTTAAGAAATTTTCTCTAGCATTTTTATACAACCCACTAACATGGTCATTCCATCCTGGTTTTATCTGATAATTTGTACTTTCAATTGCATATCCCTCAGACGACTCTTTCAGTATACTTACAAGTGAGCTATACATGTAATTCAATTCTGCAATATGACTATTGTGTGCATATTTGTATGTACAACAATCTAAACAACTAAAGTTCATTAAATCAGACTGTACAATACTCTTATTTATTTTTTCTTTATAGTTTGTAACAACATCATTTGATGTAAATAACTTCCAGTTGATGAACCTAGGAAACTTAGTTTCAGGGATATTTGTTATATTGTCTAAATTAATATTAATTTTAAAAACTAATGGAAAATTATCAAGTAAGGCCAGGTCATATCGTACATTAATGTCAGTAATATAAGTTTTCATATTATCCGAAGCTATGACATGATCTAACCAACTAGTAGAGTTATTACCGGGAGACAAATAAGTAAAGGTTTCGTCCGGTAACACTTCATCAATAACACATAGGCTTTTATTATCAATTAGGTTCAATAGCTCTTCCCATAATCTGCCTTTACAGTAATTTGCATTAAAATCACCACTAATAATAATATTGTTAATATTTTGTTCATCAATGACATTTTCCAAAACAGCAAGTGACTGTCTATATTCTTCTATGCTATCATCATTCTGTTTATCGCAAGGCAGATACACATTAATAATTAAATATGTTCGTATTTTTGTCTTCAATGTTACACCTACAATTCTGTCATCACAAAACACTGACTCAATCTTATTACTTAATTTTTTGTTCCGCATTATCGCCACCCCTTTCGACGGCCCACCCTCTATTATTCCCTCATTAGTTCGGTCTTCAACGCTGGCTATGCAGTCAAAAGATTCGTTTATAGTGCTCACAAAGGGAATATCATCCTTGAGCAACATTAATTCTTGTAATAAAATCATATCACAGTCTAAGGTTAACTTGCGTACTGTTAAACTGTTTCTATATTATTTCTTACAGAGTTACAATTATAAGAAGCAATACTAACCATATTTTGAAATTAACTACAATTTATACAGAAGTCTTTGATTTAGCCATATACAACTTTCTCACATTAACATGTTTTGGCCAGCATTCCGGTTGAAGTAATTGTTCCCTATCTTCTAGTGTGACTGTCAGTTTGAAAGACTTCCAATCCTTTTTTAGCTTGTAAAGATTCTAACTCAATGCATTTAATGGCCTCAACTTTTAGTTCATTTTTTGTGAAGTCGAGAATGTCATCACTATCAGATTCTAGATCAAAATTTCCTATGTATATATCTACAGTTCTACGATTGCCTTTAAACTTTGTGTTGCTGAATGTCTTTGTACCTCTTACACCAATAGGTTTACGTTGTCTTGGTTCCGAAGCGGCCTTAACTCCCTGATAATGTTGTGTTCTTCCTACCAAGGTGTATCCTTCTTTATCCACAATGGTGGTGTGATGTTCCGATCTTCCATCCTCCATGACAGTGGTGCCAAACCCTGCCACACCACTGCCGGTAACACTGGTGCCAGCTCTTGAACCTTTATCATCTCCATCAGTGATGCCAATTCTTGATCCTCCTTCATCAGTATTGGTGGTGCCAGCTTCCTTTACCATCTCCTCCGAAGCAATATATCCAGGTCTTGATATTTTCTTGTTTGGGGTTTCTCGATTTTGTTTATTCATTGCTCCATGTTTTGGCTTAGTTACTCTCGTCTCTAATATTGGTTCAGCAGATCATTGTGTCAGTGCTCTGGGTCTTGCAGTGAAGCCGGTACATGAGACTGCATCATTTGTTTCACTCTCCTTATATACAATGTCACTGTAACTCGGTCATACAAGAGGAGAAACACTATTGTCTTTTTCGTAATCATCACTCTTTTCAAAATTCACATGGTCATTATTCGATATTTGTGACAAGGTAGGCGTAGATGGATATCCTACAGTAGATAAAAGTTCATGTATCTCATCACTAAGGGTACAATTATTCACAGATTTCTTGTTGGTATCTTCAAAAAGTTTGTCGATATTTTCAACTATGATACTGTCTCGCTTCACTGATTCCCACATGTCTTTTTGCTTAATTTGCTTCAGCATACCTTTAATTTCTAATAATTCCTCCTTAATAACGAACTGATCATCCAACATGCTAATACTGTTCAGTCTTGTATCCTTTATTCCTTGTACTTCGCTTTTCAGTTCATCAATTTGGTCAGTTAGTTTCGCAATATATCCACCAAATATTTCATAACCATATGACGGAGGAAATGATTCATGGTTAGCTGTCACAAACCTTGGTAGTTCAATTGATTCGTCGTCACATTTCTGAAACATATCTACGATATCTGCAAAGTTCTCTTTTAATTTATGTTCAGACCTTCTCCATATAATTTTCATTTTGGCAGCTTCAAACAACATTTATTTTGCACTTTTATTCAATGACTCATCATAGAACATGGTACATGTACACTCGGCCGCAATTCCGCGTGGGTCACCTAGTCATAGGGTTTGGGTAAATCCGTTGTGTAGTTTGTTCGCTCTGAATATAGTAAGATCTCACACTCCCCTCCCTGAATCAATCGAAGATTTTGCCCCATAGATGGTGCAGCTTGATGGGAAGGGAGGGAGCTTGTCGTAGTGTTAAAAGGGTAGGACACAATGGGAGGAGGTGACGTTCTATAACATACAGTGACGAATGTTAAACTTATTTACTTCTACTTGTTCTTACAATAATGTTCCCGAAACTAATTCGTAATGAACAGTAGATTCCCTCTTTCAGTAACTGAAACGTCTCTCTCTCTCTCTAGGTTATAAGAGGTATACAGAATGTTGAAAGTAACACTATTATATATATCCATTTACACCTTAAATATATCACATTATGAAATTTATTCAGCAATGATGAGAACTTGAGAAGAATATATTTTGAAGTAGCACCACGAAGTAACATTATACTGACGCGGCCATGTATAACTATCCACCTTCCTCTCCCTCTCCGATCTCGGACTTTCTTCTATCCTCTAGTCTATTTTTTCCCAGCTGAGGGTAAATTGTCATGTTTCTATCTTTGTTACTCGGCTATAAGGTAGATTTTGTAGCGAAAGATGATGTTTATTCTGAAAACTTGGCATTAATATGACACACAGCCATAGTAATTTCATATTTTTCCATTAAGTATCGAGAAATCTGCTAATAAGAGATTCAATTTACGATCAGCTGGAAAAAAATTGAGTATAGTTGTCACTAAGGGATGGAGGGACGTAAGGGTGGCGAGGTGAATAACAAGGTGGGTGGAGGTGGAGGAGTTGTGGTGGGATTGTTTAGACTGGTGGATGAATGTATAATAACTAAATTTAGGATATTTCAGTGTGTGTGTGTGTGTGTGCTTAAAGGGCGATCGGGACACGAATGCATAGAGGTTTTGTGTTCGTGGACGGGTGGAAAATTATAAAGCTAAATTTATTCATGTACTATATATTAAATTAAATCAATTTCGGCCCGAGTTGCGTCGGGACACTCAGAAATCATTGTATGGTATTCTGGAATATGGATCCTACGACTAGGTATGAATTGAAATATATTCGCCTAGTGGGTTTCCCTTCTCCCTAACATAAATAGGATAGAAGGTTGAGTGTCTTTTGACTGCCGTGGTGTAGTTGATTAAAGCGTCGGCTATCGTCCTGACGGTCGGCGGTTCGAACCCCACTGAGAGATTAGAAACATTTAGTGGCTCACGTGCATTTGTGATATATACTCAATATATATATATATATATATATACAGTATAAATATATATATATATATATATATACGTATATATATATATATATATATACTGTGTATAGGCTACACAATTACCTTTTTACATATATACAATAGAGATAACAGTAACCTTATACATTACCGCATTCTAGGTTCATGGTTTTGTACAAACATAATTCTTTACTTGATAGCATTTATATCATTAGTTTTCAAATCTGATACTTCGTATTCATGTAATAGAATATGGTTAACTTCCTTTCCTAACGATAGGTATTCATCAAGGTTTAACAAACATTTCTGTAAAAACTTGCACGGTTTTAGGAGACATTTGTGAGCAAATCTTATTTTTAACCAATTCATTAAATGATTAAATGTCATTAGTCCAGCCAATTCACATGCATGATGATTACTTTCCCAATATTTTAATTTTAGCATTTTCTGTATTGCTTTGTGGTAACCATTTGCAAACTGCTTAAGAGGAAGTTTGCAATTTTTGATATGAAACCATATTTCAGAACCATAAAAACTTGAGCAGTAACTTTGGAACAACTGAGTAAAAACCCTAACATTAACATAAGAAAATTTACGTAAAATGCAATTAAATTCATTATAAAACTTGTTACGACACCTAATTACATCTTTGTCATTATTTAACTTATCATCTATTATAAACCCTAGATATTTTTGTTCATTAACAACATTCAACATCTCTCCACATAGCATCAACTTTGGTTCTAAGTTTTTATCTTTATTGTCTTTGAAATACATACATGATGATTTATTAATATTAATGTCAATATCAATTTATGTTGCTTCATTTTTAAGCATTGTGACGCTTCTGCATAGTAACCACGTGCGGGCATGCGCGCGCGTCGGCTGCCCAGCCGTTTAGAAACCGGCTGGTGGTAGCCGGCCGGTAGGCTTTCCCTTAGTATATATCCTACGACAATGTAACTAATGTCTGGGATATTCTTATGTTGTTTCACAGCTTGAAGCTGCCCTTATTCTTAACCAACGCATCTTAGTATATTTTATTCTCGATAGTTGATTGTTTCATTATAATATATAAGATGTAAGTCTAGTGAGAGTGGGAGGAGACGAGCGGGAGAGAAAGACCGGCTTGGGGACGTTGCTTCGCGCGAAGAGTCCAGCTTGGGATGAGCCTGAAGCGTTGCCACATGCATTTGATTGCAACGTTAGGCTTAGTTTCGACTCACGCAAGGGGTAGAGGATTTTGACCAGGCAACAGTGTTGAGTGTTGCCAAGCCTGGGATGTATTCTGCATGCCTAGGGTGGGGTCCAGACAGATTCAAGACTCAGAGCTCACCTCATTGTCGTACCCTTTGGACCCCCTTGATATCTATCCCTCTCAACCCCACTTAGAAACGTTCTCTCTTACTTTGTATACCTTCTTTCCACTACTTCACCAATCTATTTAATTATCCCATCCCCTTGATAGACCTTATATCTATTATTGTATTAACGACGAGCTCTCAGATAACTAGATAGGATTTTGGGCCTTATGCAGAGACGTAATTGTTAATGAGACCTAGGAAGCTTTTTTGTTGTCTCATATTTGGTGGTTTCATGCTTGCTAGTGTGTTCTTCTGTCAGGTTAGCAGGGACTAGACCGGAGGGGAGGCTTTTTGCGATCCTTTAAGCAAAGTCTGCTGGTGCGAGTCCCGTGGACCCGCACGACTTTACTAGGATACCCGTGGGAGTCTGGGGGTCATTTTCTTGTCTGTGTCCCTGTGTGTCTAGTGTTGTGTTGTGTGAGGGCCCTTGCCTAGTCCACTCAGCACTGCGTTAGCACGTCTTTCTTAGGTTTAGGGTCGCCAGGAGAGAGTCAGATACTTGCGATCTGAGTCTCTCAAGAGAGCACCCTTTCAATTAGAGTATTTGGCGCACAGACTTGGGAATGTCCCTAGGCTAGAGCAGGTGGCTCAGCCCGGGTATCCGAAGCCTATATCCTTCCGGCTAGACCTCTGCCACCTGGCAGATTAACAGCTAGGGGTTTATTATCTCTGTATGCTTGTTATTGTGCCACAGTTTACCGTTTTTGTGAGCATTGTGAGTCAGGGTGTGGCTTAGAGACTCTGTCCGAGCAGGCTTGCCTGACTAAGAGAGAGAAGCACACCTGTATGTGGTTATGTTGCGAGTTGCTGCCTTTATTTAATTATACCTATGCCATTATACACTGTATGTCCAATCACTAGTATTTATTCCTGCTTATGAGTTAAGAGTTCTCTAAATCCATAACGTACTTTCTTTGCTAAGCATCAGATCCTACAGTAGCCGCATGCAGTTTAGAAACCCGCATCTTGTCTACCTGTACGATGTTTTGAGGACTGTTTGCTTTCACCTTCTTTCACGCAGGGGTGATTAGTTGTATTAATTAACGTAACGTTAAATGTACTTTCTTCTAGTTTGTTATTAAATTGTTTCTGCAATTTAATTCTGTTATCTATCTTTTCTTTGAAGCTTTAAGTCAACTTAATTGTGTGATCTTTTAGATAGCCTGCTTGACTATCAGCAGTCTATAGTGCGTGCACCCTGTAACCGAGTCATAGGATACCTCGTTGTCCAGGCAGGACTCTTGACGGTTTAGGGTGGTTTGTTGCCTGGGTTTATAGATAAGGGTTGGATCTAGCGTTTTCCGTTGTTGCTTGTTGCCGCATACCTAGTCCAATAGAAAGAGCCCAGTGTTTATATATCCCAGAACGTAACAAATGGCGACCTTGCCTGGATTTACTGAACAGAGGAATATAGTGGTCATTTGTTTTGAGATTCCTTATGATTAAAGGAATACAGTGGACATAGTTTTTTTTTGGAGCAACCAATATAACACATTAAAGACTTTAAATAACATTAGTATATACATACTTGCATAGGAGATAAGGCACATTCTATAACCGTGATAATTACTGCAGTACACAAACATGTCTAATACATCAGAACACAGTTATGGGCCAGGTCACGATACGGGCTCAGAGGGAGAAAGACCAGTGGAGTGGCTAGTCGATAGCGAGGAGGGTGCTAGAAGATTTTTAGAGGTGCCCCTTATCGCTGCCAGGGTGTTGAAGCTGAATAAGTATGGCTTAAAGTGTGTGGCAGGCCTTCAGGGTCACCAGGGTTTAAGTGGCATGAGGAAAGATCAGCTGAGGACTTTGATATTGGGTTTAGAAGGGAGAGACCTGAGTGGAGAGGCGACTGGGGGTAACAGGGCAAAATATTGGGGGAGGTAACAGACATCGGGACCAATCATTGTCGCACCTGCTTAAACTAGTTCCTGTGTTCGATGAATTAGGTGTGGCTGAGTTTGTTATGCGATTTGAGAAGAAGTGTCAGGAACACCAGTGGCCTCAGGAAAAGTGGGCAGCATTAGTTTCATCAAGACTCCTAGGAAAGGGGCTAAAAGCGTATGATGCACTACCTTTAGAGTCCTGTGTAGTTTATGATGAGCTAAAGAAGGCTGTGCTACGGGCCTATGAGTTACAACCAGAAACTTACCGCTTGAAGTTTCGGGGTGTTACTTAGGGCAAGGATAGTACCTTCCTAGAACACGCCCGGGACTTGTCTGATGCACTACGACATTGGCTGCGTTCTGAGAGGGCAGCTACTTTTGAGGAGTTGAGTGAGCTGGTTCTCTTGGAGCAGTTCTTTAAGTGCACAGGCGGGGACTTAACATTAAATATAAAGGAAAAAAATCCTAGAACTCTCCAGGAGGCAGCAGAAATGGCTGACCTCCGACTGTCATTAATTCGAGGGTGCGGAGCAGCAGCTAGGAGTGAGTCGGGTGCAAAGGATCGTACCCCTCCCCCTCCCAAGAATTTTGATACACATAAATTCACAAAACCATCTAGCACTGACAATAAAACTGAACATAAACCAAATACCGTCCCGTATAAGAAGTCTAATGGTACCTCCCACTCCCAAGGGAAACCAAAGAGTAAAGAGTGCTTTGCATGTCACAAGGAGGGTCACTTTCCAAATGCTTGTCCGAACAAGCCACCAAACAAGGTTGTGTCATTGGCCCGCAGCATAGGGGTGTCGCCTATATCTTCTGAGTTTGCCAAGGGTAGTTCGTCAGAGGGTGGGACACAGCATGTGTTCAAGAGTCCGGAAGGCTAGAACCCTGTCCGCGACGTCTTTGGGGGTCATAGAGGGCATGGTTTTGTGAGGTGGGCTGGCGAAAGGCGAGGAGTTAAGCTATTGCGTGATACGGGGGCTTCTCAGACCTTGTTAAAGAACTTTACTGGTAGACCGATTAACACTGCTCGGGTGGTGGTAGTTCAGGGGATCAATGCTACGAAGTCGTACCCGCTGGTGCGGATGGAGCTGGAGGTGGGTGGTGTGGCGAAGGAGCTGGATGTAGGAATTGTAGAGAACTTGACTTTTGGGGGCGTCGACCTCCTCCTCGGCAACGACTTTGCGGTGCCTGCTTCTAAGGTTTCACCCTTGGTCGTTGCCGAGAAGGCGGCCGACGTTAGTAGGGAGGAACAGGAGTGGGTTGAGAAGTGTAGCGTACAAACCATGGCGTGTGTTGTGACGCGTTCTCAGACATCCGGAGCCTTGCAGCCACCACCTCAGTCTATCATACCGCGGAGGAAAGGTCACAAGAAAACAGGAAGTGTTGGTCAATTGGAGAGATTTGAGCCGGCAGTGTTTCTTGGTGACTCATTATTGGCACCTATGTTAGAGTCTGGAGAGGCCCCGGGGCCTGTCACCGCTAGTGCAGGTGCAGGGCAGGAAGAGACTCTGCGACAGCATCGTTATGCGCAGCGTGAGGAAAGGATGGCTCAGCGGGACATTGGAGGTGGAAATAAATTATATAAGATGAACTTGGATAATCTCGCACCTGCTGATATATGTTCCTTGCAGCTGGAAGATCCTGAAGTCAGGGCGTGTGGTAATGGTGCTGTCGAACTGGAGAGCGATGGGGATGCGCAGCCTGGTGATTTTTTCTTGTCCGAGGGGATCTTGTATCGGAGACATCAGGATCCCAAGAAAAAGTGGGATGGCGGGTCAGGATTAGTGGAGCAGTTAGTAGTACCGAGGGTGTGCCGTGAGAGCTTATTGAGATTAGCTCATGATGTGCCTTTGGCAGGGCACCTGGGGGCACGTAAGACGGAGGCAGCTCTGAGCAAGCTTTTCTGGTGGCCGGGGTTGAAGGCGAGTGTCGTGTCATGGGTGTCACAGTGTCACACTTGTCAAGTTGTTGGGAAACCCAATCAGGTCATCCCGAGAGCCCCGTTACAACCCATCCCTGTCATTGGGCCGCCCTTCAGCAAAGTAGTTATCGATATGGTTGGCCCATTGCCCCCCACTAGTGCCGGCAATAAATTTGTACTAACTGTAATGGATGTAGCAACACGGTATCCAGATGCTTACCCCATGCGCAACGGGATGGCTAAGACTGTTGTCAAAAACCTACTTGTCTATTTCTCTCGTTATGGCTACCCTCAGGAGATCCAGTCTGATCAGGGATCCAATTTTACTTCTGCTCTGTTTAAGCAGACCATGCAGCAACATGGGATAGTGTCTGTGGTGTCATCTGCCTACCATCCCGAGAGTCAGGGAGTTTTGGAAAGGTGGCACTCGACTCTCAAGAGTATGTTGCGGTGTTATTGTATGGAAAATGGGAAGGACTGGGATCTAGGTCTCCCATACGTTTTATTTGCTGCGAGAGAAGTACCTGGGGAGAGCTTGGGATTTAGCCCGAACGAGTTGGTTTTTGGACACAGGGTCAGGGGGCCCCTCCACATAGTCAAGGAGATCTGGGAGGGAGTCACAAAGCCATGCTCGCTTTTAAAGTATGTTGTTGAAAGCCGTGAGAGAATGCTAAAGAGCCTGGAGGTAGCAGGTCGGAACCTTAAGAGTTCACAAGCTCAGATGAAGGACAGATACGACCAGAAGGTGAAGCTGAGGGAGTTTGAAGTAGATCAGGAGGTACTGATACTACTACCTCTGGTGGGACACCCCTGGTCTGCCAAGTATTCTGGTCCGTATCGGGTTGTAAGGAAGGTTTCTGATCTAGACTATTTAGTAGCTACTCCTGATCGTAAGAAAAAGAACCAACTTTGCCATGTAAATCTGATGAAAGAGTATGTGAGGCGCCCCTCCGAGCCTCTCACTGTCCCGGTGTTGATCTGCAGCGATCATGGTGGAGAAGGAGGAAGGGACAGTCAAGCTGCGGGGGAGGATAATTGGGATTGTCATGTTTCCGCGGATCAGTGGGCGGGGAATTCTAGACAAGTGGCTCACAAGTTGATATTGCACCTGCCTGAGCAACAGCGTGTAGCTGTGCAGCACTTGTTTGATTCAAACCCAGCTGTTTTCGCGGAGCATCCTGGCCTCACTACTCAAGCGGTGCACGATGTCGATGTTGGGGACCACCCGCCCTTTAAATCAGTGCCATACCGTGTTCCCCCTATTAAATTACCAGCACTTAGGGAAGAGCTGGATTATATGCTGAAACGTGGGCTGATTTCTGAGGGTGCAGTAAGGTGGACTTCCCCAGTCACACTGCAGCCCAAACCAGATGGCAAGGTGCGGTTTTGTATAGATTTCCGCAGGTTGAATGGTTTAACCCCCACAAATGCCTACCCTCTCCCTCGCGTGGACGACAGTGTGGATAAGATAGGAAAAGCCAAGTTCCTCACTAAGATAGACCTTGTTAAGGGTTATTGGCAAGTGCCCTTGTCTGAGCGAGCGCGAGAGGTGTGTGGGTTTGTGGTGGACGGTGCCACATATCATTGCCATGTTATGCCATACGGGCTGAAAAATGCCCCTGCAACGTTTCAGAAATTAATGAACGACATTGTATCCGACATTCCCAACTGTACGGTGTACCTAGATGATGTCATAATATACGACGATGATTTTAACAGTCACTGTGCTCACATCGGACAGCTTTTTAATAAACTGAATGAAGCAGGTTTGGTGGTAAACCTGGGTAAGTGCAATTTTGTCAAAGCCACAGTTTTGTACCTGGGATTCGAGGTGGGGATGGGTCAGGTGTGCCCTCCACAGACAAAGATGAAAGCCATCGATCAGTTTCCCCAGCCTACGACTAAGAAACAAATCATGCGGTTTCTAAGTATGATAGGCTATTATCGTCGCTTCATCAAAGGCTATTCGACTGTACTTGCACCTTTAACTGACTTATTATCTAAGGACAAGAAGTTCCGGTGGGTTCTTGAGTGTGCAGAGGCGTTTTCCTTGGTGAATCACCTGTTACGTACCCACCCCATACTCAGGGCCCCGGACTTCAGCAGACCTTTTCAGCTGGCGAATGATGCCAGTGGCGTAGGGGCTGGGGCTGTCTTGTTACAGACAGATGATGAAGGTATCGAACATCCAGTGAGTTTTTACAGTAAAAAATTCAATAGTGCACAAAGGAATTACTCTGTAATTGAAAAAGAACTCCTGGCGATAGTGCTGGCGCTCAGGCACTTCGATGTATATGTTCCTGCTTTCGGACCAGTCGTAGTGGTTTATACCGATCATCACCCTCTGAAATTCTTGAATCAGTTTCATAACCAGAATATAAGGCTGACCAGGTGGTCACTCATCCTTCAGGAGTATAATCTGGACATACGCCATATTGCCGGTTCTGATAACGTTATAGCGGATTGTCTATCAAGGGTGGATGATGTTGGTTAGACTGCCACAGGATTGAGGGTTGAGTGTGGAGGAAAATAGGCTGTCACTGTAGTTCAGCTGAAAAAAACAAATTAAAAAAGCAAAAACCTTATAAAAACTCTTTATTTTTATAACGTGTAGAATTTTGTATAAGATGTTGTAGCAGTATCTAAGTTGAATGTTTTCGCTTATTGTCGCTGAGTTAGTTGAACTTGCTCGGTGGAGCGCAACAGTCTTTATTTATTTTTTATATATAGTGCCTTGTGTCGCAACAGTGTGTGGTACTATGAGAAGCTTTCTGTTAGATATGACAAATTAGTCAAGGGTCTTATATCTTGGGGGAGGTGTGACGCTTCTGCTTAGTAACCATGTGCGGGCATGCGCGCGCGTCGGCTGCCCAGCCGTTTAGAAACCGGCTGGTGGTAGCCGGCCAGTAGGCTTTCCCTTAGTATATATCCTACGACAATGTAACTAATGTCTGGGATATTCTTATGTTGTTTCACAGCTTGAAGCTGCCCTTATTCTTAACCAACGCATCTTAGTATATTTTATTCTCGATAGTTGATTGTTTCATTATATATATAAGATGTAAGTCTAGTGAGAGTGGGAGGAGACGAGCGGGAGAGAGAGACCGGCTTGGGGACGTTGCTTCGCGCGGAGAGTCCAGCTTGGGACGAGCCTGAAGCGTTGCCACATGCATTTGATTGCAACGTTAGGCTTAGTTTCGACTCACGCACGGGGTAGAGGATTTTGATCAGGCAACAGTGTTGAGTGTTGCCAAGCCTGGGATGTATTCTGCATGCCTAGGGTGGGGTCCAGACAGATTCAAGACTCAGAGCTCACCTCATTGTCGTACCCTTCGGACCCCCTTGATATCTATCCCTCTCAACCCCACTTAGAAACGTTCTCTCTTACTTTGTATACCTTCTTTCCACTACTTCACCAATCTATTTAATTATCCCATCCCCTTGATATAGTCCATGAGCCAAGACCCGAATTTTGGGATATCGGTACCACCCGGGGTGACTAATTCTCTTAGGTGTTTTTAGCTTGCTACATGTCTCTAGTTTATGTTTTGATATGATAGCCCTTGCACATTGGTAGCTTAATGGTCGTTATCACTTCTTGAATAGACATACCCTACCGAAAATTCCGAATTTTTTTAAAATGTCAAATTTGGGGACAGGAATGCCTAAATGTCAACAAAATGCATATAGTAATTGTCACATTTAATACAAGTCCTGTAAATACACACTAAGCATGCCATGGGCTTGTACATACTATTATGGCAAATTACTACTCCTAAATATCATCTACGTCAGACTCGGAATCTGACTGTTTGTGCCACCGGCTCTTCTTCAATAGCCTTGTTCTGACATGTCTGTAACCTGCACATGTCTGTGCATTTTAGACCATTGCTGAGGCAAGTACACTTAGGGAGTTCGCATGACCGCACACACTTGCAAGACAGTAGCTGCATAACAGCATCTGGTGCTGGTGAGCCTCGCATCCAGTTGACGGCAAGCTTACCGTCCTCATCTGTCATCCAACCGCAGTCTGTTGGGTTCGCAACAAATGGCTGGCTCTGAAGACTTCTCCTCCAGATCGCAGCCTGGTAGTTTGCACGCAGTGCATGCATGAAGAGGCAGTCCTCACAAGGAGGGAGTTGACTTGACTCTACCTCTCCACGTCTTGCACAGAACAGCTCATACCGAAGCTTGTTTACCTTAGTTGTGTGGGTAGATGGTAGGTACATGTGGCAGGTGATTTCCTGTAGCTTCTCAAAGAGTTCAGGAGACACTTCCCATGAGCGTCCAAGTTCGTGAAAAGCATGCTGGTATGTCTTGTCCATCTTCACCTGCTTGAGTGTCGTCATCTTCCCTCGGCCAGCGAATGCACTGACGGTATCACAGCCTGTAAAGGCATGCATACCAATCAATGAATCACACACGCTGCCTCCCAGTGTGCGGCTCAGTGTGGTGATATCCAGGAATCTTGTCCGGTTCTTCGTCCCGCACTTCTGGAACAGATGGGATGGGATCTTGTGGCACATGCCAAGACACAACACCATGACGTCTGTATCTTCTGCAGTGATGATGACAGACTTGTTCCCAGATTCTGCTGCATGAAGTGCATGGAGAAGAAGGCGTGTGTCTGCTTCTTCTTGAGTTGACTTAAGCTCAGGAGCCTCTTCCCACTGCTCTTTGGTGATCTTGAAGCAGCGCTGCTCACATGTGACATACAGCTCCTTGTCCTTGAGCTTCTCCCTGTGCTGTGGTGCCTTCCATTCTTCTACCAAGAACTTGATAAGACTTGCCTTGTTGGAGGAACTACCGAGTAACTTTCTCCACTGCTGGATGTTGTGCCCAGGTTGAATGTTCTTGAAATGAATTCCTGTGCCTGCACTTCTTTTGGCTCGTTCTGCATCCTTGATGGATGTCTCCTTGTAGATATCAAACACAACATCAATGCGCCTGCTCTTAGCACCTTCATGAACAGCGTGACTCAGTGCTGTACCTGCAAGCTGTGAAAAAGTTTTTGTCGTTTCCCTTCAGTTTGTGGACCAGGCTCATCCCATCAATTATGGTAGCAGAGGGCTCGGGTATCACTTCTGCAGGAGAAACATTCCTCTCTAACTCCTTTGCGAGGGCAGCCTTGTTGGTCTTGCGGAGAGACCCATCACCGCTGGCAAGTGCCCAAGGCAAAGGCCCCAGGGGATGAGCCAAGACATCACTCATTTTGAGCTTTCTGTTCTCGGCAACAAGGATCATCTGGCCAAATAGGTTCCTGTCAGCCTTTAAGATAACCTCCTTGGCATGGTCTTGTGAGCGTGGCTTCATTCTGATGTTAGTGAACGTTCTCAGTTTCGTCTTCGTCATCGTGTCATGAAACTGTATAGTTGGCGTATCGATCTCCAGGCGCTCTTCCTTGAAGGCTTGATATGCATCCTCTCCTATTCTGTAGGCCCCTAGAAGGTCTTTGACAACTTCTGGTGGTGCCATAGTCGCAGTTGACAAACTGACAAGATCTTCTTGCTCTGCGTTGAAGGGGTTCAACCAGCTGGTCTCCATCAGTTGAACTAAAGATTGGACATCGGCCTCATCTCTTCTAATCCTGGGCATCTGTAGGTCTGGGTGGCTGAAGTCAGTATACTTTTGGCCTACTACCATAGTCCTGAGCTGCCTTAAGTACCTGCTGCGATACTCCGATGTCAGGTAGTACCTGGCGACAGCTCCGCCTTTCAGGCTGAAGCCTTTTGTGCCCCCTGGTGTCTGGGTGTCTTTGTTGATCGTCTCTTCGATTGTCTGGTCCACAGGGATCCGTCCAAAGGGATTCTTGCTACCGATCTGGACCGAAAAGCCACCTTGCATGAAGTGTTCATGGACCTCTGGGTGTTCAATGGGCAGTCGAGACATCAAGGCATAGTAGTAGGTTAGGAACCGGGCATAGTTCACTTTGTCATAGGCAAAACACCACGGTATCATCTGTCGGATTGCTCCTAGGTGGAGCATCCAGTTGCCTTCTCTGGAGGCTCGAATTAAGTCCAGCATGATCTCAACCATGTCCAGGTATGACATCCAGAATGCTGAGAGGTTGTGTTCATCTCTGAGGGTCTCAAGATAAACTTGGAAAAGCTTCATGATATGTGTGCATGATTCACTCTCCATCAGCTCTTGAAAGAGTCCCTGAGACACATTGCTGTGAAAGCTGTTGATGTCCTTCAGTGTTTCATCTAGATGGTGTATGTCCCTTGAATGGTTTTCTTCTAGCCATGAAAGGAAGCCTTTCCATGCAAGCCTCATCAGTGCTTCATACACGAGCTTGTGTAGTCTCACTGCTCTGTTGTACCTCTTGCCGTTCATCACTCCTGACACTGATCCTTCTGCGATGATACCTGATTCCACACACAGATCTCTAAGACCTGCATCTTGAAACCTCTTTCCTATGGTGGAGATGAGATTACAGATTGTGTGGAAGACGCCCATCCTGATGATAATGTTCTTGAACTTCTCTTGTTTCCAGATAACTTCGGCAGCTTTGGCATAGAGTGCTTGATCAAACACGCACACAATCTTGTTAAGCTGTAAGGACTGCATGATAGCATGCGTTTGTTCCAAGATTTCATTAACGGTGGACATTTCTGTTGCGGGAGCATTGATAGTGGGCAGGTAGCTTACAGTGTCCTGAACCACTGCAATGTCTCTGCGCATTTTGATGTTGAACCCAGTCCAACTGCTGATGGACTGGTCCTCATGGTCTGACATTCGAGTAAGAAGCCAGATATGGTTCTTTGTCTTTGAATCCTGGACTTCCTTGGTAGTGTCGACATACGCAGTCTCAATCCTAGGTGGCCCTGCCCGCCGCCCAACATTGTATATTGGCAGCATTGATGATGTCTGAGTGATGCTTCTTATCTTGGACTTGGTAATCTCTGGCAGGACTTTCTCTGGCACAGAGCCTGCAACCTTGGACTGGACAGCAATGCCATTGACTCTATGAGAAGTACCTGCTCCACTTAGGGTCTCTTCAAGTCGGTCAATGTTATCCCAGGCCAGGGTTGTGAACACACCAGGGTAGATGTTTGCTGGCAGTGGAATGTCATCCTTTGAGCATTCCAGCTTCTGGATACAAAGGGCTGTATCGATCTCCTCAAACATTGAGTAAGACACACAGTGACCAAGACGATTCAGAGTTCGGATCAGTTCTGTGTTTCCTGTCAAAGACGTTACAGCATTGGTCAGCAGTACGTGCTTGGGTGGTTTTGTCTTGCCACTGGTAACAGCAAAGACCAAGTCACTGCCAAAGGAAGTGGCAAGACGTTGAGCTCTTTCAGAGGGAGTTTCACACTCACACTCTCCTGTCAGCAGGGTGTGCAGGAATTGAGTGACTGCTGCAGGAATGACATTCTGATCTGTATCGGGAGGCCATGGCTGACTCACATCTTGTTTATTGATCTCATTCCTCAGCTGCATTCCTGCTTTGGTTAAGACATCTTCAGAGTTAGCTGCTCTTGCTTCTTGCAGGTCTTTTGCCATTTTGTGTGCTTGCCGGGCAAGGTCGTCCATTGAGAGGCTGCGTGGATAGATTAGAAGCTTTCCTTTCTCATCTGGGACAAAGCGTAGTGATTCTCCAAACTCGGTTTCAATCTTTCGGCGAACATGTTTCTTTGTCGCTGGTTTCAGTTGGATAATACCACGGGACATCATGGATCTCTCAAGCCTAGATGTGAGGTTTGTCATAGGCAGTACCTCTGGGTTGGGGAATAATTTGGTCCTTATATACAAGCAGAGTTCCTCGAGGGCTTCTGTCTCAACCTCTTCGTAGCGTGCTTCCTCGCTTTCTTCCTGATTTTCACCTGCACCCGACCTGGCGGCCGCTGGGAAATCATCTTTTGTGAAGAGTTTGTAGCACGACTTGTGGTAGTGACCCTCTGCAGCAACAAGGTCTCTGCTAACTAAACCAAGGATTCTCTGGTTGAGTTTCCTTATTGCTGCTCTGCGAATCTTCTCATCTGCTCGTAGCTCAACACACTGTATGAGTGGCTCCCTTGTCTTTGTTGTTTTTATGTACTTGCTTGACTTCTCGCAGAAGATACATACTTTGACATACACCCTGCTAGTACTAGGGGCATCCCTTGATGCCCTCCTCCTGGGGTCGACGCTTGCTGATTCTATCTTGACACCCTTGGCAAGGATAGAATCCAGTGACTTCTTCATTGTAAAGAGACTACGACATTTACGGTGATAATGTATGTGTGGTATTCCTCCTTCTTCAAGGCCCTTGGCTGCTTCCAGGACTGGATCATGCTGCCTGATTTCTGCAGCCCTGAGCAATGTGTTCCAGGAGTCCAAATCCTGTGGTGACACCAGAGCATCGCTGTCATCATCAGAGCAGTGGATGATACAGTCGATCCGTGCTCTCTTCCTCGCAGATGGTTCCATCCTGCCGTCAAACAGTCGACACACACCTGCAAAAAATATCACCATTAAACCATGAACAAACAAACACATTACATGGAAACCACTCTACATATGTTTGCTCCTTCCAATAATAAATTATCCCCAAAATATAACAAAAAATCCCCAAATATGAAATAAACCCCTAAATATGGAGAAACTTGAAATACACATCGGAATAATTCTTGTAGAGAATCAAATAAGCTACAAGAGCTGTTAGAATATATTTTTCAATGTTCCCCATATTTAAGGATTTATTCTAGATTTAGAGGAAAATACCCAAAATATAGAGTATATTCCGAAATATGAGGAAATTTGAAAAATACCTAGGAACAACTCTGGTAGAGAATATAATTCTACATAGGTGTTCAAAGTTTCGCGATGATTGTGTGATGGATTTTAAAGAAAATGAGGAAAACGCCGAGCGTCACGCTAAAAATCTTTATTTTTGGGTAGCGCCCCTATTGCATCAAAAAAATTAGACTAAGCTACCAGTGCGAGAAGGCTATCATATCTTAATGTACTTACAGTCACTCTATAAACATTTTAGTACCATTCGTGTTTAGTCACCCCAGGTGGTACCGATATCTGGCCTGGCTCATGGACTAATAGACCTTATATCTATTATTGTATTAACGACGAGCTCTCAGATAACTAGATAGGATTTTGGGCCTTATGCAGAGATGTAATTGTTAATGAGACCTAGGAAGCTTTTTTGTTGTCTCATATTTGGTGGTTTCATGCTTGCTAGTGTGTTCTTGTGTCAGGTTAGCAGGGGCTAGACCGGAAGGGAGGCTTTTTGCGATCCTTTAAGTAAAGTCTGCTGGTGCGAGTCCCGTGGACCCGCACGACTTTACTAGGATACCCGTGGGAGTCTGGGGGGCATTTTCTTGTCTGTGTGCCTGTGTGTCTAGTGTTGTGTTGTGTGAGGGCCCTTGCCTAGTCCACTCAGCACTGCGCTAGCACGTCTTGCTTTTGGTTTAGGGTCGCCAGGAGAGAGTCAGATACTTGCGATCTGAGTCTCTCAAGAGAACACCCTTTCAATTAGAGTATTTGGCGCACAGACTTGGGAACGTCCCTAGGCTAGAGCAGCTGGCTCAGCCCGGGTATCCGAAGCCTATATCCTTCCGGCTAGACCTCTGCCACCTGGCAGATTAACAGCTAGGGGTTTATTATCTCTGTATGCTTGTTATTGTGCCACAGTTTACCGTTTTTGTGAGCATTGTGAGTCAGGGTGTGGCTTAGAGACTCTGTCCGAGCAGGCTTGCCTGACTAAGAGGGAGAAGCACCCCTGTATGTGGTTATGTTGCGAGTTGCTGCCTTTATTTAATTATACCTATGCCATTATACACTGTATGTCCAATCACTAGTATTTATTCCTGCTTATGAGTTAAGAGTTCTCTAAATCCGTAACGTACTTTCTTTGCTAAGAATCAGATCCTACAGTAGCCGCATGCAGTTTAGAAACCCGCATCTTGTCTACCTGTACGATGTTTTGAGGACTGTTTGCTTTCACCTTCTTTCACGCAGGGGTGATTAGTTGTATTAATTAACGTAACGTTAAATGTACTTTCTTCTAGTTTGTTATTAAATTGTTTCTGCAATTTAATTCCGTTATCTATCTTTTCCTTGAAGCTTTAAGTCAACTTAATTGTGTGATCTTTTATATAGCCTGCTTGACTATCAGCAGTCTATAGTGCGTGCACCCTGTAACCGAGTCATAGGATACCTCGTTGTCCAGGCAGGACTCTTGACGGTTTAGGGTGGTTTGTTGCCTGGGTTTATAGATAAGGGTTGGATCTAGCGTTTTCCGTTGTTGCTTGTTGCCGCATACCTAGTCCAATAGAAAGAGCCCAGTGTTTATATATCCCAGGACGTAACAGCATATTTAGTAAAAACTGTAATCCCGATGACGATGGTGCTAATATAACAATATCGTCAGCGTAAGCACTAATATTACTTGATGTAGTTCCTAGTGTGCATCCCTTTTTACATTCAGACACTTTTTCAATCAGCTGATTTATAATTATAAAGATTAAATAATATCGGAGACAAGACTCCTCCCTGTCTTACTCCATTCATTATTTTCCAGGGTTTTGATATTGAGTCTTTATGCTTAGTAGCAACCAGTTGATTTCTATAAAGATATAATATTATGTTGGCATAAAAGTGCGGAATACCTGCTTCAATAAGTGTACTTATTAATATGAAATGATTAACTTTATTGAAAACATTTTTTTTAAATCAATGAAAGCTGTATAAACATTTGAGTCTTCTAATCTGTATCTTAAAATTATTTCATTAAAAACCAAGCACGCTGAGGATGTAGAGTGATTAGCCCTAAACCCATGCTGCCTCTCATTAAAGTTCACGTACTGCAACATTTTATATTTTAAGCAATATTCAAATAATTTAAAGAAAACTGGCGATGATATACTAGGTCTATAATTATCCAAAGATCTTTGATCTTTATATTTATCTTTAATAAGGGGCAAAATAAGTCCGGACGTCATCTCGTCAGGCAAATGTCCAAGTGCATTAAATGATGAAAACATTTTAGCAATTAGTCTTACCGCGCTTTCAGAACAAAATTGCATATGATTAGAATGAATATTATCATGTCCAATGACTCAATTTAGCTCAGATATTGCCAAACAAACATCTTTGGTGTTGATAATTCCTAATAATTTTCCTCTTTGTACATGCACATTTAACTTTGCTCTTATAAGTTCATATGTATCTCTTTTCTGGCATTTACTGTCATCAAAAATGTTTTTAAAATTCTGCGAAAATTTCTCAGCAATTTTACTGGAGTCACATTCACCTTCAATTTTAACATTCAAATAACACTTATTATTTTTAGTTTTCCTGACTTCTTTCCAGAATGCATTATATCTTTTATTGCTTAAAGACTCAGCTAATTTATCATTTCTAATATTGATTTCATTATTCTTAATATATTTTAATGCGTTCTTAAACATTTTCCTGGAGGAAGCCATATTGTCAAGTAAATCACAATATATAGGACAGCCATTTTCTTTCCATTTTAAGAAATTTTCTCTAGCATTTTTATACAACCCACTAACATGGTCATTCCATCCTGGTTTTATCTGATAATTTGTTGTACTTTCAATTGCATATCCCTCAAACGACTCTTTCAGTATACTTACAAGTGAGCTATACATGTAATTCAATTCTGCAATATGACTATTGTGTGCATATTTGTATGTACAACAATCTAAACAACTAAAGTTCATTAAATCAGACTGTACAATACTCTTATTTATTTTTTCTTTATAGTTTGTAACAACATCATTTGATGTAAATAACTTCCAGTTGATGAACCTAGGAAACTTAGTTTCAGGGATATTTGTTATATTGTCTAAATTAATATTAATTTTAAAAACTAATGGAAAATTATCAAGTAAGGCCAGGTCATATCGTACATTAATGTCAGTAATATAAGTTTTCATATTATCCGAAGCTATGACATGATCTAACCAACTAGTAGAGTTATTACCGGGAGACAAATAAGTAAAGGTTTCGTCCGGTAACACTTCATCAATAACACATAGGCTTTTATTATCAATTAGGTTCAATAGCTCTTCCCATAATCTGCCTTTACAGTAATTTGCATTAAAATCACCACTAATAATAATATTGTTAATATTTTGTTCATCAATGACATTTTCCAAAACAGCAAGTGACTGTCTATATTCTTCTATGCTATCATCATTCTGTTTATCGCAAGGCAGATACACATTAATAATTAAATATGTTCGTATTTTTGTCTTCAATGTTACACCTACAATTCTGTCATCACAAAACACTGACTCAATCTTATTACTTAATTTTTTGTTCCGCATTATCGCCACCCCTTTCGACGGCCCACCCTCTATTATTCCCTCATTAGTTCGGTCTTCAACGCTGGCTATGCAGTCAAAAGATTCGTTTATAGTGCTCACAAAGGGAATATCATCCTTGAGCAACATTAATTCTTGTAATAAAATCATATCACAGTCTAAGGTTAACTTGCGTACTGTTAAACTGTTTCTATATTATTTCTTACAGAGTTACAATTATAAGAAGCAATACTAACCATATTTTGAAATTAACTACAATTTATACAGAAGTCTTTGATTTAGCCATATACAACTTTCTCACATTAACATGTTTTTGGCCAGCATTCCGGTTGAAGTAATTGTTCCCTATCTTCTAGTGTGACTGTCAGTTTGAAAGACTTCCAATCCTTTTTTAGCTTGTAAAGATTCTAACTCAATGCATTTAATGGCCTCAACTTTTAGTTCATTTTTTGTGAAGTCGAGAATGTCATCACTATCAGATTCTAGATCAAAATTTCCTATGTATATATCTACAGTTCTACGATTGCCTTTAAACTTTGTGTTGCTGAATGTCTTTGTACCTCTTACACCAATAGGTTTACGTTGTCTTGGTTCCGAAGCGGCCTTAACTCCCTGATAATGTTGTGTTCTTCCTACCAAGGTGTATCCTTCTTTATCCACAATGGTGGTGTGATGTTCCGATCTTCCATCCTCCATGACAGTGGTGCCAAACCCTGCCACACCACTGCCGGTAACACTGGTGCCAGCTCTTGAACCTTTATCATCTCCATCAGTGATGCCAATTCTTGATCCTCCTTCATCAGTATTGGTGGTGCCAGCTTCCTTTACCATCTCCTCCGAAGCAATATATCCAGGTCTTGATATTTTCTTGTTTGGGGTTTCTCGATTTTGTTTATTCATTGCTCCATGTTTTGGCTTAGTTACTCTCGTCTCTAATATTGGTTCAGCAGATCATTGTGTCAGTGCTCTGGGTCTTGCAGTGAAGCCGGTACATGAGACTGCATCATTTGTTTCACTCTCCTTATATACAATGTCACTGTAACTCGGTCATACAAGAGGAGAAACACTATTGTCTTTTTCGTAATCATCACTCTTTTCAAAATTCACATGGTCATTATTCGATATTTGTGACAAGGTAGGCGTAGATGGATATCCTACAGTAGATAAAAGTTCATGTATCTCATCACTAAGGGTACAATTATTCACAGATTTCTTGTTGGTATCTTCAAAAAGTTTGTCAATATTTTCAACTATGATACTGTCTCGCTTCACTGATTCCCACATGTCTTTTTGCTAAATTTGCTTCAGCATACCTTTAATTTCTAATAATTCCTCCTTAATAACGAACTGATCATCCAACATGCTAATACTGTTCAGTCTTGTATCCTTTATTCCTTGTACTTCGCTTTTCAGTTCATCAATTTGGTCAGTTAGTTTCGCAATATATCCACCAAATATTTCATAACCATATGACGGAGGAAGATTCATGGTTAGCTGTCACAAACCTTGGTAGTTCAATTGATTCGTCGTCACATTTCTGAAACATATCTACGATATCTGCAAAGTTCTCTTTTAATTTATGTTCAGACCTTCTCCATATAATTTTCATTTTGGCAGCTTCAAACAACATTTATTTTGCACTTTTATTCAATGACTCATCATAGAACATGGTACATGTACACTCGGCCGCAATTCCGCGTGGGTCACCTAGTCATAGGGTTTGGGTAAATCCGTTGTGTAGTTTGTTCGCTCTGAATATAGTAAGATCTCACACTCCCCTCCCTGAATCAATCGAAGATTTTGCCCCATAGATGGTGCAGCTTGATGGGAAGGGAGGGAGCTTGTCGTAGTGTTAAAAGGGTAGGACACAATGGGAGGAGGTGACGTTCTATAACATACAGTGACGAATGTTAAACTTATTTACTTCTACTTGTTCTTACAATAATGTTCCCGAAACTAATTCGTAATGAACAGTAGATTCCCTCTTTCAGTAACTGAAACGTCTCTCTCTCTCTCTAGGTTATAAGAGGTATACAGAATGTTGAAAGTAACACTATTATATATATATCCATTTACACCTTTAATATATCACATTATGAAATTTATTCAGCAATATGATGAGAACTTGAGAAGAATATATTTTGAAGTAGCACCACGAAGTAACATTATACTGACGCGGCCATGTATAACTATCCACCTTCCTCTCCCTCTCCGATCTCGGACTTTCTTCTATCCTCTAGTCTATTTTTTCCCAGCTGAGGGTAAATTGTCATGTTTCTATCTTTGTTACTCGGCTATAAGGTAGATTTTGTAGCGAAAGATGATGTTTATTCTGAAAACTTGGCATTAATATGACACACAGCCATAGTAATTTCATATTTTTCCATTAAGTATCGAGAAATCTGCTAATAAGAGATTCAATTTACGATCAGCTGGAAAAAAATTGAGTATAGTTGTCACTAAGGGATGGAGGGACGTAAGGGTGGCGAGGTGAATAACAAGGTGGGTGGAGGTGGAGGAGTTGTGGTGGGATTGTTTAGACTGGTGGATGAATGTATAATAACTAAATTTAGGATATTTCAGTGTGTGTGTGTGTGTGTGCTTAAAGGGCGATCGGGACACGAATGCATAGAGGTTTTGTGTTCGTGGACGGGTGGAAAATTATAAAGCTAAATTTATTCATGTACTATATATTGTATCTCTTTTTATACTGGCATTACTTACTCTTTACTTTGTATTAGTTTTGCACACATTTTCAGCATATTTCACTAATTGGCTTAAATATAGTTATGTTTATATGAATGATGCATTAGGATCCCTTTGGACGTTCACCTGTTCGCTTGTTTATGCTTCCTCTTACAACTTCGGTTAATCATTGCACACAAATCTTGATGTCATATCATATTTCGTGAACTCGCTAATCTGATTTATCTATCTATCTATCTATCTATCTATATATCCATCTATTGCCAGACAACCTTATCTCCCGAGAGGAGGTGGACGTGAAAGTATCACCTTCATAAGCTTCTATATGCCGAGGTAACTCATGCGATTATCTAGCTTTTTTTCAATTAATTTCAAAATAAATGTGTAGCTTGATCATACAAGATTATTGCGCAATGCAATATAACAATGACAAATATTAATTGTCCTGTTGATAAACATTATGTTTGCGGTAATATGAATAATTGATAAAGGTATACTCAATTAACTTCAGTAATTATATTTATTTAATTGATATTTATTAGACAGTCATAGTAAAGTAAATAGATCAAGGGAATAATATGTTGGGGAAAAACTGGATTGCAATTCTCGAGGGTAATTTACTCTAGGTAAATATTTCCCCCTGTATCACATTATCTTATATTATCAGACTTGGCAATATGTAACAAACCACATGCAAAGAGTATAACATATCAGTATAAATAATTATATGTGTGGAATAATATTATCTGTGTATACCCTGGTCTATTTGTGATATCTAATAACCTGAGTTTACATGTAGTTACTCATAGTCTCACTGTTACCAAGGTAATGCACAAATTATTTATCAATACCATATTTACTACATAAATCGATTAACACAGTGCAACTGTCTCTCTCTCTCTCTCTCTCTCTCTGAGAAACCAGACTTGGCTCTTCCGTGATACCAACAGATTTTTCATATACTTTAGTAATTATTTTATTTATTGTTTCTAGGTTAGCACACATCAATTATTAACATTCGTCTATAGAGCAAGTTAATCAGAAAGAATTAGATTGGTATACTATAGCTGAATAGTTAAGGTCATATAATTTACCCTGATAAATGTTGGTAAGCCTGTCGAGTAGGAAGTGTGTATTTTCAGCAGAAGTTTTGGTAAGGAGCTCTTTATGAAGATCCATACTAATTTCAACCTAATGTCAGAGAGCAATAAAGGTGAAACGAGACTCAAACTATCCATTTGGGGGAGGGAATGGGTAGTTTACCTTGATGCACAGGAAAATCGACTTTAAATCGCCATAAACAGAGAGGAATTTTGTATCTAAGTTTAAACACTGTTGCCAGCTACTCTAAAGATACTGATATTCCTGAGGGAAATGCTTTATCAACAAATTTGCCTCGATGTAAATTAATTGTTAAATATATAAATCAGACATGTCATACCTCTACCATTTGGCTTAATGTATCAATGTGATCATATGTAATGTTTTCTTTCTGGCCACAGGTAATTTAGAATCTTGATAATGATATTACCAATCTTAATGAATCCTGATCAATGTAATCAATAGCCCACCGACTCAGTATTAACTGTGACTCTCATGCTTGAGGTAAGTCATCCACAGATCGACATATTTTGACACTACAAAGGTAACTCATCTAAATAATAATAGTTTACTACTTCTGTTAATCTAATTTGTCGCTAGTTTGTAGTTTGCTAACAAAAGGTGTATGTTATATATTATATAGTATGACCTGTACTATTATTTTATTCATACCAATAAAGTGGGTGGAGAGAGAGAGAGAGAGAGAGAGAAAGTGAGAGAGAGAGAGAGTGACGTTTCAGTTACTGAAAGAGGGAATCTACTGTTCATTACGAATTAGTTTCGGGAACATTATTGTATGAACAAGTAAATGTAAATAAGTTTAACATTCGTCACTGCATGTTATAAAACGTCACCTCCTCCCATTGTGTCCTACCCTTTTAACACTACGACAAGCTCCCTCCCTTCCCATCAAGCTGCGCCATCTATGGGGCAAAATCTTCGATTGATTCAGGGAGGGGAGTGTGAGATCTTACTATATTCAGAGCGAACAAACTACACAACGGATTTACCCAAACCCTACGACTAGGTGGCCCACGCGGAATTATTGCGGCCAAGTGTACTTATTATGTCTTGTTTCGTCTTGGAATGTCTCACTGAAGCCACATAAGCCAACATAGAATTATCAATGTACAGTCGGTCACCTTTCCGACTGGGCCACCTATGGTAATTTCGCTGGGAGTCTTTCGGTCTGATATTAGTAAGATCGCTCACTACCCCATCCCTGAATCTGTTGCATATTATGTCCCATAGATGGCGTAGTTAGATTTGCGGGGGGGGGGGGGGGGGGGGGGGGTATTATTGTGTAGGAAAGGTTGGTTATACAAAACAAACAAACAAACACAAATAGTTTATTAGCCTTTTGTACAATTTGATCATGGGCGATTTACTTATTAATCTTATTTGATATACAGTATTTTACTATCATTTATCTTTTTACAAAGCAGTTTACAAACATTTACTGGCCATGAACTTTTGTTTATTTGGCCTATGCCTATTAACTCAAAATAATCGTATTCCGAAAGTAAATTAGTTGATGAACTACCATAGGTATATATAATAAAGCAAATGACTGTATTTATTATATGCCATCCAGGAACATTGGTATGTCAAAAATTAAAATGAAGCTGGTAACCGTATTTTATGATTGATTGTATTAACGATCTATTGCACAGCTAGATAAGGACTGAAATACTCTTCATCATCAAACTTCCATTACCTCACTGTAGACGTGTATGCTATTTTGACCTCTTTTTGTCTCGTGACAGAAAGTTGAAAATGGTATGGCTCAATTCCTCGCCACCCTAACACCTCTGAAAATGCCACACTTACAGCTGTTCAGGCATGCCAACATGTGTCACGATATCAATATATTTCCTCTATCTTTACTGTCCTTAACAATATAATGGTTTTGACCCACCTACGTTATCTTTCAATGCTAAAAAATAACAGGTGTTTGATGTGCTTCCTGTGATGTTGTTTTGATTAGACAAATTTGCAGAATATAACTGTTGGTATGCCTGGAGACAATATATCCTCGTGACTTGCATTGAAAACCATTATTATAGTTATACTAATTAAAATACAAAGGATTACTGTGGTAATTTTACTTGGAACTTGAATAAATACTATATTCAAATAAATATATACTGTATTTCTGTTCTTACAACATAACTTATATGTATATATTTCTGAACTATAATTACTACACTATAACACGCCACAAGCATATGCAAACAAGCAGGCATGCACACACGCACGCATACGCAAACGCACATAATTACTATTGTTATGTCCACCCACTATTACAAGAGGTGTCACGCAATATATGCTTATGATATATATCTCAATTGCGTAGCATACATTTAGTACTGTTGCTTTGCTAAGTGTTCCATGTTACAACCAAAAATAATTATCTATAAAAAGCATATTCACTCCGATAATGTTTATTGAGGCACACAATATTCTGAGTGTGTGTGTGTGTGTGATTACCAATTATGCCAAGAGTAATGCTTAGTTGACGTAGTTTGTGGTTCCGAGGTTAGTGATGGTCGACCAATGACTATCACTGTTGTCAATTGCATGCGAATATGTTATTAGTTGTCACAGCATATAAAAGAAAAGACAATGCTGTATTAGTTTAAATAAATAGTACATTTACAAAAATAACAAATGTAAGGTAGCTTTCTGAAGTCATAAGAGTAGGCGAACATCTATACTATATAATTAATTATAGCATATTTATCCCCATGACTTATGAGA
This sequence comes from Paralithodes platypus, assembly GCA_032716605.1. Classification (NCBI taxonomy): domain Eukaryota; kingdom Metazoa; phylum Arthropoda; class Malacostraca; order Decapoda; family Lithodidae; genus Paralithodes; species Paralithodes platypus. The sequence continues at coordinate 24,286,851 of CM064529.1, read as the reverse complement.
CACCAAATGATAATATGGATTTTAAACAGGTTATATATAGGCCAATAGTAGATGCAAGTTATCAAATATGACAGCATTCGATGGCGGGTCCACGCAAGTATAATGTGTCTAACACAGACAAAAAAAGCAATGCCTTATATGGTGATAATGACGTTATATGTGGACTTATTTTACTCCATATCATTATGTTTCTATCTGCTCTTTTGCAATCATATTTACAAGCAGCCTCGTAAGGATCAGTATATATGTTGTTGCTTGTTTTCCTTTTTATTTATTTGTTAAACGTGACATGTTGGGTAGACTTATACAAATTGTGCCACAATCGTATGATAATAATCAGATTATTTCCTTGCTCTACCATGGGTCACACCTATCGATTACTTTACATAATCCGTGCCCGATCTATTATTATGAAAATGGACTGAAACTTGTATTTTGGCTAATTATTTTGCATTATGCTTATAATCCTGTTAACAATATATTTGTGTCGTGCATAACTTCTCATTTTAGCATGATTCGTTGACATTCCTAATCTCTCGCACAAATATATATGAAGCAAATAGAAATCGCCAGGCTCCACATTGGTGAAATAAGGTTGGCTAATGTATGATGGCTACTGTCTACATAACATGCAATTCTAAATATTTAAATATTCTTCTGAAGTTATATACTTTTAACTATTTTGTATTGGCATATACAATAGATTTAATGATTATGGTAACGATTCATACAATCATTTAATTGTATTAAAGGTTGTACTACAAACTATTATTACATCTAGCAAACTCAAAATGACCACTCACATCCCTCTTTACAGAACGAAGACCCATTCATTCATACAGACTTACACTAATATATCGCTATCGCTCACCAGGAAAAAATCGACACCTAAATGACACGAACAGAAAATTAATGGGGCTAAACTTGAGAAAGAAGGGGGAACAGAAAAAAAACATATCTCCCCTTAACCTCGTATAATTTAGCCGAGTACTCCTCTTGTAAACAGATTAGGTTTACTGAAATAAGATAGGTTTAAGAAAGACTGAGTGGAACTATTAACACATTTATGTAATTTAGGTGGTCGCCACGTTCTAAGGATAAACGTTATACGGATAAAGGAAAAGGACATATTGATATTAGGGAATATTACATAGAAATACACGAATAATATACGAGAGAATGGAAGTGAATTACATAATAATGACGAAATACGGTAGAAACTCTTATAACTCTTATATTGAAGGCCTTCAATATGTCTAGCGCAATAGAAAAGGTCTCACCGAAGTCCCGAAAGGAGGATGACCAGGAGTTAGTAAGATATGAAAGAAGATCTCCAATAGAGCGACCCTTAACACCTTACGAGCGGCCTAGGCGGGCGAGTGAGAGAGGGAGGGAGGAGGTGGGATTCGTGTCAGTAGGTTCGCCGCGGTGGTCTGGAGCAGTCATACGCTCGCTACTCTCCTGCCACCACTTGTCTCTCTCTCTCAGCAACATTACGTAGATAAATGCTTAAGAAATTTGGAAGTAAGAATAGTTTTAAAAACTTTAGAGACACAAGAGATGAGAGCAATTGGACGATAGTTGGAGAGTTGAGAATGGTCACCCTTCTTTGGGACAGGTTGAATGAGAGCGAATTTCCAGCAAGAAGGGAAGACGTTAGAGAAGAGACAGAGACAAAAGAGTTTGCCTAGGCAGGGAGTCAGCACAGAAGAACAGAACAGAAAAGATTCCAGGACGAGCTCATCAGCGGCGGATCCCCAGATCGACCGTGGTGATTGTCACCTAAACATCTACAAAACAAACAAACAAACAAAACATCCACAGCTATTCCAATGATACATACACACTTAACATGCATTTCACGCAATACATTCCCAGTTAAGGAGGCGCGATAATAATGAGCTTAACTCGCATCGCGTGGATTCCCCTTGACGAACAAGCAAGTTAATAGTGAATACAGCTGCCACGTGGATATAATTATGGTCTCTTCAGGCCTAGCGTGGTTGCTAAATTTCAGTATATCTTAAATAGTTCCTACGCATGTTTTTCTCTTCCAGAAGCCAATAGGTCTAAGTCATAACATGATTGGTTGTTAAAATACCAGTGGATATATCTTTTTTCATGAGCTACCCTGGCAACCTGTAACGCGCTGAGTTAGTCGCGAAAGATAATAATTAGTAGAAAGTGCGGTCCCTCTGACTCTCCTGCCAAACCAATATTCTTACAGAGAGAGAGAGAGAGAGAGAGAGAGAGATGGCTAGAGCTATAACATAATTATACTGATATGCGCGTGCATGCAGTGAAACATTAGTGTTTATCGAAACACAAGTGTGTGTGTGTGTGTGTCTTTGAAAGATCATATTAGCATTCTTGATTACAAAGTTTCCCAGAGGTTAGGTTTGCTCAATCGTCTGTTACCCCCTTATCCCCGTACAACCTCTTTCTCCGTACAGGGACACTGTTGTAAGCGTACAGCCTCTTTCTCCGTACAGGGACACTGTTGTAAGCGTATCAGGTATTGTTCGCATATGAAAAATGCCTCTGAAAGGGTGCAGTCAAAGGCATGTAATCTCTACTCTTCTCCACCATATTGTCTACAATCTCTCCACATTGTGAAAATTGCATGTATGTTACTGTTATGCAATTATTATAATCAGTGTTCTTCACAGCTGTCCCAGCGTATACTTCTCACTCTGCAGAGACAGAGGGCCACCCGTTTTGTAACTCATTCCCACCACCTTTCTGCCCACCATTCAAAGCCAACAGTTAACTTAAATTTCCCCGTAATTTTTCAGCTCAACAAGTAAAGTATGAAATTCACTCCGTAAATGTGTCTATCCCTCACCCTATGACTTTGTTTCAAGCTTTGCGTGTCCTGCAGTTACATTCCAGTGCACCTTGAATATGGTTCTGTACTATTCATTCTGTTCTGACCGGGGTAAGGGGGACAATAGGAGGTCAAAATGTTAATAAATAGTTTTGCCTCTTGTCTCTTTCATACACAGAGAAATAATTTATTAGGTAAAAGGAAGTGGAGAACATCAAACCTTTGATTGTCATATGGAGGAATTGGGTTGCTTGTAATGGGAATTAGCATTACATAGGTGAAGTGGCTCTGCGGGTAATTGTTGTCATATGTGTAGATGAATATATAGAGTAAACATTACCGAGTACTTATTCTTTTGATCAATAAATACTCTATCCACAAATATTAGAGTCAAGCTTTCGTTTATAAGTCTCTTCGATGTATTCGTCCATTAAGTTCATCTCTCCCTTTCCCTATCGCTCTCTCTCTGAACGGTTTCATTATATTCGCATTGATATCCAAATGTATAAGCTAATAACCAACACCTTTATCATACATATCATTATTGGGAAATGCAAACCACTAAAACTTCTCTGGGGCTACTTTGAAAGTATATCAGGGTGTTTTAAAACAACACTGCCAGAGTATGACGACCACATTGATAAAAATATATAATACACATATTTCTATTCTATTTTTACCAATAATATATTGTAACGGAGATAAATGGTTATTTAGAAATGTAGCAAAACAGGGTTCTGAGCTCAGCACAAAACATATGATACATAATATGAATGATTACCAAGTAAAAAAGGTAAAGAGGAGATATCTAATGACCTAATTACATATAAATAATTACAAAATCAAAGTAACATAAAATTGGTAATGATATTTTGCAATTAGAAGAAAACTGCTAAGTATTATAATCCAAGTAGCGTAAACAGATATGCACCATTTGTAACGATGACCAAGAGGTAAAATAATGAATCTCAAGTCTGGGTCAGGTATCCGAACACTGCTATAGGTAATTTAATCGTTCGTGAAACTGTTTGAATGGGAAAAAATTGTTCCTGCGCAATTTACTGTTTCAATACAAATACCTCATTACGTTACTATTATCACAGAGTACTAACGAAATATGTCTATCAGTTTTATGGTTTACGTTTGACGATTTTACGTAGCTGTAGACATACAAGTGTACGGTGTTCACTAATGAATATTTAAAATCATCTAATGGTACCCAAAACAAACAATTTACGTCACTTGGACTTAACGAGTATAAAATAACAAAGGCAGAGGACACCTAAATAACGACAATCCATATTTATGTGATATTATAAGGTAAATAAAATCAATATGACAGAAGAAGATAGCACCATGGCCGAGCAGATGATTAAACACATGAGAAGATTCGTTATGACTCCAAAGCTTCGAAGAAAAACTCGAACTGGGATGGGAGGCAAGAGGTAGGCTATTTGGGGGGGAGGGGGGACACTAGCCCGTGTTCGGATTATAGCTCATACCTGGGTGTCACTAATTATTTTACTCTATGCGGTTTAAATCATTAATGGTATATTATTTTGCATTTTGTCCTTAGATAATCTTCTTCCTTATTGTATTTACTAATTAGCAGATGAGGTCTGGCAGTGTTGTTTTAAAACACCCTTATAGCGTTTTCCAATGCCATTTTAGTAGGACCTATTATTCATATAAGTTAAAACGACTATGAGGTTTGTAGCACTTATATCCTAGCAAATCATGTATTTGTTTCTATTTAAGTGGGTTACCAGTTCTAAAGTCTGATATTTGTATACTGTATTTTAGTCATATACTGTATATATATATCTTTTCTTCTCCAAACCCCCTTCTCAAACACAAAATACACATCTGGCGAATATCATAATTATATCAATATAATTATATTACACTGCTTTTATTGCTGAATGACCTCATTATTTTTCTCTAACAGTGTAGGATTCTTTGGTGTAAGCGACCAGTTATGAAAGATGTTATTTTATTATGGGCATTTCACTAATGACGACTGGATGGATATGGATATGCAATACATAGAAACATTATTTTATTTTAAGTAACAACACAATGCTACATAATGCCGTATTTGAAAAAAAGGCATGAGACAGAGAGGTATGAGGAGCCCCAAAACAAATGCCGCAAATCGACAATACGGGCCAGCCCGGGACCTCAACCAAAATTAAGAGACCAACATTAACCCAAAGAAGAGCAAATGAACATCAGCTAAGGAAAAGACTAATCTATATTGTGGGTAGATATAGATAGATAGATAGATGAATAGATAGTGTGAGTGAATGAGTGAGAAAGAGCTGTCTTACTAAATAGATAGTGAATCTCGCAATCCCTACAAATTGGTTTGCAAACAATAATTACACATGAACAAATATTTCTTAAAGGCAGATTTCACTATCAAAAACTATGTTCATCTATATTATTAAATCAGTTCGTGTGTCTGTTTGCCTGTCTGTGCGTTCTTAATAGGCGGCCGCAGTTTTGGACCTGGGGAGCTGAAACTTTGCATGTGGATGTCAATTGACCTGGGTCAGGTCATAGAGGGGGCGAGGCCACGATCGGAGGTCGTTTCGAGGCCGAAATTGAAAAAAAAAATGAAAAAAATTGCCGTTTGGGGCAGAAGGAGGCCTCCGATCGAAAAGGTGTATGGAACGAAAGTTGTTCGCAGCCCCCCAAAATGGGAGTACGGATGAGGTCTGATCCAAAATCGGAGGTCATTTAGCGGCCCAAATCGAGGTCGCCGTTTAATGAGGCACAGGGAGGTCGAGGCCGGTAATTATGGTAATAGTAGTATTGTGATGATTGTGGTAGTAGTGATTGATGATGGTGATTATGGTAGTAGTAGTGGTGGTATTACCCGGGCAACGCCGGGTACCCCTGCTAGTCTTAATTAATATCAAGAGATAAAATGGTAACCATAAACCTGGTGAAATCATTCACGTAACCCCCGTCTCCCACCCTACACACTTCCAACCTTCCCTACACAATAACAACCCCCACCCACCAACCAACCCCCTTCTCCGTGTAGCCCATCCCTCTCCTTCCCAGTAAATCTAACGACGCCATCTATGGGACATAATATGCAACATATTCAGGGTGGGGGGGAGTGAGCGATCTTAGTAATATCAGAGCGAAAGACCAAGCGAAATTACCATTAGGTGGCCCAGTCGGAAAGGTGACCGACTGTACACAACGTCGCTCGCCATTTTGGAGTAATAAACCGTAAGAAACGACTCACCAGTTGTCCATGTATTGATCCATTGTTACGACCGGGGCTACGAATAAAACAAGGGCACTTAATGATTGGACTAGTAATAGGGCACTATGCAACAACGGTACGCTAGATCCAAACCCTCGAACTTATATGCCGGCGAACAAAAACACCTATACCCTCCAGAGTTAATCTGCGATAACGGGGTATCCTTAACTGGGCATAAATGTACTCTACTTCAGGCTAACCCACACTGGTATAGCCTGATAACAAACAAGATGCAAGTTACGTTAAAATGCATAAAAAAAAGGAATCTAGGGAAGTCAATTAAATCATGGAAGATTTAATACAATAAAAAGATGCTTCAATACGAGTTACTCTAAACAACAATAAACTCTTCACTCCTATCTGAAAGAAAGTGAAGTATAGTCCTACAGCATAGACCTGGAAACTTCTGAAGAAAGTCTGATGCTCATAAGATGATGTATCTTAAACTATATAAAGGCAGGAGGCAGGACACCACATAAAGGGAATATCACTAAAAGATAGGACATATAACTGACACGAGAATACTATACAACGGTAGCAATGCTCGACACTAAAAGAAGTACTTCCTCATCAACGAAACAGTCTGCTATGGTTTGCAACTCAAACAACCTAGACTAATAAATGCTGAATAATAATGCGTACATATGAGGAGGGCGTGCAGAGGGGCAAGGGGCCACATTTCAAAAACAGCTCTAGCGTTCCCGCTCCGTGAAATTCTTGGGAATCATCTGGCAAAAAGAACATCCGACTCGCCAAACGAATCAACAATGAATAGCAATAGAGGTGGCTACGATTTGGGGAATTAAATGGACGCCCGACCACTCACAGGCGCTGTACGAGACTTCAGTAGTCACTCAAACAAGCGTCACACAGTGACTACCTCCGCTACTTTAAACATCAATAACTCCAAACTCTACTCGTGGCGAGTTGGCCCCTCTGGCACGGACCTCCTCATTTCAAAGAGCTTATATTAAATACTAATAAGTATCTACTCGATTAATAATGTCTAGCTGGAATACTCTAGGTAAGGAACTGTGGGTGAGCGAGACAGGCTCGTAGCCTAGCGATGTCCTTAAGACTGCATCCTTTAAGTTACGTTAATTGACTAGGGTGCTCTCTTGATAGATCCAGATCACAAGTATCTGGTTCTATCCTGGCGACCCTCTAAAGACAAGCAAAGAGGCAGCAAAGTGTGGAACTGGAACAGGCCAAAACCCTCAGTCAACACAATGCTGCACTCGCAAAGGACGCAACCGAAAAGACAGCACAGGCTACCACAGGACCGGTCGAAGTCGTGTAGGTATAAGCAAACCATACACACATCGGAGACAACGACTACAGTTACCTTATCCCAGTCTAGCATTAAATAAAAGAGCAGAAACACTAAATCAATAATGGAGACACACAGAGTTCCTAACCTATACTAACTAAGAACCCTCAAACCTATTCTAAGTACATGTAAATATCTCAGAGGACGGCGCATACAATACAATGGGCCGGCTATGGAAACCTTATGCAGAAGCCAAGGGGACAAGTAATTGAATAAAGGTGAGAAGCAATGGAAAAGAAGAAGGTCAGAGAGAGAGACAGTGGTAAAGGGGGGTGATCGGGAGAGAGTTTGCAAAGGGATGTTAGAAGCATGCGCGCCTAGCCTGTCCTGAGAGAACAT